>JAQQAC010006904.1:14734451-14781071 GCA_029783875.1 Phataginus tricuspis | reverse complement strand
AACGCTTATCTCTTGTCTTTATTATAATACCATTCTAACAACTGTGAGGTGATATTTCACTGTGACTTTGATTTGCATTTCCCTAATTATCAGTGATGTTGAACATCTTTTCATGTACCTGTTAGCCATCTCTATGTCTTCTTTCAAAAAATATCTGTTGAGATCCTCTGCCCATTTTTTCCTCTGGTTGTTTGTTTTTCTCATTGCACTGTTTGAGTTCTTCATACAGTTTGGGTTTTAACCCTTTATTGGATATTTGCAAAGATCTTCTCCAATTTAGTGGGTTGCCTTTTGGTTTTGATTATTCCCTTCACTGTGCAGAAGCTTTTAGTTTACAGTCATCCCATTTGTTCATTTTTGCTTGTTTCCTTTGGCTTTGTCATCAGATCCACAAACACATTACTAAGATCAATATCGAGGAGATTGCCACCTATGTTTTCTTATAGGAATTTTATGGTTTCAGGTACTACATTCAAGTTTTTAATCCATTTTGAGCTAATTTTTATGTATCATGTAAGATGGTGGTCTAGTTTTATTATTTTTTTCATGTGACTGTCTAGTTTTCCCAGCACCATTAGTTGAAGAGACTGTCCTTTTTCCATTATATGCTTTGGGTTCATTGTTATAAATTAATTATCCATATATTCATGGGTTTATTTCTGGGCTTGCAATTCTGTTCCATTGATCTGAGTATCTATTTTTATGCCAATACCATACTGTTTTGATTATTATAGCTTTGTAATACAGTTTGAAATCAGGGAGTGTTATTCTTCCAGCTTTGTTGTTCTTTCTCAATATAGCTCTGGTTATTCAGGATCTTTAGTGTTCCATACAAATTTTAGGATTATTTGTTTAGTGAAAATGACATTAGAATTTTGATAGGGATGGTGCTGATATTGTACATTTCTTTGGGTAGTTTGGATATTTTAACAATAGTAATTCTTCCAGTCCATGACCATGGAATATCTTTCCATTTATGTGTCATGTTTAATTTCTTTCATCAGTATCTTTGTTTTCAGTATACAGTTCAGTATACCTTGATTATATTTATTCCTAGGTATATTATTATTTTTGATGCAATTGTAAATGGGATTGATTTCCTAATTTCTCTTTCTGATAGTTCATTACTAGTATAAAGAAACACCACAAATTTCTGTATGTTAATCTTGTATCCTGCAACTTTACTGAATTTATTCAGTAGTTCTAACACTTTTTGGTGGTGGAGACTTTAGAATTTTCTATGTATAGTATCATGTCACCTGGAAATAGTGTCAGTTTTAATTCCTGTCTGATTTGGATGGCTTTTATTTCTTTTCTTGCCTTATTAGTATAACTAGAACTTTGAGCACTCTCTTGAATAAAAGTGGCAAGACTGGGCATCCTTGTCTTGTTCCTGATCTTAGAGGAAAAGCTTTCAGCTTTTCATCAATGACTATGATTCTAGCTGTGGATTTGTCATTAATGGCCTTTATTATGTTGAGGTATATTCCCTCAATACCCATTTTGTTGAGAATCCTTATCACAAATGGATGTTGAATTTTTCAAATGCTTTTCCCGCATCTACCGAGATGATCATATGATTTTTCTTTTTCATTTTGTTAATGTGGTAGGTATTATACTATGCTGATTGACCTGCAGTTGTTGAACCATCCTGTATCCCTGGAATAAACCCCACTTGGTCATGGTGTATGATCCTTTTAAAGAATTGTTGAATTTGGTTTGCCAGTATTTTGTTTAGGATATTTGCACTTATGTTCCTCATGGATCTTGGCTTTTACTTTCCCTTTTTTTTGTGGTGTCCTTGTCTGGTTCTGATATAAGGGTAATGCTGGCCACATATAATGAGTATGGAAGTGTTCCCTCTTCATCAATTTTTTGGAAGAATTTGAGAATAAGTTCCTGAGAAGTTAGAGAAGCAAGATTGAAAGACCCATTATGCTCCCTTCCTTCAAGGTGTAGGTTTTTCTTTCCACGAATCAGAAATATTTATTAATTTATTCATCGTTCCTATGTTAAAAACCACCCCTTAAATGAAGTGACTTGAACTTGTGTAAGGGTTAGGATGCTTAGACAATGGACATAAGGATTAGGAAACTGAGACAGGAATTTTGGAAGTTTTTTTCTCTTCCTATCATTGGAGTGAGACTAAAGTTGCCAAGCACTAAGTCTTCAAGCCAAATAGTAATTCACCAAAATAATATTTTTTCATCAGGTACTGTATGGTCTCTTCAAGGTGCTACAGCTGTCATTCTCACTAGGTGGTCATTAGAATATCTCCTAACACAAACACATTTTTATCCAGATAAACTCAAACCAGAAAGAAAATCACAGGAAGCCTTGAAAGGTAGAAAAGAGCTGTCAGATGTAACCTGGGCGTTGTGTATATGGGTAAAAGTAGAAGTCTTGGAGATTTCCCTGGAGAAAGGCTGTCACATTAATTGAATAAACTATGTCCATGAACTATAAATATTTTTCAACATTAGCAATCCAGAATGTCTTCCTTTTCCCCAACTATTTCCAGTCTTTGATTCCAAAAATGAGGAAAAAAAAGAAAATCTCCAAGCACCATAAGGCTGTACCCAGACAAGTAGGGTAAAAGGGTTCATTTCCCAGAGTTACACTAGTCATTGCTGTGTTTTGAGAACAATTTTGGAGGAATGAAGTGAATAGTTGGAAAAGAAAGATAAGATGTTTGCCATCAATATGGAAGGGGAAAGGGTAGCAGACAATTTTTTTACCATGCCAGATTTAGGGGTGGTTCTGTCCACAGTGAGACTAAATGGAGGGATATTTTTGTGGGAAGAGAGAAGAAAATTGCATTCTTCATCATCATCAGTATCATTGTTATCATCATCATCATAACCAATAATCACAACGAAGAAGATTTATTATGCAGCTACAATACACACTGATCTTCTTCTTGTAATTATGGAGATATTCACAGATTCCCCTAATGTCTATTCATTTAATATGGTAACCTTAAACCTGGTGTACTGTTCATTAAACACAGGCAGTATCCTGAAAAACTCCTCTATATTTATATTATATGCCTCCAGAACCCCAGTTTGATGTATGTTGAATATTCTTTATCCTCCAAGTGATGGAAACATCTACTATCTGTATTTCTCTACTGTTCTTTTTAATTTTTCCAGATCTCACTTCCAGTATATTCATTCTATTGTAATTGTGCCAGTTGGCTATGTAACTCATCCATTGAATTTCAAATTTCATATATACATTTTGCTTTCTCTTCTAAAAGTTCCATTTTGTTCTTTCCCAAATGGTCTCTTGTATTTTCATCATACTTTCAATAATATCCTTTATTTAAACATACTAAACATACTTATTTAATTATCTAATTAAATTTAATTTTGCAAGACTGATTCTATAATTTGATGTCATTGCTGACTCTTGCTCAAGATGTCCTATTTGTGTGTTTAGTACTTTTTTATCTTAAATTCATATTCCTTTAAAATTTATCTATGGGAAACATTGATACTTGAGATTAAAGTGTGTTCCTTAGTAATTATTTATATTGCTTTTGTCAGATACTTTGGAGGTAATACCAGTCCAGAATCCATTTAAACAAAAATTTTGGCTTGGGTATTTTGGGATTAGAGTAATGATAAGATTTAGGTTCCATATCTATTTAAGTAAAAGTATGAAATTTAGAATTATCAGGGGAAATTTTTGTCTTTTTCTCTGCCATTCTAAACCAAAGCTGGGAGAGGTGTGTAAATCACTGCTTTGTTGTGTGAAGTAGATTTTTCTAGTTTGCCCTCTGAAAATGTTACCCTTTGTTGGAGCGGCATCCCTTTTTTAGTGGCATGGGAGTTGGCTCTAATTCAACTTTACACACTGTCTTTTTCCCTTACCCCTCATATATATGCTCATTAAAACTCTGGATTAGGTTATAAGGGATTGGTAGACCCCTCTTGGGAAAATGGTTTTCCATTTTGGTTTTTCTAAACATATAGCCCACCTTATTACCAGAAACACATTTCAAAAAATATTTATATGAAAGTCTTAGTTACTCCAGTTTATCACAGGACAGTTTTTCTAAAATCCTAAACAATTTGATTTGCTTTTTTAAATGCTTGTCATATGATCGAATTTTCCCCTAAATCAAGTCATGGTATTAGATTGAGTATTATGTTCCAGGTGCTATTCTGGATCCTGTCATGTTTTATCTCATTTAAATTTATCCAACAGCCTTATCAGAGATGAACTCTTAGTATTTCCATTATTTTTGTTTGTAACAGTTTTTAATCAGAGGTTTATCAACTTGATCAAGTGTGTATTATCTATCTGTTTTAAACATCTTAATCCTAAATGTCTGAAAAGAGTATCACAATAAAAGTGAAATTCAACAGAGTTTAAGGGAACCTGCACACAAGATCTTTTCAATGAAAAGATTTTAGGTAAAACTAAACTAAACTAAGTCAAACTGAAACTAATAAAATTTTTTAGAAAGTATATAGAAAACTATTAAATATTTCCATGGAACACAATTTCAATGAATTTTCTAATTTTTTTTATTGAGATAGAATTGACATAGTGTATAAGACTGAGGGGATGTTCCTATATAAGGCCACTCTTTTAGAACTGGGAGAGATAGTTGTTTTGCCTAATTTATAAAAACAAATACCAAAAATCAAACAAAATGCGGAGACAGAGGAATATGCCCCAAACAAAACAAAAGGACAAAACATCATGAAAAGGACTAAATGAAATGACATGAAGCAAACTACCTGATAAAGAATTTAAAGTAATGGTAATAAAGTGAGAAGGGTGAATAAATTCAGTGAGAATTTCAACAAAAATATAGAAAATATAAAAAAGAACCAATCAGAGTTTAAATATGCAGTAACTTAAATGAAACACATGCTAGAAAGGAATCAACAAGAGATAAGAGGATGCAAAACAATGGATCAGCAATTTAAAAGGCATAGTAATGGAAAACATGCAAGCTGAATAGCATAAAGAAAACAATTTTAAAAATGAGGATAAGTTAAAGAATCTCTGGGACAACATTAAGCATACTAATATTCACATTACAATGGTCCCAGAAGGAGAAGAGAAACTGGTGGAAACACATTTGAAGAAATAACAGCTGAAATTGTCACTAGCCTGGGGAAGGAAACAGGTCTCTGGGTCCAGAATGCACAGAGAACTCCAAACAGGATGAACCCAATGAGGTCCACACTAAACACATAATAATTAAAATGTCAAAGAATCTTCAAAGCAAGAGAAAATCAACAAATTATGTAAAAGGGAAACCCCGTAATTCTATCAGCTGATTTTTCCGCAGAAACTTTATAGGCCAGAAGGAGTAGCATAATATATTCAAAATGCTGAAAGGAAAAATCCTACAAACAAGAATACTTTACCTGGAAAAGTAGATTATTTTTCAATTTTTTAATTCAGAATTGACAGAGAGGTAAAGAGTTTTTCAGACAAACAAAAGCTAAAGGTGTTCATCAACACTAAAATGGCATTACAATAAATTTTAAAGTGACTTCTCTAAGCAGAAATGAAAAGGCCATAAGTAGAAGAAAATTACGAATAGGAAAAATTTTACTAGTAAAAGCAAATATATAGTAAAAATAGTAGATGAATCACTTAAAAGCTAGTATAAAGTTTAAAATTCAAAAGTAGCAAAGGCCCATATATCAAAAAAATTAGCTAAGGAATCACAAAATTAAAAGACGTCAAATATGACATCATATACATAAACACAAAATACAGTGCTTTTCAAATGTGTTCCAACTTAAGCAACCATCAACACACACTGTTATATACTTACAACGTTATACATGGACCTCACAGTAAGCACAAATCAAAAACCTTTAATACATACACAAAAAAATAAAGAGAAATAAATCCAAGCATAATACTAAAAAAAGTCATCAATCACCAGAGAAGATAGTAAAAGAAGGGGAAAGGAACAGAGAAGAATTACAAAAAGAATGAGAAAATAATTAACAAAATTGCAATGAGTACACATCTGTCAATAATTATCGTTAATATAAAGGGTCTAAATGTTCCAATAAAAGACTGGGGTGACTGAATTAATGAGAAAACAAGACTTATCTTTATGTTGCCAATAGAAGTCTACCCAAGAAAGAAGAAAAATCCTAAATGAATAATCTAATCTTGCATTTAAAATAAATATAAAAACAAGAACAAGCAAATCCCAAAGTTAGTAGAAGGAAAGAAATGATAAAGATCATATTGGAAGTAAATGAAATACAGACTTAGAAAAAGAAAGAAAAAATTAATTAAACTCAGAGATGCAGCTTTGAAAAAATAAACAAAATTGAAAAACTTTAAGCCAGATTCATCAAGAAAAAGAGCTAAAAAAAATTGAACCAGAAATTAAAGATATGTTACAACCAACACTGCAAAAATATAAAGGATTATAAAATATTCCTCTGAAAATTTTTATGTCAACAAGTTGGACAACCTAGAAGAAATGGATAAATTCCTAAAAACATTCAACCTTCCTGGACTGAACCAGGAAGATACAAAAATCTGTACAGACCAGTTACTAGAGAGAAAATTGAATCAGTAATCAAACTGCCTACAAACAAAAACTGAGGATGAGTTGGCTTCACAGGTGAATTATACCAAGCATTTAATGAAGAGTTAACACCTTTCTCAAACTACTCAAGAAGAGGAAGGAATGTTTCCAAATGCATTCTATAGTAGCAGCATTACCCTGATACCAAAACCAAAGGCACTACAAAAAGAGAAAAGAAAATTACAGACCATATCTCTAATGACCCAGAGATGCAAAAAAATCCCCCCCAAAATATTAGCAAACTAAATTAAAAAATACATTAAAAAGATTGTTCACCATGACCAAGTGGAATTTATTCCAGAAATCCAAGGACGGTTCAATAGCCAGAAATAAGTGTTAATAATAGGATAACAATATGGTCATCTCAATAAATACAAAAAGAACACTGACAAAATTCAATATCTATTCATGATAAAAACTCTCTACAAAGTGGGTATAGAGGGAACATATTTCAACATAACAAAGGCCATATATGAGGAACCTATAGGTAGCATCATACTCAGTGGTGCAAATCTGAAAGCACTTCCTCTAAGATTAGGAACAAGACATGAATATTCCCTCACCACTTTTATTCAGCATAGACCTGGAAGTCCTAGCCACAGCAATCAGAAAAGGAAAAAAACAAAAGGTAACCAAATTGTTAAGGAAGGCATATAACTGTCACCATTGAAGATGGCATAATATTATATATATAAAATCCTAAAGACTCCACCAAAAATCTGCTAAAACTAAAAATGAGTTCAGTAAAGTTGCACAATACAAAATCAACAGAAAAATCTGTTGCATTTCTATGTAGAAATAAACTAGCAGAAAGAGAAATTAGAAAACCATCCCAATTTACAACTTCATCCAAAAGAATAAAATACCTAAGAATAAATTTAAACAATGAGGCCAAAGACCCATACTTTGAAAACTATAAGACACTTCTGAAAGAAACTTAAGACAACACAAATAAATGGAAAGATATAACATGCTCATGGATTGAAAGAATTAATATTGTTAAAAGGTGCACACTATCCAAAACAGTCTACAGATTCAATGCTATCCATATCAATATACCAATGGCATTTTTCACAGAACTAGAACAAGTAATCCTAAAATTTGTGTGAAAACACAATAGACACTGAATACCCAAAGCTATTCTGATAAAGAAGAGCAAAGCTGGAGGTATCATGCCTTCTGATTTCAAACTATACTACAAAGCTATTAGTAATCAAAAAAGTATGATACTGGCATAAAAACAGACCCAATAGATGAAGAGAACAGAATAGAGAGTCCAGAACTAAACACCTGCATGTACAGTCAACTAATTTTGAATAGAAAGGCAAGACAACTCAATGGAAAAAGTCTCTTCAACAAATGGTGTTGGATAATCACATGCATAATAATGGAACTGGACAGCTATCTTCCACAACTCACAAAAATTTACCATGAGTAAGTTAAAGATTTGAAAAAGAAAACACCTGAAACCATAGTTTTTTCTTCTCCTAAAAGATAGAGAGCAAGCTTCTTGCCATTGGTGTTGGCAATTATTTTTTTGGGGTATAGCATAAGCAACAAACACAAAAATGAACAAAAATCAAGCTGAAAGTGTCTACACAGCAAAAGAAACAATCAGTAAAATAGAAAGGCAACATAGACAATGGGAGAAAATATATACAAACCATACATCAGAAAATACTTGCAAACCATATATCAGATAAGGGCTTGATATCCAATATATGTAAAAACTCATACAACTCAATAACAAAATAAGAACTAAACCAATTTTAAAAATGGACAGTGGAATTGAATAGATTTTTTTAAAGAAGACATCCAAATGACTAACAGATCTATGAAAAGGAGCTCAACATCAATAATCATCAAGGACATGCAATGAAAATCATCAAGAAAATGTAATGAAAACGAAACGAGATAACAAAAATAAGTTAGATGCCTTAGGTATCTAACAGGCCACATCTGTTAGAATGGGCAAAATCGAGGAGAAGAGATAACAAATATTGGTGAATATGTGGAGAAAGGGAATGCTTATAGTATTATAATGCAATAGTATTATTGCTGGGAAAGTAATTGTTTTGCTCACTATTAAAAACACTAGGGAGCTTCCTTAAAAATTTGCAAATAGAAATACCATATGATCTAGCAAATCCACATCTGGGTATATATCAAATGGAAATAAAAATGGGATGTCTAAAAGATCTGCACCCTCATGTTTATGGCAGCATTATTCACAATAGCCAAGATATGGAAACAACCTAAGTGTCCGTCAGTGGATGAATGAATAAAGAAGACATGGTAAATATATACAATGGATTATTATTTAGCATTGGGGGTGCAGGACATTCTGCCACTTTCGACATCATGAATGGAACTTGATAACATTGTGCTAAGTGAGATAATACAGAGAAAGACAAATACTGTAGGATATCACTAGTATGTGGAATATCAAAAAGTCTAACTCATAGAAACAGAGAGTAGAATGATGCTTCCAGGCGCAGGGCAATTGGAGAGATATTGTTAAAGGGTACAAATTTAAAACTAGAAGATAAGTAAATCTGGAAATCTAATGTGGACCATTGTGGTATTAATAGACAACACTGTATTATAAACCTAACAGAGGTCTGTCTCCTAAGGAAGGCCTTGACCTTAGAAACAGACTTCCCACACATTATTATACATTTTGAAAGAGAAATGCTTCAAAGAGGATGCCTATGACTCCACAGGGGCTGCACAGGGGCTGCACAGCCTTTATTCACACTGCATTCTTTCCTTGGCGTGGGGAAAGCCCTCACATACTTTCCCAGAGGTGCAATAATTCCCCATCTCTCAATCCTGTCCATGTGGAATCTCATGGAAGATTTGGAAAAGGCTTCAAATACCTCTTCACTTACAGTCCTTTAATTGAAATAATTCATGTCACTCATCAAAATCGAGGCCCAAAACAACATTGAGAACCCAAATGAATCTCCAAGAAAAATATGTAAATGTGATGACATCCATTTCATATCAGCTTGTTCATGTCTAAGTAATCTCAAAAATCAATTGTTACTATTGCTACACATTTTCTTACTCTGTTTCACCAGCCCATAACCACCAAAAATTGTATGACCTCCTTCAGATACCAAAAACTGGTGAGGGTTGAGAACCCTGCATATCCCACTGCTTATTTTCTATCCTGGCCCTTGAGGCTTCCTGGAAAATATCAGCATCAAATTACAAATAACCATTCTACTCCATCTGTTATATCACCTCGCTCAACCATAAATCTCTAGAACATAAAATGTTAAACAGAAAATAGGAAAGGATGTATTCCAGTTTTCCATATTTGTTCTTAGACTCTGCAATATTTAATATTGAGTAACTTTTTGTAACAATGCATTCTCACAATAAACATGAACGGATGCTTGAAATATCAGAAACATTTTGATAGTGTGAACCATTGACTATATGTCCATCAAGGTAAATTTTCCAGATTTAATGGGACAGAAAAAGAGAGGTTTGAGTCCCACAATATCAGAAATTGCTATTGGTTTTTGACATAGATTTTGAATATCAACTCTCATCAGAAATCATTAGAATCCTAACTAAATGGCACTGAAGTGATGACAGGCTTCATTCTTTCTCCTTGTGATTCAAATCACACCCTCTTTCCATAGACTACAGCTGGTGGAGAAACAGGATGTGACCAAAACCTTATTTGGTGATTAGCACTGAACAAGGTCTTAGACAAACATTAACTCTCTCAGACCACACTTTCCAGGAGGCATAACCAGGCCAATTGTATAGCCTTGTTTCTGTCCAAAGGCACATCCCCTCCCACGGTTCATTCTCATTCTGGTCAGAAACACAGAACATGAATCACCATCACGTCTGGATTATGCTGCATCAGAACATTTAGGAGACAGAGTTTTTATACTCCTGGGTCCTCCGCCAGGTATCTCTCTTTTAGGACACTGAACAGGGTTTGATTTCAGAAGAAAAAAGAAGCAACAAGTTTCTGAATCTTGACGTTTTGCAAACATTTGTGGGTAGATTAAATGATGAGGCCACTTTTCATGTAGGGTGTGAGTAATGAAGTTTCAAGACTTAAAAATATTGTGTTTGTGCAGCTTTGAATAGGCTGTTGGTCCTTTTTGCCATAGTACCTGTCAAATCAGCCTTCTTTGCCCAAAGGTAGTATGAATTTTGCTATAGTCTATTCATGGCCTCAGTATTGTGGGTTAAGGGGATTCTGACAGGACAAATCTGTGAGAAATCTTGGAATATGTGAAGTCAGCAATACCTTTCTTTCTTTTGTAACCTCTTCAAGGCATCTTTGATTTCCCTGTTCCTCAGACTGTAAATCAAAGCATTCAACATGGGAATCACCATTGCATAGAAGACCGAAGCAAATCTGTCAAAGTTAGAAGACCTGCCAGAGCTGGAACTCAAATAGACAAACATACCTGAGGCATAGAAGAGGGAAACTGCTGTCAGGTGAGAAGCACAGGTGTTGAAAGCCTTAGACCTGCCTTTAGCTGTAGTGATCTTCAAAATGGAGATAACAATATACCCATAGGATATCATGACAACAAGGGCATTTATTATCCCAAAGATCATTGCTAATATAGCAAGTATAAGTTGGGCCAAGAAAGTGTCAGTGCAGGACAGGACTAACAGTTGGGAAATGTCACAGAAGAAGTGGTGGATGACATTAGGCCCACAGAAGTGGAGTTGAAGAATGGCACACACTTGGGATACAGAACCAGAGATTCCAGCCATATAGGATCCCAGCACCATCCCAACACAGAGGGTGGGTGACATGATTGATGAGTAGAGAAGTGGATTACAAATGGCAGCATAGCGGTCATAGGCCATGGCTGTCATGAGACAAGTCTCACTCAGTCCCATGGTTGCAAAGAAGAAGTACTGAACAGCACAACCCACTAGGGTGATAGTATGCTGTCCCTGGAAGAAGTCAGAGAGCATCCTGGGGGCTGTGGAGGTCACATAGCAGATGTCTAGAAAGGACAGGTTACTGAGGAAGAAGTACATGGGTGTGTGGAGGTGGGAGTCCATCCTTATTAAGATGATGAGGCTCAGGTTCCAAGTCAGAGTTGTAACGTAGATCACCAGGAACACAACAAAGAACAGTGCTTTGATTCTGGGAAAATCTGAGAACCCCAAGAGGATGAAGTGTGTGATCTCTGTAATATTTCCTCTCCTAATCATAGCCTCGGTGCTCCTGAGATCAGAAAAGAGACAAAAGAAGGCACTTCTGAGTCAAGTGAAATGTGACAGCATTACAAATCTCCTATGTGCCAGGTTTTCCCTCTAGTGGGCACTGGAAAAGGAAATGCTTCACTGTCCTCGTGGAAACACTGCAACTTATCATCTTGAATTGTCAAGGAGAACCTACTCAGTGCTTCAGGTTCTCAATTAATGCATGAGTTCCCATGAGAATTGAAAGAGGTATTTAAAAATTTGACTGATAACATATAAAAACAGTACAAAACTGTGATTATCATACATAAAGTAGAGATCATTGATTGAAATATAAGTTTTTTAAAAACCTCTATTTATTATATAACTGCTGCTTTCTGATATTAAAAGTGTATGTGGCATTAATCTGGGAAAAAATTGAAATAGTCTTTCTGACCCAACATTGCCATCCTGATTGTCTTGTCTGAGGGTTTCAGCCCCAGGCAACTTCACTCTTGATTTGGTAAGACAGAAAAATGAGAATGGAGCATTCTTGGGATGAAAGGATTTATACCCAACTTTATTCAACGGTGGTGGGTCAAGTGCTAGAATCCCGTCCACCTCAGCACATCTGCATGCAGCAATCTGGTCTGCTTGTGGGTCTCTCCAGCCCAGCAGCCAATAGGCATCATTACCTCCAGGCAGAAATAGATTCAGACCTGGGATAGAAGCACGTAAAGTCACCTGGGGCCATGAAGGTACAAGCTGGTAAATGATTTCATATCAGGCTTCCTTGGGTTTGAGTCTCCTTGGTTCAGTTGACAACCAACATCATGCTATGATGGGCCTTCATGCAGAGAAAGAGTCCAAGTGCATAATTTCAATTCTCAAGTACATCATAGGTTTATTTCATATTTTCTGTTGATACAGTCAGCTAGTTACAACTTACTGATGTATTCGTAATAGATATAACTGTTGGTTAAGCTCCATAACTTATGTGACCTACCTTGAGATGAAAGAGTAAATCACTGAGAATAGCCAAGAAAATTTTGACAAAGATTAATAATTAAAAGGACTTGAAATGAACAAACAAGCAAAACGCCAACCAGGAATAGACCATAAATACACTGGACAACCCGGTGGTTTCCATAAGGGGTGGGGGTGGGGGAATGGGTGAAACAGGTGATGGGATAAAGAGGTCCAAACTTCCAATTATAGGATAAATAATTCATGGGATGAAAAGTACAGCATAGGGAATAAAGTCAATAACTGTATGGTGACAGATGGTAACCACATTTATCATGGTAAGAATTTCATAATGCATAAAATTGAATCACTATGCTGTACACCTGAAACTAATATATTGTATGTCAAGTATAATTTTTAAAAATTAAAAAGATTTAAATATAAAAAACTGAAGAAGTAAATAAAACGCCTTGTACTTTCAGATATTAAAAAGTTTAATAAACATGAATAATTCATGATTCTTGTAGAACTAGAAAAGTGTCATAAGAACATATGGAAATTCTGGAAAAATGGAAATAGTAAAAATTGAATATATGATAAAATTAGAACTTCCTTTAAAGTTAGTATATCAATTGATAGAGAAGGATAAACACTTGATATGCCTTTACAAAATCTGAGGAAGGGAACGAACTATCAGAAATACAACACCAAAACATGGAAGAAAATACTATTTAACAATTTAAAATGTGGTTATGGCAGAAAAACCCACTTAAGTAAAATACTCTTGAAACACAGTTGCTGAATTGGGAAAAAAACAGACACAAAACATAAAAAAGACAATGTAGTAATGCCTTTAATATAACAAGCATAAATTAGTAAAGGATATACATTGCCATATACTGCTGATGATTGCACAAAATGGTTCCTCCTTACTAGAAGAAAAAAAACCCTTTATATAATCTCTCTCTCTCTCACATACAAACACCCATGAACCAATTACAAATACCAAAATAATGAGTGGTATGATTTTGATTTCTTTTATACTTGTATTTTCAATTTTCTTCAACTCCCATATTTATAATTAGAAAATCTATTAAGATACATAAATCCATAATCCTTAATAGTTAGCACAGAGAGACAGAGGGAGAGTGAGAGGGAAAACAATGGAGAAAGAATGAGAGGAAGGACTTTCAGACTTTTCTGGCTTTTATTTCCTGGCATAGGACTCTTAGCAAGTTATTACCCTCTCTGTGGCCCAGTTTGCCTCATCTATAAACGGGGCTATAGTGCTTACCACCTCATAGGGCTGCTTCAGGGACTGAATAGCATAAAGGGCTTAAACAGCTAAATAAATGTTAGCAATTATCATTCCCACTGTCGTTCCTTTCTGAAAAGGAAAGTTAAGCAGAGTTAACACTGAAGCATCAGCACCTCTTCATATAATTATTACTGAAACAGATGGTATCTAACCCAAGATCAAGAATATTGTTAATAAATGATTATCTTTATTTCTATCTTATATTGCTCCATTATCTCCCACTCAGATGGATCATCAACTCCTGATGCCACATTTTATGTTCCACCAGCAATAAATGCAGCTTAAATGATAATACTGATCATGTACAGTACACAGCCTAGTGGGGATGGTTTATTTAATAAGAACCTGGTATACTAAAATACTAATAATTGCATTGAACAGTAAATACATATTGACTATACTAATAAATGGTTCTTTGAAGCTGTTTTGGATGTGGAAGTAAAAATATCCTACTTCACTTCATCTCAATTGTGTTTATATGAACTTGGAAATCTTTCTGTTACTCTTTGAATAGAGTACTGTTCAAATGTAATTTCTCAAATGTTTTATCCAAGAGGAGTTACATTCAATGAAAATGTTTTGAAAATATGGACTGCCACACATACTGTCTCCAAAAATATTAACATAATAGATCAAGTCCGTGAAAATAATTTAAGCTTTGATCAAGCAGTTGCACTAAAATTATTCACTTTCTTATTACATTCTGGGAACAGAGGCAGCCATAACTAAATGCATTCTGTCTAACCCATCGTGCCCATAAACAGTGAGGAGTGGTGGGTTGTTTTACTTACTCATAGTAAAACTGACCCTGAAAACATATGTTCTTAAAATAAGGTAAGCTAGAGAAAAAGGGGAAACATTCAAAATATAACCACTCTCTTTGAATCCTTTTTACCATGTGTTCACTAACTTTTTGGAGTAGAAAAGATGACTGATGTAAATATGCTGGAGATTTTAATATGTGGATATAAAACAAAACTATACAAAACTCTCCCATTCTTATCTACTAAGGACATAGTAAGTTTGCAAGGTTGTGCATAGCATAAGTTGGGTTAAGAAGTACAGAATGTTGCTGAATGAAGGAAACAGAAGTAAAAGAAGGTAAAGAGGGCAACACTACCTGCACTCAGGTGTGGCATCTCTGAGAGTGTGTCACCCAGCTACTGCCTCCATACTATGCCAAGCTTTTCAAAGATGACAATATAGAATTATTTCAAAGGAATGAAATTATACATGAGTACTCTGTCATATGATTATGTAGTGATTAGCTTGACTTTCCCTACTCAGAAATTATAAATAAAAACTGTAAATTTAAATGGAAATCAAGTTAATTGTCATTATTATAAAAACAGAATAATCCTCCAGGGAAAAATCACGTTAAAAGGGTCTTGGGATGGTTAAAGTTGGGAAACAGACAAGAATGTTTGATTTTAGAATATTCCCCTATAATTCAGTAAATTATTATTTTTTATTAGGTCCTCATTTACTAACTTCTAAAATTCCTTATCCTTTAGAGACACTGTCTATTAGTTTCTAGATGATCTTATTATCCCCAGTTAAAGAAAAAAAAAAAAAAAACAGAACGCAACAGAGTTCAAGATCACACCTTTAAGAAATTGAAGAACTAGAGCTCAACACCTGCCTCTCACCCCAGAGTAATACACTAAATGTTAGGTAAGAAGTTAATATCTTCACTGAAGGACAGACAACATGGATAAGGAGAAAACCCAATGAAGAGCCCTAAATGGAGGATGTGGAGGTGAGGGGGAGGGGAGACTGACTAACGGGAGACACTGAGGACCACAAACCTTGTCCGCACAGGTCCTACTGGGAGGATCCCACCGCTACTGAGACAGCATAGAATCCACTGATGCCTCTAATCACACCCTTTCACCTTGACCCTGATACCCCAGGAACACAGAGTTGTCAGCAAAGGTTGAAACTGCTTATTTCTTTCCAAAAAGGGTTTTCTCAGCTCTATATTTCACTCCAAGGCAGGAGCTTTAGTCTATAAACTAACTGTCCACTAACAGCAAGAGAGATGCCCACAACTGGGTGTCCTCTTAAATGTATTGTTAAGGACAGAGGTACAAGGAGAAAAGACAGAGGGAGTAAAGTCCCCAGGTACTTGCTCTCTGGAGACATGCTTGTCACGGAGGTTTTGTCCCAGCTAATCTCACGCCCCACTTTGCCACGTCCCTTCTGATACCATCTCCCTTTTCCCCATAGTCCTATCATGATCTCATGATGGTAGCTTTTTTTTTAATGAATGTGGGGTCAGTAGACCTGCTATGTACCTAGGGACCATCTTGTCTGATACCTTCAACTTCCAGATGAGGAATCTGAAGTAAGAGAAGATAAAGTATTCCACAAACATGGCACAGGTAGCTGGTAAACACCTTGAGAACAGTAAAGTAGATCTGTGGATACCTCACTGTTTATAAAGCACTCCCATTACACACACACACACACACACACACACACACACACACACACACACACATACACACAGAAGCATAGCTTTTCAAATACCTGATCTTAATAAATCATTACAGCAAACCTGTAGGGCAGACATGGCATTATTTCCTACGCATAAATGAGAAAATTGAGGCAATAAGGAGTACAATAATATTAATTAATGACAGAATCATGACTTTTGATGATGAGCACTGGTATCATCCAAGGTGGGTTGAATTCTGGCTTTCCACTTGCTGGTTTGTGACCTTGAACAAATTATCCACTCCAGGCCTCAGTACTGGCACCTATAAAGTAGAGCTGATAGTAGTAACTACCTCATTAAGTAGGTCTTCATAGAGATAATCAAATCAGATAATGATTACACAGCACTTATTGGAATGTGTCATACACAGCATGTCTTCCATTAATACTAGGTACAATTTTGGTGTTCTGAATTGGAATCCCTTCCAACATATTATGCTGCATTGCTAAGTCTCCAGTTTAAATATCTACTTAATATCATTCCCACAAATATTGTTGTTAATTTTTAAATAGAGCTCATTTAAATAAAGTCAAAAGGTTCAAACATTCAGTTATAAATAAGTCTGGGTGCAGTGTACTGTATCTGATCACAGTATATGACCTTTTAGTGTATTATTGAATTCAGTTTGCCAATACTTATATGAGGATTTTTGCATCCATGTTCATTGGGATATTGAACTTTTCTCTCTTTTCTATTAGTGTCCATGTCCATTTTCGGTATCATTTAAATGCTGCCCTCATAAAATGGGTTTAGAAGTGTTACTTCCTCTTCTACTTTTAGAAAGAGATTGAGACGCATTCTCATTAATTCTTCTTTAAATGTTTGGTAGCATTTAACCAGTGAAGCTATTTAGTTCTAGACACTTTTTGGCTTCTAGGAAGACTTTGATTACTGACTCAGTCTCCTTCTAATTGATCTGTTGATATTTATTTCCTCATGACTCAGTCTTGGTGAATTGTATGTTTTTGCCTTTGTCCATTTCTTCTGGATGGACCTTTTTTTCGGTTTATAATTGTTCATGGCAGTCTCTTTTCATGCTTTATATTTCTGTGGTATCTGTTGTAATGTCTCTCCTTTCATTTATAATTTTATGTATTACAGTCCTCTCTTTTTTTCCTGATGAGTATAGCTAAATGATTCTCTGATTTGTTTATCAGTTTAAAAGCCAAGTGCTTAGTTTCATTAGTCTTTTCTACTGTCCTTTATTTTGATTATATATATATCCATGCTGATCTTTGTTATTTCCTTCCTTCTACTACTTAGTTCTAGTTCCATGTATTATAATCTTAGGTTGTTTTAATGACCTTTCTTCTTAATGCAGGTATTCATTATTATGAACTTCCTGCTAGAACTGCTTTGCTGCATCCCATAAACTTTGGTATGTGGTATTTCCAGTTCATTCAACTAGGATATTACTTTGTATCTCTTCTGATTACTTCTCTGACATCCTGGTGTTCAATAACATATTGTTTAATCTCCACATATTATGAATCTTCCAGTTTTCTTCTTGTATTTGAATTCTACTTTCTTCCAATTGTGGTTGGAAAGTAAGCTTGGTGTGATTTTAATCTTCTTAAAGATATTAAGATCTATTTTGTGGCCTAACATATGATCTATCCTGGAGAAGCTTCTGAAAACTCTAGAACAGTGTCTGTGCTGCTTCCTTTAGATGAAATGTTAATAAATATCTGTTAAGTCCATCTGTCCTAACATGTGGTGTAAGTCCCGTGTTTCATTGTTGACATTCCATATGGATGATCTATCCATTGTTGAAAGTGGGATAATGAAGCTCTCTGCTATTATTGTATTTTATTGTATTTCTGTCTAGCTCTCCTTTCATCTCTGTTAATATTTTTCTTCTAGATTTAGGTGTTACTCTATAGGGTGCATAAATACTTACAACTACTATTTCCTCCTGTTGGATTGACCACTTTATTATTATATAATAACCTTCTTTGTTTCTTCCCAGTCTCTGCCTAAAAGTCTGTTTATTCTGATGTAAGTATAGCTATCATTCCTTATTTTGGTCTCCATTTACATTCAGTTCTTTCTCATCCCTTCACCTTCTATTTATGTGTGCCTCCAAAACTGTGATGAGTCTTTGGTAAGCAGCACAGAGTTGGGCTTTGTTTTTTCATATATTCAGACACTCAGTGTGTTTCACTGGAGAAACTCCTGTTACATTTAAGGTCTGACTGAGAGGAGTGCACTTACTATTGTCACTTTGTTTATTGTTTTCTGGCTGCTTTGTAATCCTTTGACTCCTTTCTTCTCTTGTTGCTCTCTTCCTTAGTGATTTAATGATTTTCTCTACTGGTATGCTTAAATTCTTTCCTCTTTGTGTATTTGCTAGAGGTTTTGGCTGTTTGCTGTCATGAGGCTTATATAAAACATCTATTACAGTTATAACAGTCAATTAGAGGCTGAACACAACTTAAGTTCTAACACATACTAAAACTACATCATTACTCTTCTGACTCCATATTTTATGTTTTTGATGCAACAACCTACATTTTTTTAATATTCTGTATTCACTAGCAAATGATTGTGCTTACAGTTATATTTCTAAGTTTGTCTTTCACTCTTCATACTAGATTTATGAGCGACATACCACTACAATGACATTAGGGTATCTGAACTTAACCAGTTTTACCTTTCCAGTGAGTTACATTTTCATATGGTGCCTATTACTAATTGGCAAGTTTTCATTTCTATGTGAAGGAGTCCATTTAGAATCTCTTGTAAAATCAATCTACTGGTAATGAAATCTATAAGGTTCCTTGACTGGAAAACTCTTCATCTCTCCTTCAACTATGAAGGACGGCTTAACCAGATGTACTGTTCTTGGATGGCAGATATTTATCACCACATTGAATATATTGTGCCACCTTCTTAGGCCTGCAAAATTTCTCCTGGAAAATTTACTGATAGTCTTCCATAGGTTCTCTTGTACATAATTTTATATTTTTGTATTTTATTTATAATACATCGTGGTACTTTTTGGATTTACATTATTTGGAGTACTCTGAGATTCCTAGATCTGGATGTCCGGTTTTTCCCCAGGTTGGGGATATTTTCAACCATTACTTATTGAAATAAGCTTTCATCCATTTCACTTTCTCTTCACCTTCTGAGACTTCTAGAATGCAAATATTGATGTGTTTGATGGTGTCCTATAAGTCCCTTAAGCTCTCTTCACTTTTTCATTCTTTATTATTTTTGCTCTTCTAAAAGGATGAAATGCATTGACCTATCCTCAATTTCATTGATTATTTTTCTAGTTCATACAATATGCTGGTGAATCTCTTTTGAAATTTTCAGTTTACTTTATTTTGCATCTATGTGATTCTATTTGATAATTTCTTATATTTTGTACCTCTTGGTTGAAATTCTCATTTTGTTCATGCATTATTTTCCTAACCTTGGGGAACACCTTTATCCCCATACATGAACTATTTATCAGGTAAGTCACTTATCCCTATTTCAGTAAGGTCTATTTCTAGAGTTTTATCTTCTTCTTCTTCTTCTTCTTCTTTGGTACATATTGCTTATTTCTTCATTTTTCTTGATTCTCTGTGTTGGTTTCTGTGCATAAATAAAACAGCCACCTCTTGTGGTCCACATAGGGTATCTTGTGTAGATGAAACTTATCATCCATCCAGGACATACCTAATAGTTATCTCTCAGTCCTTTGTGGTTTTCCAGCAGCATTTGGTCTTCTTAGTAGCCCCTTGTAGTTTATGGCATAACAAGAACTATCAATTACCTGAAATGGAGGATCTCTTTTAACAATTGGATGCAGGGTGACTGGACCCAGGCACTCAGAAAGCATTTTTTTTTAATTTTTAATTTTGCTATTATTAATGTACAATTACATGAGCAACATTATGGTTACTAGACTCCCCCCATTATCAAGTCCCCACCCCATGCCCCATTACAGTCACTGTCTACCAGTGTAGTAAGATGCCATAGAATTACTACTTGTATTCTCTGCATTATACTGCGTTACCCGTGCCCACTCCTCCACATTGTGTGCTAATGATAATGATCCTTTTCCCCCCTTATCCCTCCTGTCTTACCCATCCTCCCCAATCCCTTTCCCTTTGGTAACTGCTAGTCAATTCTTGGGTTCTGAGAGTCTGCTGCTGTTTTGTTCCTTCTGTTTTTTCTTTGTTCTCATACTCCATAGATGAATTAAATCAATTTATTCTTGACTTTCTGCACCTGGATTACTTCACTGAGCATAATACCCTCTAGCTCCATCCATTTTGCTGCAAATATAGGATGTGTTTTCTTCTTATGGCTGAATAATATTCCATTGTGTATGTGTACCACATCTTTATCCATTCATCTACTTATGTACACTTAGGTTGCTTCCATTTCTTGACTATTGTAAATAGTGCTGTGATAAGCATAAGGGTGCATATGTCTTTTTCAAAGTGGGCTGCTGCATCCTCAGGGTAAATTTCTAGGATCAGAATTCCTGGGTCAAATGGTATTTCTATTTTGAGTTTTTTGAGGAACCTCCATACTGCTTTCCACAATGGTTGAACAAATTTACATTCCCACCAGCAGTGTAGGAGGGTTTCCTTTTCTCCACATCCTCACCAACATTTGTTGTTTGTCATTTGGATGGTGGCCATCCTAACTGGTGTGAGGTGATATCTCTTTGTGGTTTTAATTTGCATTTCTCTGATGATTATGGATGTGGAGTATCTTTTCATTTGCCTGTTGGCCATCTGAATTTCTTCTTTGGAGAAGTGTCTATTCAGCTCCTCTGCCCATTTTTTAATTGGATTATTTGCCTTTTGTTTGTTGAGGTGCGTGAGCTCTGTATATAATTTGGATGTCAACCCCTTATCGGATATGTCATTTATGAATATATTCTCCCATACTGTAGGATGTCTTTTTGTTCTATTGATGGTGTCTTTTGCGATTTTTAGTTTGACATAGTCCTATTTGTTCATTTTGGCTTTTGTTTCCCTTGCCCGGGGAGATATGTTCATGAAGAAGTTGCTCATGTTTATATCCAAGAGATTTTTGCCTATGTTTTTTTCTAAGAATTTTATGGTTTCATGATTTACATTTAGGTCTTTGATCCATTTTGAGTTTGCTTTTGTGTATGGGGTTAGACAATAATCCAGCTTCATTCTCTTACATGTAGCTGTCCAGTTTCGCCAACACCAGATGTTGAGGAGGCTGTCATTTCTCCATTGTACATCCATGGCTCCTTTATCATATATTAATTGACCATATATGCTTGGGTTTATACCTGGGCTCTCTAGTCTATTCCGTTGGTCTATGGGTCTGTTCTTGTGCCAGTACCAAATAGTCTTGATTACTGTGGCTTTGTAGTAGAGCTTGAAGTCAGGGAGCATGATTCCCCCTGCTTTATTCTTCCTTCTCAGGATTGCTTTGGCTATTCGGGGTCTTTTGTTGTTCCTTATGATTTTTACAACTATTTGCTCTAGTTCATTGAAGAATGCTTTGGTATTTTGATAGGGATTGTATTGAATCCATAGACTGCTTTTGGCAGGATGGCCATTTTGACAATATTAATTCTTCCATCCATGAGCATCGGATGTATTTCCATTTTTTGGTTTATTCTTTAATTTGTCTCGAGTGTTGTAGATTTCAGAGTATAAGTCTTTCACTTCCTTGGTTAGGTTTATTCCCAGGTATTTTATTCTTTTTGATTCAATTGTGAATGGAATTGTTTTCCTGATTACTCTTTCTGACAGTTCATCATTAGTGTATAGGAATGCAACAGGTGTCTTTGTATTAATTTTGTATCCCATAACATTGCAGAATTCAGATATTAGATCTAATAATTTTGGAGTAGATTCTTTAGTTTTTTTTTTATATACAATATCATGCCATTTCCAAAAAGGGACAGTTTGACTTTTTCCTTGCCAATCTGGATGCCTTTTATTTCTTTGTGTTGTCTGATTGCTGTGGCTAGGACTTCTAGAACTATGTTGAATAAATGTGAGGAGAGTGGGCACCTTGTCTTTTACCCAAACTTAAAGGAAAAGCTTTCAACTTCTCACTGTTAAGTATAATGTTGGCTGTATGTTTGTTATATATGGCCTTTATTATTTTGAGGTACTTGCCCTCTATACCCATTTTGTTGAGAGTTTTTATCATGAATGGATATTGAATTTTGTCAAATGCTTTTTCAGCATCTAAGGAGATGATCATGTGGTCTTTGTCCTTCTTTTTGTCGATGTGGTGGATGATGTTGATGGATTTTCGAATGTTGTACCATCCTTGTATCTCTGGGATGAATCACACTTGATCATAGTGGATGTTTTTGTCATGTATTTTTGAATTCAGTTTGCTAATATTTTGTGGAGTATTTTTGCTTCTATGTTCATCAGGGATATTGGTCTGTACTTCTCCTTTTTTGTGGTGTGTCTGCCTGGTTGTGATTTTAGGGTAATGTTGGCCTCATAGAATGAGTTTGGGACTATTCCCTCCTATTATACTTCTTGGAAAACTTTAAGGAGGATGGGTATTAGGTTTTCACTAAATGTTTGATAAAATTCAGCAGTGAAACCATCCAGTGCAGGTGTTTTGTTCTTAGGTAGTTTTTTTATTACCAAATCAATTTCTCTGCTGGTAATTGGTTTATTCAGATTTTCTGTTTCTTCCTGGGTCAACCTTGGAAGGTTGTATTTTTATAGAAAGTTATCCATTTCTTCTAGGTTATCCAGTTTGTTAGCATATAATTTTTCATAGTATTCTCTAATAGTTCTTTGTATTTCTGTGCTGTCCGTAGTGATTTTTCCTTTCTCATTTCTTATTCTGTTCATGTGAGTAGACTCTCTTTTTTTCTTGATAAGTCTGGCTAGGGGTCTATCTATTTTGTTGATTTTCTTGAAGAACAAGCTCTTGCTTTCATTTATCCTTTCTATTGTTTTATTCTTCTCAATTTATTTATTTCTTCTTTATCTTTTTTATTTCTCTCCTACTGACTTTGGGCCTCATTTGCTCTTCCTTTTCTTATTTCATTAATTGTGAGTTTAGACTGTTCATTTGGGATTGTTCTTCTTTCCTGAGGTAGGTCTGTATTGCAATATATTTCCCTCTTAGCACGGACTTCACTGCATCCCACAGATTTTGTGGTGTTGAATTATTGTTGTCCTGTGTCTCCATATATTGCTTGATCTCTGTTTTTATTTAGTCATTGATCCATTGATTACTTGGGAGCATGTTATTAAGCCTCCATGCATTTGTGAGCTTTTTAATTTTCTTTGAGTCGTTTATTTATTTTTTCATACCTTTGTGATCTGAGAAGCAGGTTGGTACAATTTCAATCTTTTTGAATTTACTGAGGTTCTTTTTGTGGCCTAATATATGATCTATTATTGAAAATGTTCCATGTACACTTGAGGAGAATGTGTATACTGTTGATTGTGGATGGAGTGTTCTGTAGATGTCCATTAGTCCATCTGTTCTAATATATTGTTGAGTGCCTCTTTCTCTTTACTTATTTTCTGTCTGGTTGATCTGTCCTTTGGAGTGAGTGGTGTGTTGGAGTATCCTAAAATGAATGCATTGCATTCTATTTCCCCCTTTAATTCTGTTAGTATTTGTTTCACAAATGTAGGTTATTCTGTGTTGGGTTCATAAATATTTATAATAGTTATATCCTCTTGTTGGGCTGACCCTTTCATTATTATGTAATGTCCTTCTTTGTCTCTTGTGAGTTTCTTTATTTTGAAGTCTATTTTGTCTGATACAAGTACTGCAACTCCTGCTTTTTTCTCCCTATTACTTGCATGAAATATCTTTTTTCATCCCTTTACTTTCAGTGTGTGTATGTCTTTGGGTTTGAAGTCAGTCTTTTGTAGACAGCATATAGATGGGTCTTGTTTTTTTATCCATTAAGTAACTCTATGCCTTTTGATTGGTGCATTCAGACCATTTACATTTAGGTGATTATCAATAGGTATGTACTTATTGCCATTCTAGGCTTAGCATTTGTGGTTCTGAAAGGGTCAAGGGTAATTCCCTTACTATCTAGCTGTCTAACTTAACTCACTTTGTATGCTATTACAAACCAACCTAAAGGTTCTTTTTTTTTCGCCTCCTTTTTCTTCCTCCTCCATTCTTTTATGTTATGAATCATATCCTGTACTCTTTGTCTAGCCCTTGGATGACATCTATTTAGCCTTAGGAATACGTATATCTATAGGAGTCCCTCCAAAATGCATTGTAGAGGTGGTTTGTGTGAGGTAAATTCTCTCAGTTTTTGCTTATCTGAAAATTGTTTAATCTCTCTTTCAAATTTAAATGATAACCTTGCTGGGAAGAGTACTCTTGGTTCAAGGCCCTTCTGCTTCATTGCATTAAATATATCATGCCATGCCCTTCTGGCCTGTAAGGTTTCTGTCGAGAAGTCTGATGATAGCCTGATGGGTTTTCCTTTGTATGTGATCTTTTTTATCTCTCTAGCTGCTTTGAAAAGTCTATCTTTATCCTTGATCTTTGCCAGTTTAATATTATATGTCTTGATATTGTCTTCCTTGGGTCCCTTGTATTGGGAGATTTGTGCACCTCTATGGCTTGAGAGACTATCTCCTTCCCCAGAATGGGGAAGTTTTCAGCGATTACCTCCTCAATGACACTTTCTATCTCTTTTTCTCTCTCTTCTTCTTCTGGTACCCCTATAATGCAAATAATTTTCCGTTTGAATTGGTCACATAGTTCTCTCAATATTCTTTCATTCTTAGAGATTATTTTTCTCTGTGTCTCAGCTTCTTTGTATTCCTCTTCTCTAATTTCTATTCCATTTACCATCTCTTCTACTACATCTAATCTGCTTTGAAATCCCTCCATTATATGTTTCATTTCAGATATGGAATTTCTTAATGATTGAATCTTCGTCTTACATTCATTCCTGAGCTCTTGAATATTTTTCTGTATCTCCATAAGAATGTTTATTATTTTTATTTTGAACTCTCTCTCAGGAAGATTGGTGAGTTCAGTTTCATTTGGTCCTTTACATGGAGTTTGTGAGATTATGGTCTGAACCAGGTTCTCTTGACCTTTCATATTTCATGTGGTGCCCTGTAGTTCCTAGAAGCTTCTGTCTCTGGAGCTGCTCAGCCCCTAGAGTGAGGTTGGGGGTCGTTGGGGAGCTGACCTGGTGCCTGGGGTAGGAAAGATCTGTTTCCTGATTCCCGTCTGTGGTACCTGTCTCCAGTATCAGACCCAGTGGGCTGAGAACCCAGGTGTAAGCATCTGTGCTTTGCCTCTCTAACTGTTGTAGGCAGGTCCTCCCTCTGGCTGCCCTGATGCCAGCACAGTGACTGCCAGTTTGTGAGCTGGTGCTGTCCAGCCAGTATGTAGGCTTGGCAGGCTGTGTATCACAGTGGGGAGCCTTGGAGCTGAGTAGCCAGCCAGGGAAATGGAGAACCTGAAGCTCCCCAAAGTTCCCAACCTGCTGGGCAGAGCCCGGACAACCTTGTCCCCTTGTCCCTTCTCCCGTGGAGCAAGGTCTGTGAAAACCCTTCCCCTTCAGCAGCCATCCAGCTGCTAGGAAGCCTCTCAGACTACCTACCTTTCCCCTGTCACAGAGCAGTCAGATGTGGATCCTGTCCTCCACAAACTTATGGAATGTCAGTCTCTCAGGCACTCCACCTGTCCCAGCTTCCCAACCTCCAGAGCACCACACAATATAGGCTTCTGCTCACAAAGCAGATCTCCACGGCTAGGTGTTCAGTAGTCTCAGGCTTCCACTCCCTCCCCTGCTCCCTTTTTCTTCCTCCCGCCAGTGAGCAGGGGTCGGGAAGGACCTGGGTCCCACCAGATTAAGGCTTTCGTATGTTACCCTGTTTCATGAGGTCTGCTCTGTTTGTGAGGTCTGTATGCAGTCTGATTCAGTCTTCTTTCCTGTTGCTGTTTTAGGGTTAGTTGTATTAATAAACTATATTTTCGTACTATTTGTGGTTTTGGGAGGAGTTGTCTGTCTCACCTCTCATGCTGCCATCTTGAATCCCTCAGGAAGGATTTTGAAAGTACATAGATTTCTTTTGGAGAAATACAGGACTCGGGTGTTTCTTTATATGCCGTCTGCACTAGCTTCTGGGGATGACAATCAGTTAAGAACTGTTTCTTTGTGGATTTCAGTCCACTGGGACTCATGTGCAAGCACCAGTGACCAACAGTGCCAGGCTGACATGGGATGTACCTTCGACTGGCAATCACAAAACCTGGGGCACCAGGTATGTGCACAAGCTCCTTCCCAGGAGAGACTGGTGTCCTGGAGTGGGAAAGTGTGGGAATACAAAGATGGCACTTGCAGACTTCCCTGATCTCCAGCGAGAACTGCATTCTGTCTGTAGGTGTCTGTCAAATTAGAAGCCTGACACATAGGCTGCAGCTTTTACAATATGCAAATAGATCTTTTCCATTGAGATGCTGGGAGTTGGATGTTTCTGAATGCTACCCCTGCACTAAGACCTGGGAGGAAATCTCTGAAAAGTGTCTCTATGCTGTAATCTGTGAGTCTTCTGGATTTAAGTCCAGTTGTATTTCAGAACTAGATGTTTTGGGCTTCATCCCTCAGATTCTTGAAAGTTGGGACACTAGCTATTGGGTCCAACCTCCTCACTATTCAAAGAGAAGCTGGGAGAACTCAAAACTACACACCAAGGGCTTTGATGGTATAGATGCAAAAATTCTCAACAAAATATTAATAAATGTAATTCAACAACGCATCAAAAAGGTCATACACCATGATCAAGATGAATTTATCCCTGAGATGCAAGGATGGTTCAACATATAAAAATGAATAACTTTGATACACTGTGTTAAGAGTGAAAGATAAATATCATACGATCATCTGAAAAGAGGTTGAAAAAGCATTAAAAGAATACAAAACTTTTATTATTAAATCCATCAACAAATTAGATCTAAAAGGAGCATACCTCTATATATTAAAGTCTATATACAACAAACTCACAGCTAACATCATAGTAAAAAAAGAAAGATTGAAATCATTTCCTATAAAATTAAGAACTAAACAAGTATGCTTACAGTCACCACTCATTTTCAGCTAGCAGCTTTAGCTAGAACAGTCAGGAAAAATAAAGGAATGAAGACATCTCAATCACAAAAAAGAAGGAAATGTCACTACTGAACATGACATATTTATATATATATAAAAAAATCCTAGAGACTCAACCAAAAATCTGTTGGAGTTAATCAACAAAAATTCAGTAAGTTGTAGGATATAAAATTACCACATGAAAACCAGTTGCATTTCTATACACTAACAATAAAACATCTTGAAAAGAAATAAAGAATATTATCCCATTGACAATAACAGTACAAACCATAAAATACTCAGTACTAAACTTAACCAAAGATGTGAAAGCTCTGTACTATGAAAAACACAATACATTGCTGAAAGAAATTAAACACATGAATGGAATGATATTGCATTTTCCTGGAACAAAATTAATAGTATTCAAATGTCCAAATTAACTACACCCATCTTTATATTCAACACAATTCCTATCAATATTCTGACATTTTTCACAGGAATAGAAAACACAATACCAAAATTTGCATGAAATCACAAAAGACACTCAGTAGCCAGAGCAGTTCTGAGAAAGAACAACAAAGCTGGAAGCATCACATTCCTGACTTCAAATTATGCCACAGGCTATGCCAACCAAAACAATATGGGCCTACCTTAAAACAGATAAGCCAATGAAACAAAGTCCGTAAATAAACCCTTCCATGTATAGTCAACTAATATTTGAAAAGAAAGGGAAAAATGCTCAGTGAGGAAGGTTAGACTCTATTAGAAGTGGTGTTGCAAGATGGGATCATCACATACATAAGAATTAAATTGCACTTCTATCTTCCACCACTCACAAACATCAACCATAAAGAAATTAAAGATTTGACTTGAAGCCATAAGATTCCTAAAATAAAAAAAAGGGAATGAGTTCCTTGTCATTGGTCTTAGCAATGATTTTAATGACATGGCACCAAAAGCACAAGGAAAAAAAGGGAAATCAACAAATTGGACTACATCAAATTAGAAAACCTCTACACAACAAAAGAAGTAATCAAGCATGGATGAAAAGGCATTACAGAGAATGATACAAAATATCTGCAAACCATATATCAGAAAATATTAGCAAACTGTATACCAGATGATGGGATGATACCCAATGGATACAAAAACCTCATACAACCCAACAACAAAACAACAGACAAGCTAATAAAAAATGGGCAGAAGAACTGAAGAGAAATTTTTCCAAGAAGACAACCAAACCAACAATAGGTGTATGAAAATGTGCTGAAAAACGTGAACAACCAGGAAAATGCAAAAAGAAAACCAAAATGAAACTCATCTCACATCTTTAGAATGGCCACCATCATGAAGACAAGAGATAACATGTGTGGGTGAGGACATGTAGAAAGGAACACTTGTATACTGCTTTTGGGAATGTAAATTCTTTTAGCCACTATTAAAAATACTATGGAGGTTACTCAAAAGGTAACAAATGGGAATGCCATATGACCCAGCAATTCTGCTTCTGTCTATATATACAGTGGAAATAAAAACAGCATACTAAAAGATATCCACACACACATGTTTATTGCAGCATTATTCACAAGAGCCAAGATAGGGAAAAAACCAAAGTGTCCGTCAATGAATGAATGGGTGAAGAAGACATAGCACATATATACAGTGGAGTATTATTGAGCTATAAGAGTAAGGAAATCTTATAATTTGTGACAACATGGATGGAATTCGGGATCATTAGGCCAAGTGAGATAAGCCAGAGAATAATGTCACTAATGTACAATACCATTAATATGTGCAATCTTAAAAGTCAAATTCATAGAAATAGACAATGGTGGTTACAAGCAGCTTGAGTGCAAGAGAATTGAGGAGATGTTATTAAAGTATACACACTTGCATTCAAAGCAAATAAATCTAGAGATCTAATGCACTGCATAGTGATTATATTCAATATTCTATTTTAAACCTTACAGAGGTCTGTCTCCTGAGAAAGACCTCAAGAACCCTTACAAACACTTGTCACACATTTTTATACAGTTTTAAGAAGAAGTGCTTCATATAGCATGCCTATGCCTGCATGGGGTCACACATCTATTCACACTGCATTCTTTCCTTGGCAGGTGGAAAGCCCTCACATACTTTCCCAGAGGTGCAATAATTCCCCTTCTCCCAATTCTGCCCATGTGGGAACTCACGAAAGATTTGGTAAAGCCTTCAAATACCTCTTCACTTATATACCTTAAATAAATAAAATAACTCATATCACTCATCAAAACTGAGACCAAAAACAACATGAAGACCAGGTGACTTGCCAAGGATAATATGTAATTGTAATGACATCTGTTTTGTATAAACTTATTCAAGTCTGATATCAATCAGGCAAATCAATAGTCAGTGCGATTATATACTTTATTCTTTTAAATAGACTACAAAGACCAAAAGCTTTATATAACCTGGCCAGAGTTGAGAACCCTGCCTATCCTACTATCTATTTTCTTTCTTGGTATTTAAAGCCTCTAGGAATATATCAAAATTAAAGTAACTCTAACAATTCTATTCCATCTATTATATGACCTCCTTTAACCATAAATCATTAAAACATAAAATGAAGAACATGGACTCCAGGAGAGGATGTATACCAGTTTACCCTATTTATTCTTCATTTTGGTAGTATTGAATATTCAGTAGCTCTATTATAACAATGAACTCTCACGCAAGTCTCTTACTAAACGAACAGATGCTGAAATATCAGAAAATATTTGATAATGAGAACCATTGGCTACGTAAAGCAAGGTAAATTTTCTGAGTTTAATGCAGGAAAGAAAGAGAGGTTTGAATGCAAACTCTTAGAAACTACTATTGGCTGTGACATGGAATTCGAATATATCTCAATCAAAAACCCCCACTGGACACTAAATGCCAGAAACCAAATCACTAGACTCATAAGTAAATGGCACTGCAAGGTCCACATCCTTCGGTTTGTTCAACTTTATGATTATGCTGGGATCGTATATGGCTGAAACTTCCTCCTTCCATAGACTAGAGCTGGTAGAGATGAGGATGTGACCAAAAATTTATTAGATGGTTAGCACTGAAAGAGGCCTTACATAAACATTAGCTGTCTCAGACTGGTGTTTCCAGGAGGTGTAATCAGACCAATTTTATAGCTTTCTTTCCGTCCAAATGCCCAAACCCTACATGTTTACTTCAAATCTGGTCAGACACAGAAAAAAACAAACATCAAGCATCATCATGTCATTGCATTAGAATATTTAGCAGAGAGAGTTTTATAATCCTGGAGCCTGTGCCAGGGATTTCTCAGGGTTCAGTCTCAGAATCAAGAAAAAGCCAAAAGTTTTTAAACCTTGATGTTTCACAAATACATGTGGACAGATTAATAAATGATGCGACCACTCCTCATGTAGACTGAAAGTAATGAAGCTCCAAGACTTAAAAATATCCTGTTTGTGTGGATTTGTATCATCTATTGGTGCATTTTGGTGTACAACTTATGTCAAAATAAACCTTCTTTATTCCAAGGCAGTTTGAAATTTGTAACGGCCTATTCATATGTTCAGTATTGTGGGTTAAGATGATTCTGAAAGGATAATATACTAAAAAATCTCAGAATCAGTGAAGTCAGTAATATCCTCCCATCTTCTTCAACCTCCTCAAGGCATCTTTGATTTCCTTGTTCCTCAGACTGTAAATCAAGGGATTCAACATGGGAGTCACCACTGTGTAGAAGACGGATGCAAATCTATCAAAGCTGATAGAACCACCAGAGCTGGAACTCAAATACACAAAGCTACTTGAGATATAGAAGGAGGAAACTGCTGTCAGGTGAGAAGCACAGGTGTTGAAAGCCTTGGACCTGCCTTTAGCTGTGGTGATCTTCATAATGGACATGACAATATAGACATAGGATATCATGATAACAAGGACACTTATTATTGCAAAGATCATTGTTACTATAGCAAGTAAGAGTTTGGCAGAGAAAGTGTCAGTGCAGGACAGGACTAACAGTTGGGGCATGTCACAGAAGAAGTGGTGGATGACATTAGGCCCACAGAAGTGGAGTTGAAGAATGGCCCAGAGTTGGGATACAGAACCAGAGATTCCGGCCATATAGGATCCCAGCACCATCCCAACACAGAGGGTGGGTGACATGATTGATGAGTAGAGAAGTGGATTACAAATGGCAGCATAGCGGTCATAAGCCATGACTGTCATGACACAAGATTCACTCAGTCCCATGGTTGCAAAGAAGAAGTACTGAACAGCACAACCCACTATGGTGATAGTATGCTGTTCCTGGAAGAAGTCGGAGAGCATCTTGGGGGCTGTGGAGGTCACATAGCAGATGTCTATGAAAGACAGGTTACTGAGGAAGAAGTACATGGGTGTGTGGAGGTGGGAGTCCATCCTTATTAAGATGATGAGGCTCAGGTTCCAAGTCAGAGTTGCAACGTAGATCACCAGGAACACAACAAAGAGCACTGCTTTGATTCTGGGAAAATCTGAAAACCCCAAGAGGACGAAGTGGGTGATCTCTGTAATATTTCCTCTCCTAATCATAGCCTTTCTGCTCCTAAAATCAGAAAAGAGACAAGAGAATTCATTGCTGTCTAAAGTCTAATGTGACAGCATTACAATTCTCCTATGTGTCAGCTTTTTCATCCACTGAGCATGAGAAAAAGGGAAATTCTCACTGTTCTGGAGGAAACACAGCAGCTTTTCATCTCACATTATCAAGAAGTACCTGTTCAGTGCTTCAGGTTCTCGATTAAAGCATGAGTTCCCATGAGAATTGAAAGAGCTTTTAAAAATTTGATGAAGAATTTTTTAAGACAATAGAAATTCTGTGATTATTATACATAGAGATTATTGATGAAAATATATTTTTTTAAACCATTGGGCTACATGAGAGGCAGGCTTTCCTCTGTTTATGCATTATATAACTTGCTTTCTGATAAGAAAACTATATGTGGCATTGAAATAGCCCTTCTGTTCTCCATGGTAATCCTGATAAATTTTTAAGATTTCTTCCATTATCCATAAGAAAAACATTTACTGTACCTCTGAGGGGGAAATATGTTGCCAGCCTTGGGTAAATAACCTTTGAAGTCAAAACTACTCAAAGGGAGAAATAAAGTGGGAGAAATCTGTTTATTGCTTATTACTTCTGCTCAACCATCTCTCTCATGACCAGGGTGCCAGGCCCCACGAAACCTCTCCAGTCCAGGTATGTGCTCACTATCCAACCCCCTTTGTAATCACCTAGTGATCTGGAGATGGACCACTTCTCTCCACCCCTTGGAAACACCTGTTGATATGGAATTGCACTAAGGCCAGGCAAGAGATTCTGGAAATATTGTAATTTTATACACAGCCCACCCCTCCAGAAATATCACCTCACAATTTATTTGCTCCCCATCTTCCATAATGGCCCCTGTGCAAGAAAACTAGAGCACTGTAACCAGACTAATAACATACAATAACAACAGCAATAAAATCATGATAATCCTCAAGCCAGAACATTCAGCTAGGTTCAAAGTCCTCTACAGATTAAGTCCATAGCTCGCCCATTCTGCAGGAGCCAGTAGATGAACAGGTAGGGAGTTCAGAGTAATCATCACAGGGCAGCTGCAGCCAGGAAGTTGGTCAAGGATACATGGACTATAGAAGAAAAATAACCTTAAGGGCAATAGGATACATGTTTGAATGACACCAGCACAGGCAAATCTTGTCCATCAGGTAGGATCCATGTAAGAGAGTGGTCCTGGGATAGGACAGTGGCAGGAAAGGGATCTTGTCCTGGTCTAGTATACCAGACCTTCACCCTGCCCCCTGAGGGAGTTACAAATTTGTCAATATACAGTGCTCTGGAAGGTGTATGCACTGGGCATAAAGATAAAACAAAACTTTCCTGTAAGATGCTCTTACCTCCCAGATGTTTTGGGTACACTATGTGATCTTTGGGGGCCATTCTGCTGTTACTCCAGGAACACACAGGAGGTCAGCTTCCAGGCCTTTCCCCTAAGGTGCCTGAAGGGCCAGCCATCACTGGTCCATGTGTTGAAATGTCCAGGACCACATCCGCTCAATAGAGTCTCCAGGGTTTAATGCAGTAGGGGCTGGCAGCACGATGTTGCTCTGCTGGCCATATCCTGGCTTCAATAACTCCTCTTTGGTTTGCACATACAGTTGTGTAGTAGAGGCAGCAGTGTGTGTTATCATGTCCACAGGGCTCAAGGCTCCTTTTCGGGGCTTCTCATTCAAATGATGTAGCACTGTCATAAGTGACTGACAAGCCCCATAGACTGTTGTTGTCAGAAATCAGGCCAGACTTCATAAAACCATTGTACCTCTTTCTCAACCCTGCCAGTGTAGGGTTATATGGTACATGAAACTTCCACTTTATCCCTAACTGCTGCATGCATTCTTGAAACGAATGCCCAGTAAAGTGGGTGCCTTGATCACTCCCAGTCAACTGCAGCTGGCCTTATGCTGAAAAGAGATGCTCTAGGCCTCTCTTGGTGGTTTGCTGATTTGCACGATGTACATGAAAAGCAACCAACAGTCCAGGAGCTGTGTCCACACAAGTCATGGCATAATGATAGTCTTCTGATATGGGCAGAGGCCCAGTGTAGTCTATTTGCCACCTGACAATTTACTATTGTCCCATGTTGCTGTAAGACTCAGTGTAAGTTGCTCTGAGAGCACACAAGGCACACCTTCCACACTTTGCTGATTTCTTCAAAGGTAAATGGCAAGCCCCACTGATGGATTACAGCCCACATTGTCTTGTGTCCCATATGCAACAAACACTGATGTAACCATTGGGGTACATGAGAGGCAGATTTTCCTTCAAGCCAACAAACACATCTGGGCCAGTGTGTCTGCTTCATCATTCCTTGAGGATGAAAAGGGCAAATGGCCAGTCACATCATATACAGTAACTGTATTAGTCTGACAAGAGGCCCATAGGGCTTGCCACAACTCTTGCCCAAAAAGGGGTCACTGACCAACCATCCAGGTGGCCTGGTACCATGTTGGGAGCCACAGGGTCAAGCCCCAGTAGATGGCCCAGCTTTCAGTGCAAACAACTATGGGGGATGGCTCCTGGGTGATCACGAGCCATACTTCCTGCAACTCAGCCCATTGGCTGCTCTTCCCCTCTCCATCCTCCATCCATATTGTCTCAGTCTTAGGATGGAAAGCCACAGCCCTCCACTTCGGGACTGCCCATGACTAGCACCATCTGTATACCAAGCATCATCAGGTATAGGGGCTTTTCCCTCCATATAAGGACTCTTGGCTACCAGTGGCTACTGTTATATGTCACTGGCCCCAATAAGCATTGGAATTCTCCACTTAAGGGGTTAGTGGAAAGGGTACTACACTGCTATAAATATGTATCCCATTTGGCCATTGTAGGTGTCTGCACCACACCACTCCACAACATTGGTTCCAGTCTTGCACCCACCCTGCGATGGGACAGGTAGTTATTACTTTGATCAGAGATGTTCTAGTGATATGCTCCATAGCCAGAAAAGTGTGGTACACAGCAGCCAGTTTCTTCTCTATCAAGGTGTACTGGGCCTCTGCTCCTTTCCATACTTGTGAACAGAATCCAATAGGTTGGCGTGTTCATCCAAGCTGGTGCCAAAGGCCCCATCCATAGCCATCTTCAGTTACATGAACATCTATCTCACAGCACCTTGATGAGTCCATTACACTCAAGGCCTGTACAGCCTTGACTGCTCACTTAGAAGCAGTAAGAGCAGCTGCACATGTTTCATCCCAATCCCACCTGATGCCTCTTTGTACCAATCAGTATAAGGCCTTCAGAATTTGTGCCAAGTGCAGGATAAACACTCTCCAGTAGCCCCAAAACCCCCAAACTCTTGTAAAACTGCCACAGTGGTAAGGATAGGGAAAGCGTGGAACTTTTCTATGACTGCTTCCGGGATAATTTGGTTTTACCCAACCAGACAAACCCTAAGAATTTTACTGACTAACCAGGTCCCTGAACCTTGTGCTATTCACAGCCCATCCTTTCTCCTGTAGATGTTCAGCAGTCTAGAAACTGTCCCTTCTAAATCTGCAAGAGAATATGACATGAGCATAATATTATCAATGCAGTGATACAGCTGCGCAGTTGGTGGTTTCTTACATGTGGCCAAGTCCTGTGCTACAAGTCTGTGACAGATGGTGGGACTGTGGAGGTATCCTTGTGGAAGGACAGTGAATGTCCACTGCTGGACTTCCCAAGTGGAGGCAAAGAATTCCTGACTCTCCTGTGCTATGTCAATAGAGAAGAAAGCATTATCAAATCCACAAAATAATGATACATCCCTCGTTCATGACTTAGTGTTTCCATAAGGGCTGCTATAGAGGTGCAGCAACATGCAAAGATGGTGTGACTTTACTCAATTCCCTATAATCCAAGGTCCTATTCCAAGAGCTGTTCAGCATTTTCACTGGCCACACTGGGGAACTAAAAGGTCTATGAGTGGGCCTTATGAAGCCCCCTTCTCCAACTCCTGTAGAGTTTCTCCAGTTTCCTTGTGCAACCCAGGTAATGTATACTGCTTAGTATTTGTCATCCGTCAAGGTACAGGCAGAGCTACATGTGGGTGCTTAGCATGTCCCCTCAGAACTGCCTTTACCACATGTACTCTCAGTCTGAACTTACCTGCAGTACTCTGTAACCACGGGCCCTGCAGGATATCCCCTCCAAAATATATTCACGGATGGGAGAAATGTACACAGTACATTCTTTTGGAGGTACACATGCTATCACCAACAAGATTTGGCCTTTCTTCACTCTAATTGCCTTAACCCCATAGCCATCTATCAAAGCAGGGGTCTCAGGAAAATTCTGTGGGTTCCCATAAATCATAGAACATTCAGCTCCTGTGTCCATCAGCACCAGGGTGTATTGTACATTCATGGGGGACCAATGAATTGCTAATTATACATGTGGCCTCCAGTCCCCACCATATCCCCCAAGGTGGGAGCCTTGACCCCCAACCCCAGTCAAATCACAATGCCCAGTCCTCCGTCTTTGTGTGAAAGGGCTCAGGCAGAGCCTGAGTACTGTCCCCCAGGAAGTCTTGCAAGGACCCTGGCTGGACATGCAGCTTTGCCTCTGGCTTCCATGTCCTGAACCTCAGCAGCTGGAACTGATGCTCTGGCTTTAAATGGTGGCAGGGTTCTAACAAGACCCTATTGGGCTGCCCATCAATTTTTTCTTTACTACCCCTGCCTTTATCAAATCACCCACATCTGGGTCCTCGAGACCTTCACGGGGCTCTTTGCACCTCTCCTTTCAGTCATAGTCCATACTTACTTCCATGCTCTTATTTTCACCCCCCCCCAGATCTGCTAAAGTACAGGTAGCCTCACTTACGGATTGCCCCATTGGGGGGGAGGCAAGGATAGTCACTAGTGACCCAAAGAAAGGGGAGCTGTACGGAGTGCCAGATTTCTCATTCCTACAGTGAACAACTCCTCATCAGGGATGTGGGGGTCCATATTATAGATGATATTTTTCATGCCCAACTCCTACTACACCTGGTGGAGCTCTACATGTTTTCCAGCCAGTGGGTAAGTATGGTAAATCACCCTGATTAGGCCAAACTTCCCTGACGGCTGCTGTCAGCCAATACAGAAGTGCCTTATTCCCTGAGATGTGACAGGCACTTTGCAACCACTGCCAGAGGGAAGGATGAGTCATCAGGGAAGCCAGTCTATCAATTTCAGAACCCAACATAACAATATTTTCCACCTTCATATCCCAGAGATGTAGAAGCCATGTAGGCAGAGGTTCTGATGGCTTCTGCTGAAACCTGATGCTCATGTCTACCAGCTCATCCTGGGTATAGGGGCAGAGCATGGAGTTTCTACAACCTGGGGAGGGGGATACTGCTCCCTCTGAGGAGCACACAGTTGTTGCATTTCTATTTTCTTAATTACAACCAGGAGGGCCTTTAATACAGGAGGGGCTGGTGACTTTGGTGGTGTCCTTGGCAACAACTTGACCCTCGTCCCAACCCCCTTATCCTCCCCTGGCTCCTCCTGACTTGATCTATCTCGGCGACAGAAGGCTCCACTCCTTCCTCTCTCACCCCCACAGCTTCCTGCAACACGGATTCTCCTGCTGCCTCCTCCCTCACTGCTAATGTATGTTTCACGAGCACAGCCTGACTTCTCAATAACAGTCTCTCTTTCTTAAGGGCATCCCATAGGTCATCATACAGCTCCACCAAGCAATGCCTTAGTGTGTCCCTTTCCTCAATAAACCTTTCCAATATCTTCAGAAAGAAACATAACGCAATCCCATCCACCATACAGCCACTCAGGTCTTCTAAGCAGTCTTCTATTTCTATCTGATGGAGGACTAATTCCACAGCTTCTGGTGTCCCAACCTTTCCCCAATTATGGGGAAGGCCCCACATGTCTAGAAGGTGCTTTACTCTAGACCAGTCCGCCACTAGGGGCTTTCCAATTGGAACCCCCATAGATGGGGATCTGGGGAAAGCTGCCACATCCACTGTTAATGGGCCTCCCCACCATTCACAATGGGTTCATGGGTCTCTCCCCACCATCTCTAGGGGCAGCCTGCCCAAGCATTGCACCCATGAAAACACATTTCTGTTTCAGAGGTCATGCCAAATACTACCATGCAAACTCCAGGGGGAATATATGTTCCAAGCCGGGGGGAAATAATCTTTGAAGCCAAAATCAGTCAAAGGGAGAAATGAATAAACCTGCTTATGCTTCTAAGCAGTTATCTAATTCTGCTCACTTGTGTCTCTCGTGACCAGGCTGCCCAGCCCCACCAAACCTCTCTGGTCCATGTGTGCACTCACTCTCCACCCCCTTTGAAATCACCTAGTGATCTGGAGAAGGACTACTTCTCTCCACCCCTCGGTAACACTTACTGATATGGAGATGCACCAAGGCCAGGTGAGAGATTCTGGAAATATTGGAATTTTACCCACATTTACTCTTTTAGTAATAATATCTCAAACTTGTGCAAATGTATTGAGTATCTGATCTCCAAATTGGTCAGGAAATCATATCACAGTTTATAACTCTGATAATATTTTTCTGGGGCACAGCATGTGTGACCAACGAATGAATTTGTAGAATAAGTGTACTAGGGAAGCCTTCATAGAAAGTACACCAAAGGGAGGAGGCTGGTATAGCTCACTACTGACCCCAATATATTATCAATTTAGGGCATTTTGCTACCTAAGGAATTGCATTGGACTATAGTTAGAGATTCAGATGTTGGAGTTTTCCCTCTGATACCCTCTTGCTCTGTGTACAGTCCCAATGGCTTAAACACACTAATATTGACCACTTACAATAAGTGAGAACAATGGGAGAACCAGAACAACATGTTACAGGGAAGGTTACAGGGAAATTTCATACAAATACTCAGCACACAATCTAGTACATAGTAACTGTTTTGATAGGTGTTGGCTATTATTATCATTGATTGCTTACAGATAATCATGAGTGATATTTGTACCCACTGATAGGAACGCCAGGGATACTAGAGTTTAATGGGTCAATTTGGGGAGTTCCTGAGAGATCATCAGCCTTGTAGGCAGCCTCAGGCATCAATACCTCGAGGCAGACATAGATTCAGACCTCGGATAGAAGCACACCAAATCACCTGGGGCCATGAAGATACAAGCCAGGTAAATGATTTCATATCAGGCTTTCTTGAGTTTGAGTCTCCTTAAGTCAGTTGACAAACAACTTCACATTATGATGGGTCTTGATGCAGAGAAAGAGTCCAAGTGGGTAATTTTAATGCCCAAATAGTTCATAGGTTCCTTTCTTTTTTTGTTGTTGTTACACCCAGCTGCTTGGAACTAATTAACAGATTCATAACAGATATAACCTGTTGGTTATGCTCCATAACTTTTCTTACCTTCCTTGAGATGAAAGATTAAATCACTGAGAATAGCCAAGATTTTGACAAATATTAATAATGAAAAGGACTTGAAATGAACAAACAAGCAAAACCCAAACCAGGAATAGACCATAAATACACTGGACAACCTGGTGGTTGCCATAAGGCGTGGGGGTGGGAGAATGGGTGAAATAGGTGATAGGATAAAGAGGTCCAAACTTCCAATTATAGAATAAATAATTAATGGATGAAAAGTACAGCATAGGGAATAAAGTCAATAACTGTATAGTGACAGATGGTAAATACATTTATCATGGTAAGAATTTCATAATGCATAAAATAGTTGAATCCTTTTGCTGCACACCTGAAACTAATATACTGTATGTCAAGTATGCTATAACTTTAAAAAATGAAATAAATTGAAATATAAAAATATTTAATAAATAAATAAGCCTTATACTTTCAGGTATTAAACAGCTTAATAGGTTGAAGTTCTCAAGCTGGTGGCATGAGTAGGGTGGCGGAAATCTCCTTCCAAAACCATACATATATTTTTAAAATACAGCAAATACAACTATTCCTCAAAGAGAGACCAGAAGATACAGTACAACAGCCAGGGCACATCTACATCTGTGAGAACTCAGCATTTCACGAAAGGGTAAGATAAAAAGCAGGACCCGAGCAGTCTCCCCACCACAGCTCACTGGTGGGAAGAAAAAAGTCAGAGTGGGAGGGAGTGGAAGCACAGGACAGCCCTAGTAATCTGCACCAGGAGCACAGACACACATTGCATGGTGTACTGAATATTAGAGAAATGGAAAAGTAAAGTCCCAGACAGAGACTGTGACTAGGTCCCCACAGCCAGCTCCCTTGGGACAAAAGAAAATCGGGCACTTTAAAAGTCTTAAAGGGACAAGGGCTTAACAGGTAGACAAAATTTTCCTGGCACACTCAGCCCAGCAGACTGGGAATTGTAAGGAACTTCAGGCACCCTAACCCACTGTGCGACAATGCAGCTCCAAAGTCCCTAACAGAGATACGCCCTGCCAGGGCTGGAAGTAAACCAGCTGACCTGTAATTGCTGTGGATGAGCGGGGGAACAGCCCCGCCCACAGCAACCACACAGAGGCTTCTCCCACTGTGGAGCTCACCCAGCGAGACCCAGAGGCTGTCGCCTGCGCACAGCTGCCCAGCACAGGCAGAGGAAGCCAGAGCAAAGTCTGGACAGCACAAAGGGGCACTGCTCTTGTAGGAGAACAAACGCTGCTCATCTGCGACTCCTACCAGGGCCCTAGGCTATCCCGAGGGCCACCCCACTCATGGAAGCTCAGGATATTAACCCAGAGACTGCTCCTTGTGTGCGGTTAACTGGCACAGGCAGTGGAGAAGGGCAAGGCGACCAGCAAGCAGGAAGGGACATTATTCTCCCAGCTGACACATGTGCCACTTGCTGGCGATCACTTCTGTCACCATGAAAAGGCAGAAGAACCTGGTTCAGTTCCAAATCATTCAAACGCCAGAGAGAGGGCCTGGTGAGACTGATATAAACAATCTTACTGAAAAAGAATTCAAAATAAAGATCATAACCATGCTGATGGAGCTGCAGAGAAATATGCAAGAGCTAAGGGATGAAGCCTGGAGGGCGATAACAGAAATGAAATAAGCAATGGAAGGACTGAAGAGCAGACTCGGCGAGGTGCAAAAGCCTGTTAATGGAACAGAAATCAGAGAACAGAAATACAGAGAAGCTGAGGCAGAGAGAGATGAAAGGATCTCTAGGAATGAGAGAATATTAAGAGAATTGTGTGACCAATCAAATTTGAACAATAGTCACATTATAGGGGTAGAAGGAGAAAAAGAGAGAGAAAAAGGGATAGAAAGTGTCTTTGAAGAAATAATTGTTGAAAACTTCCCAAAGCTAGGGAAAGAAATAATCTCATAGACTATGGAAGCCCACAGATCTCCCAACACAAGGGACCCAAGGAGGACAACACCATGACATATAATCATTAAAATGGCAAATATCAAAGACAAAGACAGGGTATTAAAAGCAGCCAGAGAGAGGAAAAAGATCACCTAAAAAAGAAAACCCATTGGTCTATCATCAGACTTCTCAACAGAAACCATACATGCCAGAAGAGAATGGCATGATATATTTAATGCAATGAAACAGAAGGGCCTTGAACCAATAATACTGTATCCAGCAAGATTATCATTTAAATTTGAAGGAGGGATTAAATCATTAACAGATAAGCAAAAGCTGAGGGAATTTATCTCCCACCAATCACCTCTACAAGGTATTTAAAGGGACTGTTCTAGATGGAAGTACTCCTAAGGCTAAATAGATTTCACCAGAGAAAATAAAATCACAGCAAAGAAAGCAGACCAACCAAATACTAACTAAAGGCAAAAATAAAATCAACTATCCACAAAAGTAGTCAAGGGAAACACAAAAGAGTCCAGAATAAAAAACCTAACATATAAAGAGTGGAGGATTAAGAATAAGAAGGGAGAGAAATAAAGAATCATCAGACTGTGTTTACAATAGTGTAATAAGTGAGTTAAAGTTAGACAGTTAGATAGTAAATAAGCTACCCTTGAACCTTTGATAACCACAAATCCAAGGCTGCAATGGCAGTAAGTACATATCTATTGATAATCACCCTAAATGTAAATGGACTGAATGCACCAATCAAAAGACACAGAGTAACAGAATGGATAAAAAAGTAAGACCCATATATATGCTGCTTACAAGAGACTCACCTCAAACTCAAAGCCATACACAGACTAAAAGTGAACAGATGGAAAAGATACTACATACAAAAAATAGGGAGAGAAAAGCAGGTGTTGCAGTACTTGTATCAGACAAAATAGACTTCAAAACAAAGAAAGTAAAAAGAGATGAAGAAGGACATTACATAATGATAAAGGTGTCAGTCCAACAAGAGGATATAAATATTATAAATATCTATGCACCCAACACAGGAGCACCGACATATGTGAAACAAATACTAACAGAATTAAAGGAGGAAATAGAATGCAATGCATTCATTTTAGGAGACTTCAACACACCAGTCACGCCAAAGGACAGATCAACCAAATAGAAAATAAGTAAGGACACAGAGGCACTGAACAACACACTAGAACAGATGGACCTAACGGACATCTACAGAACTCTACAACCAAAAGCAACAGGATACACATTCTTGTCAAGTGCACATGGATCATTTTCCAGAATAGACCACATACTAGGTCACAAAAAGAACCTCAGTAAATTGAAAAAGATTGAAATTCTACAGACCAATTTCTCATATCACAAAGGTACAAAACTAGAAATAAATTGTACAAACAAAACAAAAAGGCTCACCAACACATGGAGGCTTAAAAACATGCTCTCAAGTAATCAATGGATCAATGACCAAATTAAAACAGAGATCAAGCAATATATGGAGACAAATGAAAACAACAGCACAATGTCCCAATTCTGTGGGATGCAGTGAAGGCACTTTTAAGAAGAAAGTATATAGCAATTCAGGCCTTTTTAAAGAAGTAAGAACAATTTCAAATTGTCCAAGGTCACAATTATTGACACTGGAAAAAGAAGAACAAATGAGTCCCAAAGTCAGCAGAAGGAGGGACATAATAAAGATCAGAGAAGAAATAAATAAAATAGAGAAGAATAAAACAACAGAAAAAATCAACAAAACCAAGAGTTGGTTCTCTGAGAAAATAAACAAAATAGATAACCCCCTAGCCAGATTTATTAAGAGAAAAAGAGAATCTACACACATAAACAGAATTAGAAATGAGAAAGGAAATATCACTACATACACCATGGAAGTACAAATAATTAGCAGGGAAGACTATGAAAAATTGTATGCTAACAAATTGGACACCCTACAAGAAATGGACACTTTCTAGAAAAACACAACCTTCCAACAATGACCCAAGAAGAAACAGGAAATCTGAACAGACAAATTACCAGCAAAGAAATTGAATCGGTAATCAAAAAACTACCCAAGAACAAAACTCACGGGCCAGATGGATTCACTGCTGAATTTTATCAGACATTTAGAGAAGACATAATACTCATCCATGTTCCTTGAAGTTTTCCAAAATATAGAAGAGAAAGGAATACTTCCAAAGTCATTCTGTGAAGTCAGCATCACTCTAATACCAAAACCAGGCAAAGACTCAACCAAAAAAAGATAATTACAGTATTCTTGATAAACACAGATGCAAAATACTCAACAAATTAGTAGCAAACCACATTCAAAAATACATCAAGAGGATCATACAACATGATCAAGTGGGATTCATTTCAGGGATGCAAGGATGGTACAACATTCGAAAATCCATTAACACCATCCACCACATCAACAAAAAGAAGGGCAAAAACAACATGATCACCTCCATAGATGCTGAAAAAGCACTCGACAAAATCCAACATCCATTGATAATAAAAACTCTCAAAAAATGGGTATAGAGGGCAAGTACCTCAACATAATAAAGGGCATGCATGACATACCCACAGACACCATCATACATAACAGCAAGAAGCTGAAAGCTTTTCACCTAAGTTCGGGAACAAGACAGGGATGCCCACTCTCCCCACTTTTATTCAACATAGTACTGGAGGTCCTAGCCATGGCAATCAGACAAAACAAAGAAATACAGGGCACCCAGACTAGTAAAGAAGAAGTCAAACTGTCACCATTTGCAGGTGACACGATATTGTACATAAAAACCCTAAAGAATCCACTCCAAATTTCTAGATCTAATATCTGAATTCAGCAAAGTTGCGGAATACAAAATTAATACACAGAAATCTGTTGCATTCCTATACACTAATGATGACCTAGCAGAAAGAGAAATCAGGAAAACAATTCCATTCACAATTGCATCAAAAAGAATAAAATACCTAGGAATAAACCTAACGAAGGAAGTGAAAGATATATGCCCTGAAAACTACAAGACACTTTTAAGAGAAATTAAAGGGGACACTAACAAATGGAAATTCATCCCATGCTCTTGGCTAGGAAGAATTAATATTGTCAAAATGGCCATTCTTCCCAAAGCAATATACAGATTCAATGGAATCCCTATCAAAATATCAACAGAATTCCTCAATGAAATGGAACAAATAGTTCTAAAATTCATATGGCACCACAAAAGACCCCTGCTAGCCAAAGTAAACCTGAGAAGGAAGAATAAAGCAGGGGGGATCTCGCTTCCCAACTTCAAGCTCTACTACAAAGCCACAGTAATTAAGACAATTTGATATTGACACTAGAACAGACCCACAGATGAGTGGAACAGAATAGAGAGTACAGATATTAACCCAAACATCTATGGTCCATTACTATACAATAAAGGAGCTATGGATATACAATGGGGAAATGAAAGCCTCTTCAACATCTGGTGTTGACAAAACTAGACAACTACATGTAAGAGAATGAAACTGGACCACTGTCTAACCCAATACAAAAAAGTAAAGTCGAAATGGATCAAAGACATGAATGTAAGTCAAGAAACCATAAAACTCAGAAAAAAACATAGGCAAAAATCTCTTGGACATAAACATGAGTGACTTCTTCATGAACATATCTCCCTGGGTGAGGAAAACCAAAGCAAAAATGAATAAGTAGGACTATATCAAGCTGAAAAACTTCTGTACAGCAAAGGACACCATCAATAGAACAAAACGACATCCTACAATATGGGAGAATGTATTCATAAATGACATATCCAATAAGGGGTTGACATCCAAATTATATAAAGAGCTCATGCACCTCAACAAACAAAAAGCAAATAAGCCAATTAAAAAATGGGCAGAGGATCCGAACAGACACTTCTCCAAAGAAGAAATTCAAATAGCCAACCAGCATATGAAAAGATGCTCCACATCACTAATCATCAGAGAAATCCAAATTAAAACCACAATGAGATATTAGCTCACACCAGTTAGGATGACCAACCTCCAAAAGACAAACAACAAATGCTGGCAAGGATGTGGAGAAAGGGGAACCCTCCAACACTGCTGGTGGGAATGCAAATTAGTTCAACCTTTGTGGAAATCAGTATGGAGGTTCCTCAAAAAACTAAAATAGAAATACCATTTGACCCAGGCATTCCACTCCTAGGAATTTACCCTAAGAACACAGGAGCCCAGTTTGAAAAAGATATATGCACCACTATGTTTATCACAGCACTATTTACAGTAGCCCAGAAATGGAAGCAACATAAGTGTCCATCAGTAGATGAATGGATAAAGAAGACATATACACAATGGAATATTATGCAGCCATAAGAAGAAAACAAATCCTACCATTTGAAACAACATGGATGGAGGTAGATGGTATTATGCCCAGTGAAATAACGCAGGCTGAGAAAGATAAGTATCAAAAGATTTCATTAATCTGTGGAATATAAGAACAAAGCAAAAACTGAGGGAACAAAACAGCAGCAGACTCACAGAACCCAAGAATGGACTAACAGTTACTAAAGGGAAAAGGACGGGGGAGGATGGGTGGGAAGGGAGGGATAAGGGAGAAAAGGGGGCATTATGATTAGCACACATAAAGTGTGGGGGGGCACAGGGAAGGCAGTATAGCACAGAGAAGACAAGTAATGATTCTATAGCATCTTACTAGCTGATGGACAGTGACTGTAATGGGGCATGTGGTTGTGACTTGATAATGGGGAAGCCTAGTAACCATAATATTGCTCATGTAATTTTAAATTAATGATATGAAAAGAAGCTTAATAAACATGGGTAATTCATGATTCTTGTAAAAATAGAAAAGTGTCATAAGAACATGTCAAATTTCAGAAAAAAAGGTAAATATTAGTAAGAATTGAATATATGATAAAGTTAGTAGTTCTTTTTAAGTTGTATTTCAATTGATAGAGAAGGATAAACACTTGGAGAAAGGGGAATGCCTTCACATTATCTTGGGATGGGAATGATATATCTGAAATATAACACCGAAACAGAAAACATAGAAGAAAATAAGATTTAAAAATTTTAAATATGGTTATAGCAGAAAAACCCACTTAAGTAAAATACTCTTGAAATGTA
>JAQQAC010006904.1:14687369-14733951 GCA_029783875.1 Phataginus tricuspis | reverse complement strand
TACATTTCAAGAGTATTTTACTTAAGTGGGTTTTTCTGCTATAACCAGATTTAAAATTTTTAAATCTTATTTTCTTCTATGTTTTCTGTTTCGGTGTTATATTTCAGATATATCATTCCCATCCCAAGATAATGTGAAGGCATTCCCCTTTCTCCAAGTGTTTATCCTTCTCTATCAATTGAAATACAACTTCAAAAGAACTACTAACTTTATCATATATTCAATTCTTACTAATATTTACCTTTTTTTCTGAAATTTGACATGTTCTTATGACACTTTTCTATTTTTACAAGAATCATGAATTACCCATGTTTATTAAGCTTCTTTTCATATCATTAATTTAAAATTACATGAGCAACATTATGGTTACTAGGCTTCCCCATTATCAAGTCACAACCACATGCCCCATTACAGTCACTGTCCATCAGTTAGTAAGATGCTATAGAATCATTACTTGTCTTCTCTGTGCTATACTGCCTTCCCTGTGCCCCCCCACACTTTATGTGTGCTAATCATAATGCCCCCTTTTCTCCCTTATCCCTCCCTTCCCACCCATCCTCCCCAGTCCTTTTCCCTTTAGTAACTGATAGTCCATTCTTGGGTTCTGTGAGTCTGCTGCTGTTTTGTTCCCTCAGTTTTTGCTTTGTTCTTATATTCCACAGATTAATGAAATCTTTTGATACTTATCTTTCTCAGCCTGTGTTATTTCACTGGGCATAATACCATCTACCTCCATCCATGTTGTTTCAAATGGTAGGATTTGTTTTCTTCTTATGGCTGCATAATATTCCATTGTGTATATGTCTTCTTTATCCATTCATCTACTGATGGACACTTATGTTGCTTCCATTTCTGGGCTACTGTAAATAGTGCTGTGATAAACATAGTGGTGCATATATCTTTTTCAAACTGGGCTCCTGTGTTCTTAGGGTAAATTCCTAGGAGTGGAATGCCTGGGTCAAATGGTATTTCTATTTTGAGGAACCTCCATACTGATTTCCACAATGGTTGAACTAATTTGCATTCCCACCAGCAGTGTTGGAGGGTTCCCCTTTCTCCACATCCTTGCCAGCATTTGTTGTTTGTCTTTTGGAGGTTGGTCATCCTAACTGGTGTGAGCTAATATCTCATTGTGGTTTTAATTTGGATTTCTCTGATGATTAGTGATGTGGAGCATCTTTTCATATACTGGTTGGCTATTTGAATTTCTTCTTTGGAGAAGTGTCTGTTCGGATCCTCTGCCCATTTTTTAATTGGCTTATTTGCTTTTTGTTTGTTGAGGTGCATGAGCTCTTTATATAATTTGGATGTCAACCCCTTATTGGATATGTCATTTATGAATACATTCTCCCATATTGTAGGATGTCGTTTTGTTCTATTGATGGTGTCCTTTGCTGTACAGAAGTTTTTCAGCTTGATATAGTCCTACTTATTCATTTTTGCTTTGGTTTTCCTCACCCAGGGAGATATGTTCATGAAGAAGTCACTCATGTTTATGTCCAAGAGATTTTTGCCTATGTTTTTTTCTGAGTTTTATGGTTTCTTGACTTACATTCATGTCTTTGATCCATTTCGACTTTACTTTTTTGTATGGGATTAGACAATGGTCCAGTTTCATTCTCTTACATGTAGTTGTCTAGTTTTGCTAACACCAGATGTTGAAGAGGCTTTCATTTCCCCATTGTATATCCATAGCTCCTTTATTGTATAGTAATGGACCATAGATGTTTGGGTTAATATCTGTACTCTCTATTCTGTTCCACTCATCTGTGGGTCTGTTCTAGTGCCAATATCAAATTGTCTTAATTACTGTGGCTTTGTAGTAGAGCTTGAAGTTGGGAAGCGAGATCCCCCCTGCTTTATTCTTCCTTCTCAGGTTTACTTTGGCTAGCAGGGGTCTTTTGTGGTGCCATATGAATTTTAGAACTATTTGTTCCAGTTCATTGAGGAATTCTGTTGGTATTTTGATAGGGATTCCATTGAATCTGTATATTGCTTTGGGAAGAATGGCCATTTTGAAAATATTAATTCTTCCTAGCCAAGAGCATGGGATGAATTTCCATTTGTTAGTGTCCCCTTTAATTTCTCTTAAAAGTGTCTTGTAGTTTTCAGGGCATATATCTTTCACTTCCTTCGTTAGGTTTATTCCTAGGTATTTTATTCTTTTTGATGCAATTGTGAATGGAATTGTTTTCCTGATTTCTCTTTCTGCTAGGTCATCATTAGTGTATAGGAATGCAACAGATTTCTGTGTATTAATTTTGTATTCCGCAACTTTGCTGAATTCAGATATTAGATCTAGAAGTTTGGAGTGGATTCTTTAGGGATTTTATGTACAATATCGTGTCACCTGCAAATGGTGACAGTTTGACTTCTTCTTTACTAGTCTGGGTGCCCTGTATTTCTTTTTTTTTTTTTTTGTCTGATTGCCATGGCTAGGACCTCCAGTACTATGTTGAATAAAAGTGGGGAGAGTGGGCATCCCTGTCTTGTTCCCGAACTTAGGTGAAAAGCTTTCAGCTTCTTGCTGTTATGTATGATGGTGTCTGTGGGTATGTCATACATGCCCTTTATTATGTTGAGGTACTTGCCCTCTATACCCATTTTTTTGAGAGTTTTTATTATCAATGGATGTTGGATTTTGTCGAGTGCTTTTTCAGCATCTATGGAGGGGATCATTTTGTTTTTGCCCTTCTTTTTGTTGATGTGGTGGATGGTGTTAATGGATTTTCGAATGTTGTACCATCCTTGCATCCCTGAAATGAATCCCACTTGATCATGGTGTATGAGCCTCTTGATGTATTTTTGAATTCGGTTTGCTACTAATTTGTTGAGTATTTTGCATCTGTGTTTATCAAGAATACTGTAATTATCTTTTTTTGGTTGGGTCTTTGCCTGGTTTTGGTATTAGAGTGATGCTGACTTCACAGAATGAGTTTGGAAGTATTCCTTTCTCTTCTATATTTTGGAAAACTTCAAGGAACATGGGTATTATGTCTTCTCTAAATGTCTGATAAAATTCAGCAGTGAATCCATCTGGCCCGTGAGTTTTGTTCTTGGGTAGTTTTTTGATTACCGATTCAATTTCTTTGCTGGTAATTTGTCTGTTCAGATTTCCTGTTTCTTCTTGGGTCATTGTTGGAAGGTTGTGTTTTTCTAGAAAGTGTCCATTTCTTGTAGGGTGTCCAATTTGTTAGCATACAATTTTTCATAGTCTTCCCTGCTAATTATTTGTACTTCCATGGTGTATGTAGTGATATTTCCTTTCTCATTTCTAATTCTGTTTATGTGTGTAGATTCTCTTTTTCTCTTAATAAATCTGGCTGGGGGTTATCTCTTTTGTTTATTTTCTCAGAGAACCAGCTCTTGGTTTTGTTGATTTTTTCTGTTGTTTTATTCTTCTCTATTTTATTTATTTCTTCTCTGATCTTTATTATGTCCCTCCTTCTGCTGACTTTGGGACTCATTTGTTCTTCTTTTTCCAGTGTCAATAATTGTGACATTGGACAATTTGGAATTGTTCTTACTTCTTTAAATAGGCCTGAATTGCTATATACTTTCCTCTTAAAAGTGCCTTCACTGCATCCCACAGAATTGGGACATTGTGCTGTTGTTTTCATTTGTCTCCATATATTGCTTGATCTCTGTTTTAATTTGGTCATTGATCCATTGATTACTTGGGAGCATGTTGTTAAGCCTCCATGTGTTGGTGAGCCTTTTTGTTTTGTTTGTACAATTTATTTCTAGTTTTGTACCTTTGTGATATGAGAAATTGGTCTGTAGAATTTCAATCTTTTTCAATTTACTGAGGTTCTTTTTGTGACCTAGTATGTGGTCTATTCTGGAAAATGATCCATGTGCACTTGACAAGAATGTGTATCCTGTTGCTTTTGGTTGTAGAGTTCTGTAGATGTCCGTTAGGTCCATCTGTTCTAGTGTGTTGTTCAGTGCCTCTGTGTCCTTACTTATTTTCTATTTGGTTGATCTGTCCTTTGGCGTGACTGGTGTGTTGAAGTCTCCTAAAATGAATGCATTGCATTCTATTTCCTCCTTTAATTCTGTTAGTATTTGTTTCACATATGTCAGTGCTCCTGTGTTGGGTGCATAGATATTTATAATATTTATATCCTCTTGTTGGACTGACACCTTTATCATTATGTAATGTCCTTCTTCATCTCTTTTTACTTTCTTTGTTTTGAAGTCTATTTTGTCTGATACAAGTACTGCAACACCTGCTTTTCTCTCCCTATTTTTTGTATGTAGTATCTTTTCCATCTGTTCACTTTTAGTCTGTGTATGGCTTTGAGTTTGAGGTGAGTCTCTTGTAAGCAGCATATATATGGGTCTTACTTTTTTATCCATTCTGTTACTCTGTGTCTTTTGATTGGTGCATTCAGTCCATTTACATTTAGGGTGATTATCAATAGATATGTACTTACTGCCATTGCAGCCTTGGATTTGTGGTTATCAAAGGTTCAAGGGTAGCTTATTTACTATCTAACTGTCTAACTTTAACTCACTTATTACACTATTGTAAACACAGTCTGATGATTCTTTATTTCTCTCCCTTCTTATTCTTAATCCTCCACTCTTTATATGTTAGGTTTTTTATTCTGGACTCTTTTGTGTTTCCCTTGACTACTTTTGTGGATAGTTGATTTTATTTTTGCCTTTAGTTAGTATTTGGTTGGTCTGCTTTCTTTGCTGTGATTTTATTTTCTCTGGTGAAATCTATTTAGCCTTAGGAGTACTTCCATCTAGAACAGTCCCTTTAAATACCTTGTAGAGGTGATTGGTGGGAGATAAATTCCCTCAGCTTTTGCTTATCTGTTAATGATTTAATCCCTCCTTCAAATTTAAATGATAATCTTGCTGGATACAGTATTATTGGTTCAAGTCCCTTCTGTTTCATTGCATTAAATATATCATGCCATTCTCTTCTGGCATGTATGGTTTCTGTTGAGAAGTCTGATGATAGACCAATGGGTTTTCTTTTTTAGGTGATCTTTTTCCTCTCTCTGGCTGCTTTTAATACCCTGTCTTTGTCTTTGATATTTGCCATTTTAATGATTATATGTCGTGGTGTTGTCCTCCTTGGGTCCCTTGTGTTGGGAGATCTGTGGGCTTCCATAGTCTATGAGATTATTTCTTTCCCTAGCTTTGGGAAGTTTTCAACAATTATTTCTTCAAAGACACTTTCTATCCCTTTTTCTCTCTCTTTTTCTCCTTCTACCCCTATAATGTGACTATTGTTCAAATTTGATTGGTCACACAATTCTCTTAATATTCTCTCATTCCTAGAGATCCTTTCATCTCTCTCTGCCTCAGCTTCTCTGATTTCTGTTCCATTAACAGGCTTTTGCACCTCGCCGAGTCTGCTCTTCAGTCCTTCCATTGCTTATTTCATTTCTGTTATCGCCCTCCAGGCTTCATCCCTTAGCTCTTGCATATTTCTCTGCAGCTCCATCAGCATGGTTATGACCTTTATTTTGAATTCTTTTTCAGTAAGATTGTTTATATCAGTCTCACCAGGCCCTCTCTCTGGCGTTTGAATGATTTGGAACTGAACCAGGTTCTTCTGCCTTTTCATGGTGACAGAAGTGATCGCCAGCAAGTGGCACATGTGTCAGCTGGGAGAATAATGTCCCTTCCTGCTTGCTGGTCGCCTTGCCCTTCTCCACTGCCTGTGCCAGTTAACCGCACACAGGGAGCAGTCTCTGGGTTAATATCTTGAGCTTCCATGAGTGGGGTGGCCCTCGGGATAGCCTAGGGCCCTATTAGGAGTCGCAGATGAGCAGCGTTTGTTCTCCTGCAAGAGCAGTGCCCCTTTGTGCCGTCCAGACTTTGCTCTGGCTTCCTCTGCCTGTGCTGGGCAGCTGTGCGCAGGCGACAGCCTCTGGGTCTCGCTGGCTGAGCTCCACAGTGGGAGAAGCCTCTGTGTGGTTGCTGTGGGCGGGGCTGTTCCCCCGCTCATCCACAGCAATTACAGGTCAGCTGGTTTACTTCCAGCCCTGGCAGGGCGTATCTCTGTTAGGGACTTTGGAGCTGCATTGTCGCACAGTGGGTTAGGGTGCCTGAAGTTCCTTACAATTCCCAGTCTGCTGGGCTGAGTGTGCCAGGACAATTTTGTCTACCTGTTAAGCCCTTGTCCCTTTAAGACTTTTAAAGTGCCCGATTTTCTTTTGTCCCAAGGGAGCTGGCTGTGGGGACCTAGTCACAGTCTCTGTCTGGGACTTTATTTTTCCATTTCTCTAATATTCAGTACACCATGCAATGTGTGTCTGTGCTCCTGGTGCAGATTACTAGGGCTGTCCTGTGCTTCCACTCCCTCCCACTCTGACTTTTTTCCTCCCACCAGTGAGCTGTGGTGGGGAGACTGCTCGGGTCCTGCTTTTTATCTTACCCTTTCGTGAAATGCTGAGTTCTCACAGATGTAGATGTGCCCTGGCTGTTGTACTGTATCTTCTGGTCTCTCTTTGAGGAATAGTTGTATTTGCTGTATTTTAAAAATATATGTATGGTTTTGGAAGGAGATTTCCGCCACCTTACTCATGCCACCAGCTTGAGAACTTCAACCTATTAAGCTGTTTAATACCTGAAAGTATAAGGCTTATTTATTTATTAAATATTTTTATATTTCAATTTATTTCATTTTTTAAAGTTATAGCATACTTGACATACAGTATATTAGTTTCAGGTGTGCAGCAAAAGGATTCAACTATTTTATGCATTATGAAATTCTTACCATGATAAATGTATTTACCATCTGTCACTATACAGTTATTGACTTTATTCCCTATGCTGTACTTTTCATCCATTAATTATTTATTCTATAATTGGAAGTTTGGACCTCTTTATCCCATCACCTATTTCACCCATTCTCCCACCCCCACGCCTTATGGCAACCACCAGGTTGTCCAGTGTATTTACGGTCTATTCCTGGTTTGGGTTTTGCTTGTTTGTTCATTTCAAGTCCTTTTCATTATTAATCTTTGTCAAAATCTTCTTGACTATTCTCAGTGATTTAATCTTTCATCTCAAGGAAGGTAAGAAAAGTTATGGAGCATAACCAACAGGTTATATCTGTTATGAATCTGTTAATTAGTTCCAAGCAGCTGGGTGTATCAACAACAAAAAAAGAAAGGAACCTATGACCTATTTGGGCATTAAAATTACCCACTTGGACTCTTTCTCTGCATCAAGACCCATCATAATGTGATGTTGTTTGTCAACTGACTTAAGGAGACTCAAACTCAAGAAAGCCTGATATGAAATCATTTACCTGGCTTGTATCTTCATGGCCCCAGGTGATTTGGTGTGCTTCTATCCGAGGTCTGAATCTATGTCTGCCTCGAGGTATTGATGCCTGAGGCTGCCTACAAGGCTGATGATCTCTCAGGAACTCCCCAAATTGACCCATAAAACTCTAGTATCCCTGGCGTTCCTATCAGTGGGTACAAATATCACTCATGATTATCTGTAAGCAATCAATGATAATAATAGCCAACACCTATCAAAACAGTTACTATGTACTAGATTGTGTGCTGAGTATTTGTATGAAATTTCCCTGTAACCTTCCCTGTAACATGATGTTCTGGTTCTCCCATTGTTCTCACTTATTGTAAGTGGTCAATATTAGTGTGTTTAAGCCATTGGGACTGTACACAGAGCAAGAGGGTATCAGAGGGAAAACTCCAACATCTGAATCTCTAACTATAGTCCAATGCAATTCCTTAGGTAGCAAAATGCCCTAAATTGATAATATATTGGGGTCAGTAGTGAGCTATACCAGCCTCCTCCCTTTGGTGTACTTTCTATGAAGGCTTCCCTAGTACACTTATTCTACAAATTCATTCGTTGGTCACACATGCTGTGCCCCAGAAAAATATTATCAGAGTTATAAACTGTGATATGATTTCCTGACCAATTTGGAGATCAGATACTCAATACATTTGCACAAGTTTGAGAGATTATTACTAAAAGAGTAAATGTGGGTAAAATTCCAATATTTCCAGAATCTCTCACCTGGCCTTGGTGCATCTCCATATCAGTAAGTGTTACCGAGGGGTGGAGAGAAGTAGTCCTTCTCCAGATCACTAGATGATTTCAAAGGGGGTGGAGAGTGAGTGCACACATGGACCAGAGAGGTTTGGTGGGGCTGGGCAGCCTGGTCATGAGAGACACAAGTGAGCAGAATTAGATAACGGCTTAGAAGCATAAGCAGGTTTATTCATTTCTCCCTTTGACTGATTTTGGCTTCAAAGATTATTTCCCCCCGGCTTGGAACATATATTCCCCCTGGAGTTTGCATGGTAGTATTTGGCATGACCTCTGAAACAGAAATGTGTCTTCATGGGTGCAATGCTTGGGCAGGCTGCCCCTAGAAATGGTGGGGAGAGACCCATGAACCCATTGTGAATGGTGGGGAGGCCCATTAACAGTGGAGGGGGCAGCTTTCCCCAGATCCCCATCTATGGGGGTTCCAATTGGAAAGCCCCTAGTGGCGGACTGGTCTAGAGTAAAGCACCTTCTAGACATGTGGGGCCTTCCCCATAATTGGGGAAAGGTTGGGACACCAGAAGCTGTGGAATTAGTCCTCCATCAGATAGAAATAGAAGACTGCTTAGAAGACCTGAGTGGCTGTATGGTGGATGGGATTGCATTATGTTTCTTTCTGAAGATATTGGAAAGGTTTATTGAGGAAAGGGACACACTAAAGCATTGCTTGGTGGAGCTGTATGATGACCTATGGGATGCCCTTAAGTAAGAGAGACTGTTATTGAGAAGTCAGGCTGTGCTCGTGAAACATACATTAGCAGTGAGGGAGGAGGCAGCAGGAGAATCCGTGTTGCAGAAAGCTGTGGGGGTGAGAGAGGAAGGAGTGGAACCTTCTGTCGCTGAGATAGATCAAGTCAGGAGGAGCCAGGGGAGGATAAGGGGGTTGGGACGAGGGCCAAGTTGTTGCCATGGACACCACCAAAGGCACCAGCCCCTCCTGTATTAAAGGCCCTCCTGGTTGTAATTAAGAAAATAGAAATGCAACAACTGTGTGCTCCTCAGAGGGAGCAGTATCCCCCTCCCCAGGTTGTAGAAACTCCATGCTCTGCCCCTATACCCAGGATGAGCTGGTAGACATGAGCATCAGGTTTCAGCAGAAGCCATCAGAACCTCTGCCTACATGGCTTCTACATCTCTGGGATATGAAGGTGGAAAACATTGTTATGTTGGGTTCTAAAATTGATAGACTGGCTTCCCTGATGACTCATCCTTCCCTCTGGCAGTGGTTGCAAAGTGCCTGTCACATCTCAGGGAATCAGGCACTTCTGTATTGGCTGACAGCAGCTGTCAGGGAAGTTTGGCCTAATCAGGGTGATTTACCATACTTACCCACTGGCTGGAAAACATGTAGAACTCCACCAGGTGTAGTAGGAGTTGGGCATGAAAAATATCATCTATAATATGGACCCCCACATCCCTGATGAGGAGTTGTTCACTGTAGGAATGAGAAATCTGGCACTCCGTACAGCTCCCCTTTCTTTGGGTCACTAGTGACTATCCTTGCCTCCCCCCCAATGGGGCAATCCGTAAGTGAGGCTACCTGTACTTTAGCAGATCTGGGGGGGGTGAAAATAAGAGCATGGAAGTAAGTATGGACTATGACTGAAAAGAGAGGTGCAAAGAGACCCGTGAAGGTCTCGAGGACCCAGATGTGGGTGATTTGATAAAGGCAGGGGTAGTGAAAGAAAAAATTGATGGGCAGCCCAATAGGGTCTTGTTAGAACCCTGCCACCATTTAAAGCCAGAGCAGCAGTTCCAGCTGCTGAGGTTCAGGACATGGAAGCCAGAGGCAAAGCTGTATGTCCAGCCTGGGTCCTTGCAAGACTTCCTGGGGGACAGTACTCAGGCTCTGCCTGAGCCCTTTCACCCAAAGGCGGAGGACTGGGCATTGTGATTTGACTGGGGTTGGGGGTCAAGGCTCCCACCTTGGGGTATATGGTGGGGACTGGAGGCCACATGTATAATTAGCAATTCATTGGTCCCCCATGAATGTACAATACACCCTGGTGCTGATGGACACAGGAGCTGAATGTTCTATGATTTATGGGAACCCACAGAATTTTCCTGAGACCCCTGCTGTGACAGATGGCTATGGGGTTAAGGCAATTAGAGTGAAGAAAGGCCAAATCTTGTTGGTGATAGCATGTGTACCTCCAAAAGAATGTACTGTGTACATTTCTCCCATCCTTGAATATATTTTGGAGGGGATATCCTGCAGGGCCCGTGGTTACAGAGTACTGCAGGTAAGTTCAGACTGAGAGTACATGTGGTAAAGGCAGTTCTGAGGGGACATGCTAAGCACCCACATGTAGCTCTGCCTGTACCTTGACGGATGACAAATACTAAGCAGTATACATTACCTGGGTTGCACAAGGAAACTGGAGAAACTCTACAGGAGTTGGAGAAGGGGGCTTCATAAAGCCCACTCATAGATCTTTTAGTTCCCCAGTGTGGCCAGTGAAAATGCTGAACAGCTCTTGGAATAGGATCTTGGATTATAGGGAATTGAGTAAAGTCACACCATCTTTGCATGTTGCTGCACCTCTATAGCAGCCCTTATGGACACACTAAGTCATGAACGAGGGATGTATCATTATTTTGTGGATTTGATAATGCTTTCTTCTCTATTGACATAGCACAGGAGAGTCAGGAATTCTTTGCCTCCACTTGGGAAGTCCAGCAGTGGACATTCACTGTCCTTCCACAAGGATACCTCCACAGTCCCACCATCTGTCACAGACTTGTAGCACAGGACTTGGCCACATGGAAGAAACCACAAACTGCGCAGCTGTATCACTGCATTGATAATATTATGCTCATGTCATATTCTCTTGCAGATTTAGAAGGGACAGTTTCTAGACTGCTGAACATCTACAGGAGAAAGGATGGGCTGTGAATAGCACAAGGTTCAGGGACCTGGTTAGTCAGTAAAATTCTTAGGGTTTGTCTGGTTGGGTAAAACCAAATTATCCCGGAAGCAGTCATAGAAAAGTTCCACGCTTTCCCTATCCTTACCACTGTGGCAGTTTTACAAGAGTTTGGGGGTCTTTGGGGCTACTGGAGAGTGTTTATCCTGCACTTGGCACAAATTCTGAAGGCCTTATACTGATTGGTACAAAGAGGCATCAGGTGGGATTGGGATGAAACATGTGCAGCTGCTCTTACTGCTTCTAAGTGAGCAGTCAAGGCTGTACAGGCCTTGAGTGTAATGGACTCATCAAGGTGCTGTGAGATAGATGTTCATGTAACTGAAGATGGCTATGGATGGGGCCTTTGGCACCAGCTTGGATGAACACGCCAACCTATTGGATTCTGTTCACAAGTATGGAAAGGAGCAGAGGCCCAGTACACCTTGATCGAGAAGAAACTGGCTGCTGTGTACCACACCTTGCTGGCTATGGAGCATATCACCAGAACAGCTCTGATCAAAGTAATAACTAGCTGTCCCATCGCAGGGTGGGTGCAAGACTGGAACCAATGCTGTGGAGTGGTGTGGTGCAGACACCTACAATGGCCAAATGGGATACATATTTATAGCAGTGTAGTACCCTTTCCACTAACCCCTTAAGTGGAGAATTCCAATGCTTATTGGGGCCAGTGACATATAACAGTAGCCACTGGTAGCCAAGAGTCCTTATATGGAGGGAAAAGCCCCTATACCTGATGATGCTTGGTATACAGATGGTACTAGTCATGGGCAGTCCCGAAGTGGAGGGCTGTGGCTTTCCATCCTAAGACTGAGACAATATGGATGGAGGATGGAGAGGGGAAGAGCAGCCAATGGGCTGAGTTGCAGGAAGTATGGCTCGTGATCACCCAGGAGCCATCCCCCATAGTTGTTTGCACTGAAAGCTGGGCCATCTACTGGGGCTTGACCCTGTGGCTCCCAACATGGTACCAGGCCACCTGGATGGTCAGTGGCCCCTTTTTGGGCAAGAGTTGTGGCAAGACCTATGGGCCTCTTGTCAGACTAATACAGTTACTGTATATGATGTGACTGGCCATTTGCCCTTTTCATCCTCAAGGAATGATGAAGCAGACACACTGGCCCAGATGTGTTTGTTGGCTAGAAGGAAAACCTGCCTCTCATGTACCCCAATGGTTACATCAGTGTTTGTTGCATATAGGACACAAGACAATGTGGGCTGTAATCCATCAGTGGGGCTTGCCATTTACCTTTGAAGAAATCAGCAAAGTGTGGAAGGTGTGCCTTGTGTGCTCTCAGAGCAACTTACACTGAGTCTTACAGCAACATGGGACAATAGTAAATTGTCAGGTGGCAAATAGACTACACTGGGCCTCTGCCCATATCAGAAGAGTATCATTATGCCATGACTTGTGTGGACACAGCTCCTGGACTGTTGGTTGCTTTTCATGCACATCGTGCAGATCAGCAAACCACCAAGAGAGGCCTAGAGCATCTCTTTTCAGCATAAGGCCAGCTGCAGGTGACTGGGAGTGATCAAGGCACCCACTTTACTGGGCATTCGTTTCAAGAATGCATGCAGCAGTTAGGGATAAAGTGGAAGTTTCATGTACCATATAACCCTACACTGGCAGGGTTGAGAAAGAGGTACAATGGTTTTATGAAGTCTGGCCTGATTTCTGACAACAATAGTCTATGGGGCTTGTCAGTCACTTATGGACAGTGCTACATCATTTGAATGAGAAGCCCCGAAAAGGAGCCTTGAGCCCTGTGGACATGATAACACACATTGCTGCCTCTTCTATACAACTGTGTGTGCAAACCAAAGAGGAGTTATTGAAGCCAGGATATGGCCAGCAGAGCAACATCGTGCTGCCAGCCCCTACTGCATTAAACCCTGGAGACTATTGAGTGGATGTGGTCCTGGACATTTCAACACATGGACCAGTGATGGCTGGCCCTTCAGGCACCTTAGGGGAAAGGCCTGGAAGCTGAACTCCTGTGTGTTCCTGGAGTAACAGCAGAATGGCCCCCAAAGATCACATAGTGTACCCAAAACATCTGGGAGGTAAGAGCATCTTACAGGAAAGTTTTGTTTTATCTTTATGCCCAGTGCATACACCTTCCAGAGCACTGTATATTGACAAATTTGTAACTCCCTCAGGGGGCAGGGTGAAAGTCTGGTATACTAGACCAGGACAAGATCACTTTCCTGCCACTGTCCTATCCCAGGACCACTCTCTTACATGGATCCTACCTGATGGACAAGATTTGCCTGTGCTGGTGTCATTCAAACATGTATCCTATTGCCCTTAAGGTTATTTTTCTTCTATAGTCCATGTATCCTTGACCCACTTCCTGGCTGCAGCTGCCCTGTGATGATTACTCTGAACTCCTTACCTGTTCATCTACTGGCTCCTGCAGAATGGGCGAGCTATGGACTTAATCTGTAGAGGACTTTGAACCTAGCTGAATGTTCTGGCTTGAGGATTATCATGATTTTATTGCTGTTGTTATTGTATGTTATTAGTCTGGTTACAGTGCTCTAGTTTTCTTGCACAGGGGCCATTATGGAAGATGGGGAGCAAATAAATTGTGAGGTGATATTTCTGGAGGGGTGGGCTGTGTATAAAATTACAATATTTCCAGAATCTCTTGCCTGGCCTTAGTGCAATTCCATATCAACAGGTGTTTCCAAGGGGTGGAGAGAAGTGGTCCATCTCCAGATCACTAGGTGATTACAAAGGGGGTTGGATAGTGAGCACATACCTGGACTGGAGAGGTTTCGTGGGGCCTGGCACCCTGGTCATGAGAGAGATGGTTGAGCAGAAGTAATAAGCAATAAACAGATTTCTCCCACTTTATTTCTCCCTTTGAGTAGTTTTGACTTCAAAGGTTATTTACCCAAGGCTGGCAACATATTTCCCCCTCAGAGGTACAGTAAATGTTTTTCTTATGGATAATGGAAGAAATCTTAAAAATTTATCAGGATTACCATGGAGAACAGAAGGGCTATTTCAATGCCACATATAGTTTTCTTATCAGAAAGCAAGTTATATAATGCATAAACAGAGGAAAGCCTGCCTCTCATGTAGCCCAATGGTTTAAAAAAATATATTTTCATCAATAATCTCTATGTATAATAATCACAGAATTTCTATTGTCTTAAAAAATTCTTCATCAAATTTTTAAAAGCTCTTTCAATTCTCATGGGAACTCATGCTTTAATCGAGAACCTGAAGCACTGAACAGGTACTTCTTGATAATGTGAGATGAAAAGCTGCTGTGTTTCCTCCAGAACAGTGAGAATTTCCCTTTTTCTCATGCTCAGTGGATGAAAAAGCTGACACATAGGAGAATTGTAATGCTGTCACATTAGACTTTAGACAGCAATGAATTCTCTTGTCTCTTTTCTGATTTTAGGAGCAGAAAGGCTATGATTAGGAGAGGAAATATTACAGAGATCACCCACTTCGTCCTCTTGGGGTTTTCAGATTTTCCCAGAATCAAAGCAGTGCTCTTTGTTGTGTTCCTGGTGATCTACGTTGCAACTCTGACTTGGAACCTGAGCCTCATCATCTTAATAAGGATGGACTCCCACCTCCACACACCCATGTACTTCTTCCTCAGTAACCTGTCTTTCATAGACATCTGCTATGTGACCTCCACAGCCCCCAAGATGCTCTCCGACTTCTTCCAGGAACAGCATACTATCACCATAGTGGGTTGTGCTGTTCAGTACTTCTTCTTTGCAACCATGGGACTGAGTGAATCTTGTGTCATGACAGTCATGGCTTATGACCGCTATGCTGCCATTTGTAATCCACTTCTCTATTCATCAATCATGTCACCCACCCTCTGTGTTGGGATGGTGCTGGGATCCTATATGGCTGGAATCTCTGGTTCTGTATCCCAAGTGTGTGCCATTCTTCAACTCCACTTCTGTGGGCCTAATGTCATCCACCACTTCTTATGTGACATGCCCCAACTGTTAGTCCTGTCCTGCACTGACACTTTCTCTGCCAAACTCTTACTTGCTATAGTAACAATGATCTTTGCAATAATAAGTGTCCTTGTTATCATGATATCCTATGTCTATATTGTCATGTCCATTATGAAGATCACCACAGCTAAAGGCAGGTCCAAGGCTTTCAACACCTGTGCTTCTCACCTGACAGCAGTTTCCTCCTTCTATATCTCAAGTAGCTTTGTGTATTTGAGTTCCAGCTCTGGTGGTTCTATCAACTTTGATAGATTTGCATCTGTCTTCTACACAGTGGTGACTCCCATGTTGAATCCCTTGATTTACAGTCTGAGGAACAAGGAAATCAAAGATGCCTTGAGGAGGTTGAAGAAGATGGGAGGATATTACTGACTTCACTGATTCTGAGATTTTTTAGTATATTATCCTTTCAGAATCATCTTAACCCACAATACTGAACATATGAATAGACCGTTACAAATTTCAAACTGCCTTGGAATAAAGAAGGTTTAATTTGACATAAGTTGTACACCAAAATGCACCAATACGTGATACAAATCCACACAAACAGGATATTTTTAAGTCTTGGAGCTTCATTACTTTCAGTCTACATGAGGAGTGGTCGCATCATTTATTAATCTGTCCACATGTATTTGTGAAACATCAAGGTTTAAAAACTCTTGGCTTTTTCTTGATTCTGAGACTGAACCCTGAGAAATCCCTGGCACAGGCTCCAGGAGTATAAAACTCTCTCTGCTAAATATTCTAATGCAATGACATGATGATGCTTGATGTTTTTTTCGGTGTCTGACCAGATTTGAAGTAAACAGGTAGGGTTTGGGCATTTGGACAGAAAGAAAGCTATAAAATTGGTCTGATTACGCCTCCTGGAAACACCAGTCTGAGACAGCTAATGTTTATGTAAGGCCTCTTTCAGTGCTAACCATCTAATAAATTTTTGGTCACATCTTCATCTCTACCAGCTCTAGTCTATGGAAGGAGGAAGTTTCAGTCATATAGGATCCCAGCATAATCATAAAGTTGAACAAACCGAAGGATGTGGACCTTGCAGTGCCATTTACTTATGAGTCTAGTGATTTGGTTTCTGGCATTTAGTGTCCAATGGGGGATTTTGATTGAGATATATTCGAATTCCATGTCACAGCCAATAGTAGTTTCTAAGAGTTTGCATTCAAACCTCTCTTTCTTTCCTGCATTAAACTCAGAAAATTTACCTTGCTTTACGTAGCCAATGGTTCTCATTATCAAATATTTTCTGATATTTCAGCATCTGTTCGTTTAGTAAGAGACTTGCGTGAGAGTTCATTGTTATAATAGAGCTACTGAATATTCAATACTGCCAAAATGAAGAATAAATAGGGTAAACTGGTATACATCCTCTCCTGGAGTCCATGTTCTTCATTTTATGTTTTAATGATTTATGGTTAAAGGAGGTCATTTAATAGATGGAATAGAATTGTTAGAGTTACTTTAATTTTGATATATTCCTAGAGGCTTTAAATACCAAGAAAGAAAATAGATAGTAGGATAGGCAGGGTTCTCAACTCTGGCCAGGTTATATAAAGCTTTTGGTCTTTGTAGTCTATTTAAAAGAATAAAGTATATAATCGCACTGACTATTGATTTGCCTGATTGATATCAGACTTGAATAAGTTTATACAAAACAGATGTCATTACAATTACATATTATCCTTGGCAAGTCACTTGGTCTTCATGTTGTTTTTGGTCTCAGTTTTGATGAGTGATATGAGTTATTTTATTTATTTATGGTATATAAGTGAAGAGGTATTTGAAGGCTTTACCAAATCTTTCGTGAGCTCCCACATGGACAGAATTGAGAGAAGGGGAATTAATGCACCTCTGGGAAAGTATGTGAGGGCTTTCCACCTGCCAAGGAAAGAATGCAGTGTGAATAGATGTGTGGCCCCATGCAGGCATAGGCATGCTCTCTGAAGCACTGCTTCTTAAAACTGTATAAAAATGTGTGACAAGTGTTTGTAAGGGTTCTTGAGGTCTTTCTCAGGAGACAGACCTCTGTAAGGTTTAAAATAGAATATTGAATATAATCACTATGCAGTGCATTAGATCTCTAGATTTATTTGCTTTGAATGCAAGTGTGTATACTTTAATAACATCTCCTCAATTCTCTTGCACTCAAGCTGCTTGTAACCACCATTGTCTATTTCTATGAATTTGACTTTTAAGATTGCACATATTAATGGTATTGTACATTAGTGACATTATTCTCTGGCTTATCTCACTTGGCCTAATGATCCCGAATTCCATCCATGTTGTCACAAATTATAAGATTTCCTTACTCTTATAGCTCAATAATACTCCACTGTATATATGTGCTATGTCTTCTTCACCCATTCATTCATTGACGGACACTTTGGTTTTTTCCCTATCTTGGCTCTTGTGAATAATGCTGCAATAAACATGTGTGTGTGGATATCTTTTAGTATGCTGTTTTTATTTCCACTGTATATATAGACAGAAGCAGAATTGCTGGGTCATATGGCATTCCCATTTGTTACCTTTTGAGTAACCTCCATAGTATTTTTAATAGTGGCTAAAAGAATTTACATTCCCAAAAGCAGTATACAAGTGTTCCTTTCTACATGTCCTCACCCACACATGTTATCTCTTGTCTTCATGATGGTGGCCATTCTAAAGATGTGAGATGAGTTTCATTTTGGTTTTCTTTTTGCATTTTCCTGGTTGTTCACGTTTTTCAGCACATTTTCATACACCTATTGTTGGTTTGGTTGTCTTCTTGGAAAAATTTCTCTTCAGTTCTTCTGCCCATTTTTTATTAGCTTGTCTGTTGTTTTGTTGTTGGGTTGTATGAGGTTTTTGTATCCATTGGGTATCATCCCATCATCTGGTATACAGTTTGCTAATATTTTCTGATATATGGTTTGCAGATATTTTGTATCATTCTCTGTAATGCCTTTTCATCCATGCTTGATTACTTCTTTTGTTGTGTAGAGGTTTTCTAATTTGATGTAGTCCAATTTGTTGATTTCCCTTTTTTTCCTTGTGCTTTTGGTGCCATGTCATTAAAATCATTGCTAAGACCAATGACAAGGAACTCATTCCCTTTTTTTTATTTTAGGAATCTTATGGCTTCAAGTCAAATCTTTAATTTCTTTATGGTTGATGTTTGTGAGTGGTGGAAGATAGAAGTGCAATTTAATTCTTATGTATGTGATGATCCCATCTTGCAACACCACTTCTAATAGAGTCTAACCTTCCTCACTGAGCATTTTTCCCTTTCTTTTCAAATATTAGTTGACTATACATGGAAGGGTTTATTTACGGACTTTGTTTCATTGGCTTATCTGTTTTAAGGTAGGCCCATATTGTTTTGGTTGGCATAGCCTGTGGCATAATTTGAAGTCAGGAATGTGATGCTTCCAGCTTTGTTGTTCTTTCTCAGAACTGCTTTGGCTACTGAGTGTCTTTTGTGGTTTCATGCAAATTTTGGTATTGTGTTTTCTATTCCTGTGAAAAATGTCAGAATATTGATAGGAATTGTGTTGAATATAAAGATGGGTGTAGTTAATTTGGACATTTGAATACTATTAATTTTGTTCCAGGAACATGCAATATCATTCCATTCATGTGTTTAATTTCTTTCAGCAATGTATTGTGTTTTTCATAGTACAGAGCTTTCACATCTTTGCTTAAGTTTAGTACTGAGTATTTTATGGTTTGTACTGTTATTGTCAATGGGATAATATTCTTTATTTCTTTTCAAGATGTTTTATAGTTAGTGTATAGAAATGCAACTGGTTTTCATGTGGTAATTTTATATCCTACAACTTACTGAATTTTTGTTGATTAACTCCAACAGATTTTTGGTTGAGTCTCTAGGATTTTTTTATATATATATAAATATGTCATGTTCAGTAGTGACATTTCCTTCTTTTTTGTGATTGAGATGTCTTCATTCCTTTATTTTTCCTGACTGTTCTAGCTAAAGCTGCTAGCTGAAAATGAGTGGTGACTGTAAGCATACTTGTTTAGTTCTTAATTTTATAGGAAATGATTTCAATCTTTCTTTTTTTACTATGATGTTAGCTGTGAGTTTGTTGTATATAGACTTTAATATATAGAGGTATGCTCCTTTTAGATCTAATTTGTTGATGGATTTAATAATGAAAGTTTTGTATTCTTTTAATGCTTTTTCAACCTCTTTTCAGATGATCGTATGATATTTATCTTTCACTCTATTAACACAGTGTATCAAAGTTATTCATTTTTATATGTTGAACCATCCTTGCATCTCAGGAATAAATTCATCTAGATCATGGTGTATGACCTTTTTGATGTGTTGTTGAATTACATTTATTAATATTTTGTTGAGAATTTTTGCATCTATACCATCAAAGCCCTTGGTGTGTAGTTTTGAGTTCTCCCAGCTTCTCTTTGAATAGTGAGGAGGTTGGACCCAATAGCTAGTGTCCCAACTTTCAATAATCTGAGGGATGAAGCCCAAAACATCTAGTTCTGAAATACAACTGGACTTAAATCCAGAAGACTCACAGATTACAGCATAGAGACACTTTTCAGAGATTTCCTCCCAGGTCTTAGTGCAGGGGTAGCATTCAGAAACATCCAACTCCCAGCATCTCAATGGAAAAGATCTATTTGCATATTGTAAAAGCTGCAGCCTATGTGTCAGGCTTCTAATTTGACAGACACCTACAGACAGAATGCAGTCCTCGCTGGAGATCAGGGAAGTCTGCAAGTGCCATCTTTGCATTCCCACACTTTCCCACTCCAGGACACCAGTCTCTCCTGGGAAGGAGCTTGTGCACATACCTGGTGCCCCAGGTTTTGTGATTGCCAGTCGAAGGTACATCCCATGTCAGCCTGGCACTGTTGGTCACTGGTGCTTGCACATGAGTCCCAGTGGACTGAAATCCACAAAGAAACAGTTCTTAACTGATTGTCATCCCCAGAAGCTAGTGCAGATGGCATAGAAAGAAACACCCGGGTCCTGTATTTCTCCAAAAGAAATCTATGTACTTTCAAAATCCTTCCTGAGGGATTCAAGATGGCAGCATGAGAGGTGAGACAGACAACTCCTCCCAAAACCACAAATAGTACGAAAATATAGTTTATTAATACAACTAACCCTAAAACAGCAACAGGAAAGAAGACTGAATCAGACTGCATACAGACCTCACAAACAGAGCAGACCTCATGAAACAGGGTAACACACGAAAGCCTTAATCTGGTGGGACCCAGGTCCTTCCCGACCCCTGCTCACTGGCGGGAGGAAGAAAAAGGGAGCAGGGGAGGGGGTGGAAGCCTGAGACTACTGAACACCTAGCCGTGGAGATCTGCTTTGTGAGCAGAAGCCTATATTGTGTGGTGCTCTGGAGGTTGGGAAGCTGGGACAGGTGGAGTGCCTGAGAGACTGACATTCCATACGTTTGTGGAGGACAGGATCCACATCTGACTGCTCTGTGACAGGGGAAAGGTAGGTAGTCTGAGAGGCTTCCTAGCAGCTGGATGGCTGCTGAAGGGGAAGGGTTTTCACAGAGCTTGCTCCACGGGAGAAGGGACAAGGGGACAAAGTTGTCTGGGCTCTGCCCAGCAGGTTGGGAACTTTGGGGAGCTTCAGGTTCTCCATCTCCCTGGCTGGCTACTCAGCTCCAAGGCTCCCCACTGTGATACACAGCCTGAAAAGCCTTCCTACTGGCTGGACAGCACCAGCTCACAAACTGGCAGTCACTGTGCTGGCATCAGGGCAGCCAGAGGGAGGACCTGCCTACAACAGTTAGAGAGGCAAAGCACAGATGCTTACACCTGGGTTCTCAGTCCACTGGCTCTGATACTGGAGACAGGTACCACAGACGGGAATCAGGAAACAGATCTTTCCTACCCCAGGCACCAGGTCAGCTCCCCAAAGACCCCCAACCTCACTCTAGGGGCTGAGCAGCTCCAGAGACAGAAGCTTCTAGGAACTACAGGGCACCACATGAAATATGAAAGATCAAGAGAACCTGGTTCAGACCATAATCTCACAAACACCATGTAAAGGACCAAATGAAACTGAACTCACCAATCTTCCTGAGAGAGAGTTCAAAATAAAAACCATAAACATTCTTATGGAGATACAGAAAAATATTCAAGAACTCAGGAATGAATGTAAGACAAAGATTCAATCATTAAGAAATTCCATATCTGAAATGAAACATATAATGGAGAGATTTCAAAGCAGATTAGATGTAGTAGAAGAGATGGTAAATGGAATAGAAATTAGAGAAGAGGAATACAAAGAAGCTGAGACACAGAGAAAAATAATCTCTAAGAATGAAAGAATATTGAGAGAACTATGTGACCAATTCAAACGGAAAAATATTTGCATTATAGGGGTACCAGAAGAAGAAGAGAGAGAAAAAGTGATAGAAAGTGTCATTGAGGAGGTAATCGCTGAAAACTTCCCCATTCTGGGGAAGGAGATAGTCTCTCAAGCCATAGAGGTGCACAAATCTCCCAATACAAGGGACCCAAGGAAGACAATATCAAGACATATAATAATTAAACTGGCAAAGATCAAGGATAAAGACAGACTTTTCAAAGCAGCTAGAGAGATAAAAAAGATCACATACAAAGGAAAACCCATCAGGCTATCATCAGACTTCTCGACAGAAACCTTACAGGCCAGAAGGGCATGGCATGATATATTTAATGCAATGAAGCAGAAGGGCCTTGAACCAAGAGTACTCTTCCCAGCAAGGTTATCATTTAAATTTGAAAGAGAGATTAAACAATTTTCAGATAAGCAAAAACTGAGAGAATTTACCTCACACAAACCACCTCTACAATGCATTTTGGAGGGACTCCTATAGATATACGTATTCCTAAGGCTAAATAGATGTCATCCAAGGGCTAGACAAAGAGTACAGGATATGATTCATAACATAAAAGAATGGAGGAGGAAGAAAAAGGAGGCGAAAAAAAAGAACCTTTAGGTTGGTTTGTAATAGCATACAAAGTGAGTTGAGTTAGATAGTAAGGGAATTACCCTTGAGCCTTTCAGAACCACAAATGTAATGCCTAGAATGGCAATAAGTACATACCTATTGATAATCACCTAAATGTAAATGGTCTGAATGCACCAATCAAAAGACATAGAGTTACTTAATGGATAAAAAAACAAGACCCATCTATATGCTGTCTACAAAAGACTGACTTCAAACCCAAAGACATACACACACTGAAAGTAAAGGGACGAAAAAAGATATTTCATGCAAATAATAGGGAGAAAAAAGCAGGAGTTGCAGTACTTGTATCAGACAAAATAGACTTCAAAATAAAGAAACTCACAAGAGACAAAGAAGGACATTACATAATAATGAAAGGGTCAGCCCAACAAGAGGATATAACTATTATAAATATTTATGAACCCAACACAGAATAACCTACATTTGTGAAACAAATACTAACAGAATTAAAGGGGGAAATAGAATGCAATGCATTCATTTTAGGATACTCCAACACACCACTCACTCCAAAGGACAGATCAACCAGACAGAAAATAAGTAAAGAGAAAGAGGCACTCAACAATGTATTAGAACAGATGGACTTATGGACATCTACAGAACACTCCATCCACAATCAACAGTATACACATTCTCCTCAAGTGCACATGGAACATTTTCAATAATAGATCATATACTAGGCCACAAAAAGAACCTCAGTAAATTCAAAAAGATTGAAATTGTACCAACCTGCTTCTCAGATCACAAAGGTATGAAAAAATAAATAAACGACTCAAAGAAAATTAAAAAGCTCACAAATGCATGGAGGCTTAATAACATGCTCCCAAGTAATCAATGGATCAATGACTAAATAAAAACAGAGATCAAGCAATATATGGAGACACAGGACAACAATAATTCAACACCACAAAATCTGTGGGATGCAGTGAAGTCCGTGCTAAGAGGGAAATATATTGCAATACAGACCTACCTCAGGAAAGAAGAACAATCCCAAATGAACAGTCTAAACTCACAATTAATGAAATAAGAAAAGGAAGAGCAAATGAGGCCCAAAGTCAGTAGAAGGAGAGAAATAAAAAAGATAAAGAAGAAATAAATAAATTGAGAAGAATAAAACAATAGAAAGGATAAATGAAAGCAAGAGCTGGTTCTTCAAGAAAATCAACAAAATAGATAAACCCCTAGCCAGACTTATCAAGAAAAAAAGAGAGTCTACTCACATGAACAGAATAAGAAATGAGAAAGGAAAAATCACTACGGACAGCACAGAAATACAAAAAACTATTAGAGAATACTATGAAAAATTATATGCTAACAAACTGGATAACCTAGAAGAAATGGATAACTTTCTATAAAAATACAACCTTCCAAGGCTGACCCAGGAAGAAACAGAAAATCTGAATAAACCAATTACCAGCAGAGAAATTGATTTGGTAATAAAAAACTACCTAAGAACAAAACACTTGCACTGGATGGTTTCACTGCTGAATTTTATCAAACATTTAGTGAAAACCTAATACCCATCCTCCTTAAAGTTTTCCAAGAAGTAGAATAGGAGGGAATAGTCCCAAACTCATTCTATGAGGCCAACATTACTCTAAAATCACAACCAGGCAGACACACCACAAAAAAGAAGTACAGACCAATATCCCTGATGAACATAGAAGCAAAAATACTCCACAAAATATTAGCAAACTGAATTCAAAAATACATGACAAAAACATCCACTATGATCAAGTGTGATTCATCCCAGAGATAAAAGGATGGTACAACATTCGAAAATCCATCAACATCATCCACCACATCGACAAAAAGAAGGACAAAGACCACATGATCATCTCCTTAGATGCTGAAAAAGCATTTGACAAAATTCAATATCCATTCATGATAAAAACTCTCAACAAAATGGGTATAGAGAGCAAGTACCTCAAAATGATAAAGGCCATATATAACAAACATACAGCCAACATTATACTTAACAGTGAGAAGTTGAAAGCTTTTCCTTTAAGTTTGGGTAAAAGACAAGGGTGCCCACTCTCCTCACGTTTATTCAACATAGTTCTAGAAGTCCTAGCCACAGCAATCAGACAACACAAAGAAATAAAAGGCATCCAGATTGGCAAGGAAAAAGTCAAACTGTCCCTTTTTGGAAATGGCATGATATTGTACATAAAAAAAAACTAAAGAATCCACTCCAAAATTATTAGATCTAATATCTTAATTCTGCAATGTTATGGGATACAAAATTAATACAAAGACATCTGTTGCATTCCTATACACTAATGATGAACTGTCAGAAAGAGAAATCAGGAAAACAATTCCATTCACAATTGAATCAAAAAGAATAAAATACCTAGGAATAAACCTAACCAAGGAAGTGAAAGACTTATACTCTGAAATCTACAACACTCGAGACAAATTAAAGAATAAACCAAAAAATGGAAATACATCCGATGCTCATGGATGGAAGAATTAATATTGTCAAAATGGCCATCCTGCCAAAAGCAGTCTATGGATTCAATACAATCCCTATCAAAATACCAAAGCATTCTTCAATGAACTAGAGCAAATAGTTGTAAAAATCATAAGGAACAACAAAAGACCCCGAATAGCCAAAGCAATCCTGAGAAGGAAGAATAAAGCAGGGGGAATCATGCTCCCTGACTTCAAGCTCTACTACAAAGCCACAGTAATCAAGACTATTTGGTACTGGCACAAGAACAGACCCATAGACCAACGGAATAGACTAGAGAGCCCAGGTATAAACCCAAGCATATATGGTCAATTAATATATGATAAAGGAGCCATGGATGTACAATGGAGAAATGACAGCCTCCTCAACATCTGGTGTTGGCGAAACTGGACAGCTACATGTAAGAGAATGAAGCTGGATTATTGTCTAACCCCATACACAAAAGCAAACTCAAAATGGATCAAAGACCTAAATGTAAATCATGAAACCATAAAATTCTTAGAAAAAAAAATAGGCAAAAATCTCTTGGATATAAACATGAGCAACTTCTTCATGAACATATCTCCCCAGGCAAGGGAAACAAAAGCCAAAATGAACAAATAGGACTATGTCAAACTAAAAATCGCAAAAGACACCATCAATAGAACAAAAAGACATCCTACAGTATGGGAGAATATATTCATAAATGACATATCCGATAAGGGGTTGACATCCAAATTATATACAGAGCTCACGCACCTCAACAAACAAAAGGCAAATAATCCAATTAAAAAATGGGCAGAGGAGCTGAATAGACACTTCTCCAAAGAAGAAATTCAGATGGCCAACAGGCAAATGAAAAGATACTCCACATCCATAATCATCAGAGAAATGCAAATTAAAACCACAAAGAGATATCACCTCACACCAGTTAGGATGGCCACCATCCAAATGACAAACAACAAATGTTGGTGAGGATGTGGAGAAAAGGAAACCCTCCTACACTGCTGGTGGGAATGTAAATTTGTTCAACCATTGTGGAAAGCAGTATGGAGGTTCCTCAAAAAACTCAAAATAGAAATACCATTTGACCCAGGAATTCTGATCCTAGAAATTTACCCTGAGGATGCAGCAGCCCACTTTGAAAAAGACATATGCACCCGTATGCTTATCACAGCACTATTTACAATAGCCAAGAAATGGAAGCAACCTAAGTGTACATAAGTAGATGAATGGATAAAGATGTGGTACACATACACAATGGAATATTATTCAGCCATAAGAAGAAAACACATCCTATATTTGCAGCAAAATGGATGGAGCTAGAGGGTATTATGCTCAGTGAAGTAATCCAGGTGCAGAAAGTCAAGAATAAATTGATTTAACTCATCTATGGAGTATGAGAACAAAGAAAAAACAGAAGGAACAAAACAGCAGCAGACTCTCAGAACCCAAGAATTGACTAGCAGTTACCAAAGGGAAAGGGATTGGGGAGGATGGGTAAGACGGGAGGGATAAGGGGGGAAAAGGATCATTATCATTAGCACACAATGTGGAGGAGTGGGCATGGGTAACGCAGTATAATGCAGAGAATACAAGTAGTAATTCTATGGCATCTTACTACACTGTTAGACAGTGACTGTAATGGGGCATGGGGTGGGGACTTGATAATGGGGGGAGTCTAGTAACCATAATGTTGCTCATGTAATTGTACATTAATAATAGCAAAATTAAAAATTAAAAAAAATGCTTTCTGAGTGCCTGGGTCCAGTCACCCTGCATCCAATTGTTAAAAGAGACCCTCCATTTCAGGTCATTGAGAGTTCTTGTTATGCCATAAACTACAAGGGGCTACTAAGAAGACCAAATGCTGCTGGAAAACCACAAAGGACTGAGAGATAACTATTAGGTATGTCCTGGATGGATGATAAGTTTCATCTACACAAGATACCCTATGTGGACCACAAGAGGTGGCTGTTTTATTTATGCACAGAAACCAACACAGAGAATCAAGAAAAATGAAGAAATAAGCAATATGTACCAAAGAAGAAGAAGAAGAAGAAGATAAAACTCTAGAAATAGACCTTACTGAAATAGGGATAAGTGACTTACCTGATAAATAGTTCATGTACGGGGATAAAGGTGTTCCCCAAGGTTAGGAAAATAATGCATGAACAAAATGAGAATTTCAACCAAGAGGTACAAAATATAAGAAATTATCAAATAGAATCACATAGATGCAAAATAAAGTAAACTGAAAATTTCAAAAGAGATTCACCAGCATATTGTATGAACTAGAAAAATAATCAATGAAATTGAGGATAGGTCAATGCATTTCATCCTTTTAGAAGAGCAAAAATAATAAAGAATGAAAAAGTGAAGAGAGCTTAAGGGACTTATAGGACACCATCAAACACATCAATATTTGCCTTCTAGAAGTCTCAGAAGGTGAAGAGAAAGTGAAATGGATGAAAGCTTATTTCAATAAGTAATGGTTGAAAATATCCCCAACCTGGGGAAAAACCAGACATCCAGATCTAGGAATCTGAGTACTCCAAATAAGGTAAATCCAAAAAGTACCACGATGTATTATAAATAAAATACAAAAATATAAAATTAAGTACAAGAGAACCTATGGAAGACTATCAGTAAATTTTCCAGGAGAAATTTTGCAGGCCTAAGAAGGTGGCACAATATATTCAATGTGGTGATAAATATCTGCCATCCAAGAACAGTATATCTGGTTAAGCTGTCCTTCATAGTTGAAGGAGAGATGAAGAGCTTTCCAGTCAAGGAACCTTATAGATTTCATTACCAGTAGATTGATTTTACAAGAGATTCTAAATGGACTCCTTCACATAGAAATGAAAACTTGCCAATTAGTAATAGGCACCATATGAAAATGTAACTCACTGGAAAGGTAAAGTTCAGATACCCTAATGTCATTGTAGTGGTATGTCGCTCATAAATCTAGTATGAAGAGTGAAAGACAAACTTAGAAATATAACTGTAAGCACAATCATTTGCTAGTGAATACAGAATATTAAAAAAATGTAGGTTGTTGCATCAAAAACATAAAATATGGAGTCAGAAGAGTAATGATGTAGTTTTAGTATGTGTTAGAACTTAAGTTGTGTTCAGCCTCTAATTGACTGTTATAACTGTAATAGATGTTTTATATAAGCCTCATGACAGCAAACAGCCAAAACCTCTAGCAAATACACAAAGAGGAAAGAATTTAAGCATACCAGTAGAGAAAATCATTAAATCACTAAGGAAGAGAGCAACAAGAGAAGAAAGGAGTCAAAGGATTACAAAGCAGCCAGAAAACAATAAACAAAGTGACAATAGTAAGTGCACACCTCTCAGTAAGACCTTAAATGTAACAGGACTTTCTCCAGTGAAACACACTGAGTGTCTGAATATATGAAAAAACAAAGCCCAACTCTGTGCTGCTTACCAAAGACTCATCACAGTTTTGGAGGCACACATAGATAGAAGGTGAAGGGATGAGAAAGAACTGAATGTACATGGAGACCAAAATAAGGAATGATAGCTACACTTACATCAGAATAAACACACTTTTAGGCAGAGACTGGGAAGAAACAAAGGTTATTATATAATAATAAAGTGGTTAATCCAACAGGAGGAAATAGTATTTGTAAGTATTTATGCACCCTATAGAGTAACACCTAAATCTAGAAGAAAAATATTAACTGAGATGAAAGGAGAGCTAGACAGAAATACAATAAAATACAATAATAGCAGAGAGCTTCATTATCCCACTTTCAACAATGGATAGATCATCCATATGGAATGTCAACAATGAAACACGGGACTTACACCACATGTTAGGACAGATGGACTTAACAGATATTTATTAACATTTCATCTAAAGGAAGCAGCACAGACACTGTTCTAGAGTCTTCAGAAGCTTCTCCAGGATAGATCATATGTTAGGCCACAAAATAGATCTTAATATCTTTAAGAAGATTAAAATCATACCAAGCTTACTTTCCAACCACAATGGGAAGAAAGTAGAATTCAAATACAAGAAGAAAACTGGAAGATTCATAATATGTGGAGATTAAACAATATGTTATTGAACACCAGGATGTCAGAGAAGTAATCAGAAGAGATACAAAGTAATATCCTAGTTGAATGAACTGGAAATACCACATACCAAAGTTTATGGGATGCAGCAAAGCAGTTCTAGCAGGAAGTTCATAATAATGAATACCTGCATTAAGAAGAAAGGTCATTAAAACAACCTAAGATTATAATACATGGAACTAGAACTAAGTAGTAGAAGGAAGGAAATAACAAAGATCAGCATGGATATACATATAATCAAACTAAAGGACAGTAGAAAAGACTAATGAAACTAAGCACTTGGCTTTTAAACTGATAAACAAATCAGAGAATCATTTAGCTATACTCATCAGGAAAAAAAGAGAGGACTGTAATACATAAAATTATAAATGAAAGGAGAGACATTACAACTGATACCACAGAAATATAAAGCATGAAAAGAGACTGCCATGAACAATTATAAACCAAAAAACAGGTCCATCCAGAAGAAATGGACAAAGGCAAAAACATACAATTCACCAAGACTGAGTCATGAGGAAATAAATATCAACAGATCAATTAGTAAGGAGACTGAGTCAGTAATCAAAGACGTCCTAGAAGCCAAAAAGTGTCTAGAACTAAATAGCTTCACTGGTTAAATGCTACCAAACATTTAAAGAAGAATTAATGAGAATGCGTCTCAAACTCTTTCTAAAAGTAGAAGAGGAAGTAACACTTCTAAACCCATTTTATGAGGGCAGCATTTAAATGATACCGAAAATGGACATGGACACTAATAGAAAAGAGAGAAAAGTTCAATATCCCAATGAACATAGATGCAAAAATCCTCATATAAGTATTGGCAAACTGAATTCAATAATACACTAAAAGGTCATATACTGTGATCAGATACAGTACACTGCACCCAGACTTATTTATAACTGAATGTTTGAACCTTTTGACTTTATTTAAATGAGCTCTATTTAAAAATTAACAACAATATTTGTGGGAATGATATTAAGTAGATACTTAAACTGGAGACTTGGCAATGCAGCATAATATGTTGGAAGGGATTCCAATTCAGAACACCAAAATTGTACCTAGTATTAATGGAAGACATGCTGTGTATGACACATTCCAATAAGTGCTGTGTAATCATTATCTGATTTGATTATCTCTATGAAGACCTACTTAATGAGGTAGTTACTACTATCAGCTCTACTTTATAGGTGCCAGTACTGAGGCCTGGAGTGGATAATTTGTTCAAGGTCACAAACCAGCAAGTGGAAAGCCAGAATTCAACCCACCTTGGATGATACCAGTGCTCATGTTGGACCCATCAAAAGTCATGATTCTGTCATTAATTAATATTATTGTACTCCTTATTGCCTCAATTTTCTCATTTATGCGTAGGAAATAATGCCATGTCTGCCCTACAGGTTTGCTGTAATGATTTATTAAGATCAGGTATTTGAAAAGCTATGCTTCTGTGTGTATGTGTGTGTGTGTGTGTGTGTGTGTGTGTGTGTGTGTGTGTGTGTGTAATGGGAGTGCTTTATAAACAGTGAGGTATCCACAGATCTACTTTACTGTTCTCAAGGTGTTTACCAGCTACCTGTGCCATGTTTGTGGAATACTTTATCTTCTCTTACTTCAGATTCCTCATCTGGAAGTTGAAGGTATCAGACAAGATGGTCCCTAGGTACATAGCAGGTCTACTGACCCCACATTCATTAAAAAAAAAGCTACCATCATGAGATCATGATAGGACTATGGGGAAATGGGAGATGGTATCAGAAGGGACGTGGCAAAGTGGGGCGTGAGATTAGCTGGGACAAAACCTCCGTGACAAGCATGTCTCCAGAGAGCAAGTACCTGGGGACTTTACTCCCTCTGTCTTTTCTCCTTGTACCTCTGTCCTTAACAATACATTTAAGAGGACACCCAGTTGTGGGCATCTCTCTTGCTGTTAGTGGACAGTTAGTTTATAGACTAAAGCTCCTGCCTTGGAGTGAAATATAGAGCTGAGAAAACCCTTTTTGGAAAGAAATAAGCAGTTTCAACCTTTGCTGACAACTCTGTGTTCCTGGGGTATCAGGGTCAAGGTGAAAGGGTGTGATTAGAGGCATCAGTGGATTCTATGCTGTCTCAGTAGCGGTGGGATCCTCCCAGTAGGACCTGTGCGGACAAGGTTTGTGGTCCTCAGTGTATCCCGTTAGTCAGTCTCCCCTCCCCCTCACCTCCACATCCTCCATTTAGGGCTCTTCATTGGGTTTTCTCCTTATCCATGTTGTCTGTCCTTCAGTGAAGATATTAACTTCTTACCTAACATTTAGTGTATTACTCTGGGGTGAGAGGCAGGTGTTGAGCTCTAGTTCTTCAATTTCTTAAAGGTGTGATCTTGAACTCTGTTGCGTTCTGTTTTTTTTTTTTTTTTCTTTAACTGGGGATAATAAGATCATCTAGAAACTAATAGACAGTGTCTCTAAAGGATAAGGAATTTTAGAAGTTAGTAAATGAGGACCTAATAAAAAATAATAATTTACTGAATTATAGGGGAATATTCTAAAATCAAACATTCTTGTCTGTTTCCCAACTTTAACCATCCCAAGACCCTTTTAACGTGATTTTTCCCTGGAGGATTATTCTGTTTTTATAATAATGACAATTAACTTGATTTCCATTTAAATTTACAGTTTTTATTTATAATTTCTGAGTAGGGAAAGACAAGCTAATCACTACATAATCATATGACAGAGTACTCATGTATAATTTCATTCCTTTGAAATAATTCTATATTGTCATCTTTGAAAAGCTTGGCATAGTATGGAGGCAGTAGCTGGGTGACACACACTCAGAGATGCCACACCTGAGCGCAGGTAGTGTTGCCCTCTTTACCTTCTTTTACTTCTGTTTCTTTCATTCAGCAACATTCTGTACTTCTTAACCCAACTTATGCTATGCACAACCTTGCAAACTTACTATGTCCTTAGTAGATAAGAATGGGAGAGTTTTGTATAGTTTTGTTTTATATCCACATATTAAAATCTCCAGCATATTTACATCAGTCATCTTTTCGACTCCAAAAAGTTAGTGAACACATGGTAAAAAGGATTCAAAGAGAGTGGTTATATTTTGAATGTTTCCCCTTTTTCTCTAGCTTACCTTATTTTAAGAACATATGTTTTCAGGGTCAGTTTTACTATGAGTAAGTAAAACAACCCACCACTCCTCACTGTTTATGGGCACGATGGGTTAGACAGAATGCATTTAGTTATGGCTGCCTCTGTTCCCAGAATGTAATAAGAAAGTGAATAATTTTAGTGCAACTGCTTGATCAAAGCTTAAATTATTTTCACGGACTTGATCTATTATGTTAGTATTTTTGGAGATAGTATGTGTGGCAGTCCATATTTTCAAAACATTTTCATTGAATGTAACTCCTCTTGGATAAAACATTTGAGAAATTACATTTGAGCAGTTACTCTATTCAAAGAGTAACAGAAAGATTTCCCAGTTCATATAAACACAATTGAGATGAAGTGAAGTAGGATATTTTTACTTCCACATCCAAAACAGCTTCAAAGAACCATTTATTAGTATAGTCAATATGTATTTACTGTTCAATGCAATTATTAGTATTTTAGTATACCAGATTCTTATTAAATAAACCATCCCCACTAGGCCGTGTACTGTACATGATCAGTATTATCATTTAAGCTGCATTTGGTGCTGGTGGAACATAAAATGTGGCATCAGGAGTTGATGATCCATCTGAGTGGGAGATAATGGAGCAATATAAGATAGAAATAAAGATAATCATTTATTAACAATATTCTTGATCTTGGGTTAGAGACCATCTGTTTCAGTAATAATTATATGAAGAGGTGCTGATGCTTCAGTGTTAACTCTGCTTTACTTTCCTTTTCAGAAAGGAACGACAGTGGGAATGATAATTGCTAACATTTATTTAGCTGTTTTAAGCCCTTTATGCTATTCAGTCCCTGCAGCAGCCCTATGAGGTGGTAAGCACTATAGCCCCGTTTATAGATGAGGCAAACTGGGCCCAGAGAGGGTAATAACTTGTTAAGAGTCCTATGCCAGGAAATAAAAGCCAGAAAAGTCTGAAAGTCCTTCCTGTCATTCTTTCTCCATTGTTTTCCCTCTCACTCTCCCTCTGTCTCTCTGTGCTAACTATTAAGGATTATGGATTTATGTATCTTAATAGATTTTCTAATTATAAATATGGGAGTTGAAGAAAATTGAAAATACAAGTATAAAAGAAATCAAAATCATACCACTCATTATTTTGGTATTTGTAATTGGTTCATGGGTGTTTGTATGTGAGAGAGAGAGAGATTATATAAAGGGTTTTTTTTCTTCTAGTAAGGAGGAACCATTTTGTGCAATCATCAGCAGTATATGGCAATGTATATCCTTTACTAATTTATGCTTGTTATATTAAAGGCATTACTACATTGTCTTTTTTATGTTTTGTGTCTGTTTTTTTCCCAATTCAGCAACTGTGTTTCAAGAGTATTTTACTTAAGTGGGTTTTTCTGCCATAACCACATTTTAAATTGTTAAATAGTATTTTCTTCCATGTTTTGGTGTTGTATTTCTGATAGTTCGTTCCCTTCCTCAGATTTTGTAAAGGCATATCAAGTGTTTATCCTTCTCTATCAATTGATATACTAACTTTAAAGGAAGTTCTAATTTTATCATATATTCAATTTTTACTATTTCCATTTTTCCAGAATTTCCGTATGTTCTTATGACACTTTTCTAGTTCTACAAGAATCATGAATTATTCATGTTTATTAGACTTTTTAATATCTGAAAGTACAAGACTTTTTATTTACTTCTTCAGTTTTTTATATTTAAATCTTTTTCATTTTTAAAAATTATACTTGACATACAATATATTAGTTTCAGGTGTGCAGCATAGTGATTCAATTTTATGCATTATGAAATTCTTACCATGATAAATGTGGTTACCATCTGTCACCATACAGTTATTGACTTTATTCCCTATGCTGTACTTTTCATCCCATGAATTATTTATCCTATAATTGGAAGTTTGGACCTCTTTATCCCATCACCTGTTTCACCCATTCCCCCACCCCCACCCACCCCTTATGGAAACCACCGGGTTGTCCAGTGTATTTATGGTCTATTCCTGGTTTGCGTTTTGCTTGTTTGTTCATTTCAAGTCCTTTTCATTATTAATCTTTGTCAAAGTTTTCTTGGCTATTCTCAGTGATTTACTCTTTCATCTCAAGGTAGGTCACATAAGTTATGGAGCTTAACCAACAGGTTATATCTATTACGAATACATCAGTAAGTTGTAACTAGCTGACTGTATCAACAGAAAATATGAAATAAACCTATGATGTACTTGAGAATTGAAATTATGCACTTGGACTCTTTCTCTGCATGAAGGCCCATCATAGCATGATGTTGGTTGTCAACTGAACCAAGGAGACTCAAACCCAAGGAAGCCTGATATGAAATCATTTACCGGCTTGTACCTTCATGGCCCCAGGTGACTTGACGTGCTTCTATCCCAGGTCTGAATCTACTTCTGCCTGGAGGTAATGATGGCTATTGGCTGCTGGGCTGGAAAGACCCACAAGCAGACCAGCTTGCTGCATGCAGATGTGCTGAGGTGGACGGGATTCTAGCACTTGACCCACCACCGTTGAATAAAGTTGGGTATAAATCCTTTCATCGCAAGAATGCTCCATTCTCATTTTTCTGTCTTACCAAATCAAGAGTGAAGTTGCCTGGGGCTGAAACCCTCAGACAAGACAATCAGGATGGCAATGTTGGGTCAGAAAGACTATTTCAATTTTATCCCGGATTAATGCCACATACACTTTTATTATCAGAAAGCAGCAGTTATATAATAAATAGAGGTTTTTAAAAAACTTATATTTTAATCAATGATCTCTACTTTATGTATGATAATCACAGTTTTGTACTGTTTTTATATGTTCTCAGCCAAATTTTTAAATACCTCTTTCAATTCTCATGGGAACTCATGCATTAATTGAGAACCTGAAGCACTCAGTAGGTTCTCCTTGACAATTCAAGATGATAAGTTGCAGTGTTTCCACGAGGACAGTGAAGCATTTCCTTTTCCAGTGCCCACTAGAGGGAAAAGCTGGCACATAGGAGACTTGTAATGCTGTCACATTTCACTTGACTCAGAAGTGCCTTCTTTTGTCTCTTTTCTGATCTCAGGAGCACCAAGGCTATGATTAGGAGAGGAAATATTACAGAGATCACGCACTTCATCCTCTTGGGGTTCTCAGATTTTCCCAGAATCAAAGCACTGTTATTTGTTGTGTTCCTGGTGATCTACGTTACAACTCTGACTTGGAACCTGAGCCTCATCATCTTAATAAGGATGGACTCCCACCTCCACACACCCATGTACTTCTTCCTCAGTAACCTGTCCTTTCTAGACATCTGCTATGTGACCTCCACAGCCCCCAGGATGCTCTCTGACTTCTTCCAGGGACAGCATACTATCACCCTAGTGGGTTGTGCTGTTCAGTACTTCTTCTTTGCAACCATGGGACTGAGTGAGACTTGTCTCATGACAGCCATGGCCTATGACCGCTATGCTGCCATTTGTAATCCACTTCTCTACTCATCAATCATGTCACCCACCCTCTGTGTTGGGATGGTGCTGGGATCCTATATGGCTGGAATCTCTGGTTCTGTATCCCAAGTGTGTGCCATTCTTCAACTCCACTTCTGTGGGCCTAATGTCATCCACCACTTCTTCTGTGACATTTCCCAACTGTTAGTCCTGTCCTGCACTGACACTTTCTTGGCCCAACTTATACTTGCTATATTAGCAATGATCTTTGGGATAATAAATGCCCTTGTTGTCATGATATCCTATGGGTATATTGTTATCTCCATTTTGAAGATCACTACAGCTAAAGGCAGGTCTAAGGCTTTCAACACCTGTGCTTCTCACCTGACAGCAGTTTCCCTCTTCTATGCCTCAGGTATGTTTGTCTATTTGAGTTCCAGCTCTGGCAGGTCTTCTAACTTTGACAGATTTGCTTCGGTCTTCTATGCAATGGTGATTCCCATGTTGAATGCTTTGATTTACAGTCTGAGGAACAGGGAAATCAAAGATGCCTTGAAGAGGTTACAAAAGAAAGAAAGGTATTGCTGACTTCACATATTCCAAGATTTCTCACAGATTTGTCCTGTCAGAATCCCCTTAACCCACAATACTGAGGCCATGAATAGACTATAGCAAAATTCATACTACCTTTGGGCAAAGAAGGCTGATTTGACAGGTACTATGGCAAAAAGGACCAACAGCCTATTCAAAGCTGCACAAACACAATATTTTTAAGTCTTGAAACTTCATTACTCACACCCTACATGAAAAGTGGCCTCATCATTTAATCTACCCACAAATGTTTGCAAAACGTCAAGATTCAGAAACTTGTTGCTTCTTTTTTCTTCTGAAATCAAACCCTGTTCAGTGTCCTAAAAGAGAGATACCTGGCGGAGGACCCAGGAGTATAAAAACTCTGTCTCCTAAATGTTCTGATGCAGCATAATCCAGACGTGATGGTGATTCATGTTCTGTGTTTCTGACCAGAATGAGAATGAACCGTGGGAGGGGATGTGCCTTTGGACAGAAACAAGGCTATACAATTGGCCTGGTTATGCCTCCTGGAAAGTGTGGTCTGAGAGAGTTAATGTTTGTCTAAGACCTTGTTCAGTGCTAATCACCAAATAAGGTTTTGGTCACATCCTGTTTCTCCACCAGCTGTAGTCTATGGAAAGAGGGTGTGATTTGAATCACAAGGAGAAAGAATGAAGCCTGTCATCACTTCAGTGCCATTTAGTTAGGATTCTAATGATTTCTGATGAGAGTTGATATTCAAAATCTATGTCAAAAACCAATAGCAATTTCTGATATTGTGGGACTCAAACCTCTCTTTTTCTGTCCCATTAAATCTGGAAAATTTACCTTGATGGACATATAGTCAATGGTTCACACTATCAAAATGTTTCTGATATTTCAAGCATCCGTTCATGTTTATTGTGAGAATGCATTGTTACAAAAAGTTACTCAATATTAAATATTGCAGAGTCTAAGAACAAATATGGAAAACTGGAATACATCCTTTCCTATTTTCTGTTTAACATTTTATGTTCTAGAGATTTATGGTTGAGCGAGGTGATATAACAGATGGAGTAGAATGGTTATTTGTAATTTGATGCTGATATTTTCCAGGAAGCCTCAAGGGCCAGGATAGAAAATAAGCAGTGGGATATGCAGGGTTCTCAACCCTCACCAGTTTTTGGTATCTGAAGGAGGTCATACAATTTTTGGTGGTTATGGGCTGGTGAAACAGAGTAAGAAAATGTGTAGCAATAGTAACAATTGATTTTTGAGATTACTTAGACATGAACAAGCTGATATGAAATGGATGTCATCACATTTACATATTTTTCTTGGAGATTCATTTGGGTTCTCAATGTTGTTTTGGGCCTCGATTTTGATGAGTGACATGAATTATTTCAATTAAAGGACTGTAAGTGAAGAGGTATTTGAAGCCTTTTCCAAATCTTCCATGAGATTCCACATGGACAGGATTGAGAGATGGGGAATTATTGCACCTCTGGGAAAGTATGTGAGGGCTTTCCCCACGCCAAGGAAAGAATGCAGTGTGAATAAAGGCTGTGCAGCCCCTGTGCAGCCCCTGTGGAGTCATAGGCATCCTCTTTGAAGCATTTCTCTTTCAAAATGTATAATAATGTGTGGGAAGTCTGTTTCTAAGGTCAAGGCCTTCCTTAGGAGACAGACCTCTGTTAGGTTTATAATACAGTGTTGTCTATTAATACCACAATGGTCCACATTAGATTTCCAGATTTACTTATCTTCTAGTTTTAAATTTGTACCCTTTAACAATATCTCTCCAATTGCCCTGCGCCTGGAAGCATCATTCTACTCTCTGTTTCTATGAGTTAGACTTTTTGATATTCCACATACTAGTGATATCCTACAGTATTTGTCTTTCTCTGTATTATCTCACTTAGCACAATGTTATCAAGTTCCATTCATGATGTCGAAAGTGGCAGAATGTCCTGCACCCCCAATGCTAAATAATAATCCATTGTATATATTTACCATGTCTTCTTTATTCATTCATCCACTGACGGACACTTAGGTTGTTTCCATATCTTGGCTATTGTGAATAATGCTGCCATAAACATGAGGGTGCAGATCTTTTAGACATCCCATTTTTATTTCCATTTGATATATACCCAGATGTGGATTTGCTAGATCATATGGTATTTCTATTTGCAAATTTTTAAGGAAGCTCCCTAGTGTTTTTAATAGTGATCAAAACAATTACTTTCCCAGCAATAATACTATTGCATTATAATACTATAAGCATTCCCTTTCTCCACATATTCACCAATATTTGTTATCTCTTCTCCTCGATTTTGCCCATTCTAACAGATGTGGCCTGTTAGATACCTAAGGCATCTAACTTATTTTTGTTATCTCGTTTCGTTTTCATTACATTTTCTTGATGATTTTCATTGCATGTCCTTGATGATTATTGATGTTGAGCTCCTTTTCATAGATCTGTTAGTCATTTGGATGTCTTCTTTAAAAAAATCTATTCAATTCCACTGTCCATTTTTAAAATTGGTTTAGTTCTTATTTTGTTATTGAGTTGTATGAGTTTTTACATATATTGGATATCAAGCCCTTATCTGATATATGGTTTGCAAGTATTTTCTGATGTATGGTTTGTATATATTTTCTCCCATTGTCTATGTTGCCTTTCTATTTTACTGATTGTTTCTTTTGCTGTGTAGACACTTTCAGCTTGATTTTTGTTCATTTTTGTGTTTGTTGCTTATGCTATACCCCAAAAAAATAATTGCCAACACCAATGGCAAGAAGCTTGCTCTCTATCTTTTAGGAGAAGAAAAAACTATGGTTTCAGGTGTTTTCTTTTTCAAATCTTTAACTTACTCATGGTAAATTTTTGTGAGTTGTGGAAGATAGCTGTCCAGTTCCATTATTATGCATGTGATTATCCAACACCATTTGTTGAAGAGACTTTTTCCATTGAGTTGTCTTGCCTTTCTATTCAAAATTAGTTGACTGTACATGCAGGTGTTTAGTTCTGGACTCTCTATTCTGTTCTCTTCATCTATTGGGTCTGTTTTTATGCCAGTATCATACTTTTTTGATTACTAATAGCTTTGTAGTATAGTTTGAAATCAGAAGGCATGATACCTCCAGCTTTGCTCTTCTTTATCAGAATAGCTTTGGGTATTCAGTGTCTATTGTGTTTTCACACAAATTTTAGGATTACTTGTTCTAGTTCTGTGAAAAATGCCATTGGTATATTGATATGGATAGCATTGAATCTGTAGACTGTTTTGGATAGTGTGCACCTTTTAACAATATTAATTCTTTCAATCCATGAGCATGTTATATCTTTCCATTTATTTGTGTTGTCTTAAGTTTCTTTCAGAAGTGTCTTATAGTTTTCAAAGTATGGGTCTTTGGCCTCATTGTTTAAATTTATTCTTAGGTATTTTATTCTTTTTGATGAAGTTGTAAATTGGGATGGTTTTCTAATTTCTCTTTCTGCTAGTTTATTTCTACATAGAAATGCAACAGATTTTTCTGTTGATTTTGTATTGTGCAACTTTACTGAACTCATTTTTAGTTTTAGCAGATTTTTGGTGGAGTCTTTAGGATTTTATATATATAATATTATGCCATCTTCAATGGTGACAGTTATATGCCTTCCTTAACAATTTGGTTACCTTTTGTTTTTTTCCTTTTCTGATTGCTGTGGCTAGGACTTCCAGGTCTATGCTGAATAAAAGTGGTGAGGGAATATTCATGTCTTGTTCCTAATCTTAGAGGAAGTGCTTTCAGATTTGCACCACTGAGTATGATGCTACCTATAGGTTTCTCATATATGGCCTTTGTTATGTTGAAATATGTTCCCTCTATACCCACTTTGTAGAGAGTTTTTATCATGAATAGATATTGAATTTTGTCAGTGTTCTTTTTGTATTTATTGAGATGACCATATTGTTATCCTATTATTAACACTTATTTCTGGCTATTGAACCGTCCTTGGATCTCTGGAATAAATTCCACTTGGTCATGGTGAATGATCTTTTTAATGTATTTTTTAATTTAGTTTGCTAATATTTTGGGGGGGGTTTTTTTGCATCTCTGGGTCATTAGAGATATGGTCTGTAATTTTCTTTTCTCTTTTTGTAGTGCCTTTGGTTTTGGTATTAGGGTAATGCTGCTACTATAGAATGCATTTGGAAACATTCCTTCCTCTTCTTGAGTAGTTTGAGAAAGGCGTTAACTCTTCATTAAATGTTTGGTATAATTCACCTGTGAAGCCAACTCATCCTCAGTTTTTGTTTGTAGGCAGTTTGATTACTGATTCAATTTTCTCTCTAGTAACTGGTCTGTACAGATTTTTGTATCTTCCTGGTTCAGTCCAGGCAGGTTGAATGTTTTTAGGAATTTATCCATTTCTTCTAGGTTGTCCAACTTGTTGACATAAAAATTTTCAGAGGAATATTTTATAATCCTTTATATTTTTGCAGTGTTGGTTGTAACATATCTTTAATTTCTGGTTCAATTTTTTTTTAGCTCTTTTTCTTGATGAATCTGGCTTAAAGTTTTTCAATTTTGTTTATTTTTTCAAAGCTGCATCTCCGAGTTTAATTAATTTTTTCTTTCTTTTTCTAAGTCTGTATTTCATTTACTTCCAATATGATCTTTATCATTTCTTTCCTTCTACTAACTTTGGGATTTGCTTGTTCTTGTTTTTATATTTATTTTAAATGCAAGATTAGATTATTCATTTGGGATTTTTCTTCTTTCTTGGGTAGACTTCTATTGGCAACATAAAGATAAATCTTGTTTTCTCATTAATTCAGTCACCCCAGTCTTTTATTGGAACATTTAGACCCTTTATATTAACGATAATTATTGATAGATGTGTACTCATTGCAATTTTGTTAATTATTTTCTCATTCTTTTTGTAATTCTTCTCTGTTCCTTTCCCCTTCTTTTACTATCTTCTCTGGTGATTGATGACTTTTTTTAGTATTATGCTTGGATTTATTTCTCTTTATTTTTTGTGTATTTATTAAAGGTTTTTGATTTGTGCTTACTGTGAGGTCCATGTATAACGTTGTAAGTATATAACAGTGTGTGTTGATGGTTGCTTAAGTTGGAACACATTTGAAAAGCACTGTATTTTGTGTTTATGTATATGATGTCATATTTGACGTCTTTTAATTTTGTGATTCCTTAGCTAATTTTTTTGATATATGGGCCTTTGCTACTTTTGAATTTTAAACTTTATACTAGCTTTTAAGTGATTCATCTACTATTTTTACTATATATTTGCTTTTACTAGTAAAATTTTTCCTATTCGTAATTTTCTTCTACTTATGGCCTTTTCATTTCTGCTTAGAGAAGTCACTTTAAAATTTATTGTAATGCCATTTTAGTGTTGATGAACACCTTTAGCTTTTGTTTGTCTGAAAAACTCTTTACCTCTCTGTCAATTCTGAATTAAAAATTGAAAAATAATCTACTTTTCCAGGTAAAGTATTCTTGTTTGTAGGATTTTTCCTTTCAGCATTTTGAATATATTATGCTACTCCTTCTGGCCTATAAAGTTTCTGCGGAAAAATCAGCTGATAGAATTACGGGGTTTCCCTTTTACATAATTTGTTGATTTTCTCTTGCTTTGAAGATTCTTTGACATTTTAATTATTATGTGTTTAGTGTGGACCTCATTGGGTTCATCCTGTTTGGAGTTCTCTGTGCATTCTGGACCCAGAGACCTGTTTCCTTCCCCAGGCTAGTGACAGTTTCAGCTGTTATTTCTTCAAATGTGTTTCCACCAGTTTCTCTTCTCCTTCTGGGACCATTGTAATGTGAATATTAGTATGCTTAATGTTGTCCCAGAGAGTCTTTAACCTATCCTCATTTTTAAAATTGTTTTCTTTATGCTATTCAGCTTGCATGTTTTCCATTACTATGCCTTTTAAATTGCTGATCCATTGTTTTGCATTCTCTTATCTCTTATTGATTCCTTTCTAGCATGTGTTTCATTTAAGTTATTGCATATTTAAACTCTGATTGGTTCTTTTTTATATTTTCTATATTTTTGTTGAAATTCTCACTGAATTTATTCACCCTTCTCACTTTATTACCATTACTTTAAATTATTTATCAGGTAGTTTGCTTCATGTCATTTCATTTAGTCCTTTTCATGATGTTTTGTCCTTTTGTTTTGTTTGGGGCATATTCCTCTGTCTCCGCATTTTGTTTGATTTTTGGTATTTGTTTTTATAAATTAGGCAAAACAACTATCTCTCCCAGTTCTAAAAGAGTGGCCTTATATAGGAACATCCCCTCAGTCTTATACACTATGTCAATTCAATCTCAATAAAAAAAAATAGAAAATTCATTGAAATTGTGTTCCATGGAAATATTTAATAGTTTTCTATATACTTTCTAAAAATTTTTATTAGTTTCAGTTTGACTTAGTTTAGTTTAGTTTTACCTAAAATCTTTTCATTGAAAAGATCTTGTGTGCAGATTCCCTTAAACTCTGTTGAATTTCACTTTTATTGTGATACTCTTTTCAGACATTTAGGATTAAGATGTTTAAAACAGATAGATAATACACACTTGATCAAGTTGATAAACCTCTGATTAAAAACTGTTACAAACAAAAATAATGGAAATACTAAGAGTTCATCTCTGATAAGGCTGTTGGATAAATTTAAATGAGATAAAACATGACAGGATCCAGAATAGCACCTGGAACATAATACTCAATCTAATACCATGACTTGATTTAGGGGAAAATTCGATCATATGACAAGCATTTAAAAAAGCAAATCAAATTGTTTAGGATTTTAGAAAAACTGTCCTGTGATAAACTGGAGTAACTAAGACTTTCATATAAATATTTTTTGAAATGTGTTTCTGGTAATAAGGTGGGCTATATGTTTAGAAAAACCAAAATGGAAAACCATTTTCCCAAGAGGGGTCTACCAATCCCTTATAACCTAATCCAGAGTTTTAATGAGCATATATATGAGGGGTAAGGGAAAAAGACAGTGTGTAAAGTTGAATTAGAGTCAACTCCCATGCCACTAAAAAAGGGATACCGCTCCAACAAAGGGTAACATTTTCAGAGGGCAAACTAGAAAAATCTACTTCACACAACAAAGCAGTGATTTACACACCTCTCCCAGCTTTAGTTTAGAATGGCAGAGAAAAAGACAAAAATTTCCCCTGATAATTCTAAATTTCATACTTTTACTTAAATAGATATGGAACCTAAATCTTATCATTACTCTAATCCCAAAATACCCAAGCCAAAATTTTTGTTTAAATGGATTCTGGACTGGTATTACCTCCAAAGTATCTGACAAAAGCAATATAAATAATTACTAAGGAACACACTTTAATCTCAAGTATCAATGTTTCCCACAGATAAATTTTAAAGGAATATGAATTTAATATAAAAAAGTACTAAACACACAAATAGGACATCTTGTGCAAGAGTCAGCAATGACATCAAATTATAGAATCAGTCTTGCAAAATTAAATTTAATTAGATAATTAAATAAGTATGTTTAGTATGTTTAAATAAAGGATATTATTGAAAGTATGATGAAAATACAAGAGACCATTTGGGAAAGAACAAAATGGAACTTTTAGAAGAGAAAGCAAAATGTATATATGAAATTTGAAATTCAATGGATGAGTTACATAGCCAACTGGCACAATTACAATAGAATGAATATACTGGAAGTGAGATCTGGAAAAATTAAAAAGAACAGTAGAGAAATACAGATAGTAGATGTTTCCATCACTTGGAGGATAAAGAATATTCAACATACATCAAACTGGGGTTCTGGAGGCATATAATATAAATATAGAGGAGTTTTTCAGGATACTGCCTGTGTTTAATGAACAGTACACCAGGATTAAGGTTACCATATTAAATGAATAGACATTAGGGGAATCTGTGAATATCTCCATAATTACAAGAAGAAGATCAGTGTGTATTGTAGCTGCATAATAAATCTTCTTCGTTGTGATTATTGGTTATGATGATGATGATAACAATGATACTGATGATGATGAAGAATGCAATTTTCTTCTCTCTTCCCACAAAAATATCCCTCCATTTAGTCTCACTGTGGACAGAACCACCCCTAAATCTGGCATGGTAAAAAAATTGTCTGCTACCCTTTCCCCTTCCATATTGATGGCAAACATCTTATCTTTCTTTTCCAACTATTCACTTCATTCCTCCAAAATTGTTCTCAAAACACAGCAATGACTAGTGTAACTCTGGGAAATGAACCCTTTTACCCTACTTGTCTGGGTACAGCCTTATGGTGCTTGGAGATTTTCTTTTTTTTCCTCATTTTTGGAATCAAAGACTGGAAATAGTTGGGGAAAAGGAAGACATTCTGGATTGCTAATGTTGAAAAATATTTATAGTTCATGGACATAGTTTATTCAATTAATGTGACAGCCTTTCTCCAGGGAAATCTCCAAGACTTCTACTTTTACCCATATACACAACGCCCAGGTTACATCTGACAGCTCTTTTCTACCTTTCAAGGCTTCCTGTGATTATCTTTCTGGTTTGAGTTTATCTGGATAAAAATGTGTTTGTGTTAGGAGATATTCTAATGACCACCTAGTGAGAATGGCAGCTGTAGCACCTTGAAGAGACCATACAGTACCTGATGAAAAAATATTATTTTGGTGAATTACTATTTGGCTTGAAGACTTAGTGCTTGGCAACTTTAGTCTCGCTCCAATGATAGGAAGAGAAAAGAACTTCCAAAATTCCTGTCTCAGTTTCCTAATCCTTATGTCCATTGTCTAAGCATCCTAACCCTTACACAAGTTCAAGTCACTTCATTTAAGGGGTGGTTTTTAACGTAGGAATGATGAATAAATTAATAAATATCTCTGATTCGTGGAAAGAAAAACCTACACCTTGAAGGAAGGGAGCATAATGGGTCTTTCAATCTTGCTTCTCTAACTTCTCAGGAACTTATTCTCAAATTCTTCCAAAAAATTGATGAAGAGGGAACACTTCCATACTCATTATATGTGGCCAGCATTACCCTTATATCAGAACCAGACAAAGACACCACAAAAAAAGGGAAAGTAAAAGCCAAGATCCATGAGGAACATAAGTGCAAATATCCTAAACAAAATACTGGCAAACCAAATTCAACAATTCTTTGAAAGGATCATACACCATGACCAAGTGGGGTTTATTCCAGGGATACAGGATGGTTCAACAACTGCAGGTCAATCAGCATAGTATAATACCTACCACATTAACAAAATGAAAGAGAAAAATCATATGATCATCTCGGTAGATGCGGGAAAAGCATTTGAAAAATTCAACATCCATTTGTGATAAGGATTCTCAACAAAATGGGTATTGAGGGAATATACCTCAACATAATAAAGGCCATTAATGACAAATCCACAGCTAGAATCATAGTCAGTGATGAAAAGCTGAAAGCTTTTCCTCTAAGATCAGGAACAAGACAAGGATGCCCAGTCTTGCCACTTTTATTCAAGAGAGTGCTCAAAGTTCTAGTTATACTAATAAGGCAAGAAAAGAAATAAAAGCCATCCAAATCAGACAGGAATTAAAACTGACACTATTTCCAGGTGACATGATACTATACATAGAAAATTCTAAAGTCTCCACCACCAAAAAGTGTTAGAACTACTGAATAAATTCAGTAAAGTTGCAGGATACAAGATTAACATACAGAAATTTGTGGTGTTTCTTTATACTAGTAATGAACTATCAGAAAGAGAAATTAGGAAATCAATCCCATTTACAATTGCATCAAAAATAATAATATACCTAGGAATAAATATAATCAAGGTATACTGAACTGTATACTGAAAACAAAGATACTGATGAAAGAAATTAAACATGACACATAAATGGAAAGATATTCCATGGTCATGGACTGGAAGAATTACTATTGTTAAAATATCCAAACTACCCAAAGAAATGTACAATATCAGCACCATCCCTATCAAAATTCTAATGTCATTTTCACTAAACAAATAATCCTAAAATTTGTATGGAACACTAAAGATCCTGAATAACCAGAGCTATATTGAGAAAGAACAACAAAGCTGGAAGAATAACACTCCCTGATTTCAAACTGTATTACAAAGCATAATAATCAAAACAGTATGGTATTGGCATAAAAATAGATACTCAGATCAATGGAACAGAATTGCAAGCCCAGAAATAAACCCATGCATATATGGATAATTAATTTATAACAATGAACCCAAAGCATATAATGGAAAAAGGACAGTCTCTTCAACTAATGGTGCTGGGAAAACTGGACAGTCACATGAAAAAAATAATAAAACTAGACCACCATCTTACATGATACATAAAAATTAGCTCAAAATGGATTAAAAACTTGAATGTAGTACCTGAAACTATAAAATTCCTATAAGAAAACATAGGTGGCAATCTCCTCGATATTGATCTTAGTAATGTGTTTGTGGATCTGATGACAAAGCCAAAGGAAACAAACAAAAATGAACAAATGGGATGACTGTAAACTAAAAGCTTCTGCACAGTGAAGGGAATAATCAAAACCAAAAGGCAACCCACTAAATTGGAGAAGATCTTTGCAAATATCCAATAAAGGGTTAAAACCCAAACTGTATGAAGAACTCAAACAGTGCAATGAGAAAAACAAACAACCAGAGGAAAAAATGGGCAGAGGATCTCAACAGATATTTTTTGAAAGAAGACATAGAGATGGCTAACAGGTACATGAAAAGATGTTCAACATCACTAATAATTAGGGAAATGCAAATCAAAGTCACAGTGAAATATCACCTCACAGTTGTTAGAATGGTATTATAATAAAGACAAGAGATAAGCGTT
>JAQQAC010006904.1:14667077-14686869 GCA_029783875.1 Phataginus tricuspis | reverse complement strand
TCATTTTCCAACATGAGCATTGGTATGAGCCAAGGTGGGTTGAATTCTGGCTTTCCACTTGATGGTTTGTGACCTTGAGCAAATTAACCTTTCCAGGCCTCAGTACTGGCACCTATCAAGTAGAGCTGATATATATATATATAGTAGTAGCTACTTCATTAAGTAGGTATTCATAGAGATAATCAAATCAGATAATGATAACACAGCACTTATTGGAGTGTGTCATACACAGCATGTTTCCATTAATACTAGATATAATTTTGGTGTTCTGAATTGGAATCCCTTCCAACATATTATGCTGCATTGCTAAGGCTTCATTTAAAGTATCTACTAAATATCATTCCCACAAATATTGTTTTTAATTTTTAAATGGAGCTCATTTAAATGAAGTCAAAAGGTACAAACTTTCAGTTATAATTAAGTAATGGAGTTCAATGAACTGTATCTGATCATGGTATATGACCTTTTAATGTACTATTGAATTCAGTTTGCCAATATTTATATGAGGATTTTTGTATCCATGTTCATTGGGATATTGAACTTTTCTTTCTTTTCTACAGTGTCCATGTCCATTTTCGGTATCATTTAAATGCTGCCCTCATAAAATGGGTTTAGAAGTGTTATTTCCTCCTCTACTTTTAGAAAGAGTTTGAGAATCATTCTCATTAATTCTTCTTTAATTGTTTGGTAGTACTTAACCAGTGAACCCGTTTAGTTCTATACACTTTTTGGCTTCTAGGAAGTCTTTGACTACTGACTCATCTCCTTACTAATTGATCTGTTGATATTTATTTCCTCATGATTCAGTCTTGGCGAATTGTATGTTTTCACCATTTGTCCATTTCTTCTGGATGGACCTGTTTTTCGGTTTATAATTGTTCATGGTAGTCTCTTTTTATGCTTTGTATTTCTGTGGTATCAATTTTAATGTCTCCCCTTTCATTTATAATTTTATGTATTACAGTCCTCTCTATTTTTCTTGATGAGTATAGCTAAATGTTTCTCTGGCTTGTTTATCAGTTTAAAAGCCAAGTGCTTAGTTTCATTAATCTTTTCTACTTTCCTTTAGTTTGATTATGTGTATTTCCATGCTGATATTCATTATTTCCTTCCTTCTACTACTTAGTTCTAGTTCCATGCATTATAATCTTAGGTTGTTTTAATGACCTTTCTTCTTATTTTTTTTAATAGTTTATTTTGGTATCATTAATCTACAGTTACATGTGCAATATTATGGTGATTAAACTACATCCTTCGTCAGGTCCCCCCCACCAACCCCATTACAGTCACTGTCCTTCAGCGTAGTGAGATGCTATAGAGGCACTACTTGTCTTCTCTGAGTTGTACAGCCCTCCCCGTGCCCCCTCAACATTACATTTGCTAATCGTAATGCCCCTTTTTCCCCTTTGTCCCTCCCTTCTCACCCATCCTCCCCAGTCTCTTTCCGTTTGGTAATGATTAGTCCGTTCTTGGGTTCTGTGACTCTGCTGCTGTTTTGATCCTTCAGTTTTTTTTCTATGTTCTTATACTACAAATATGAGTGAAATCATTTGGTACTTGTCTTTTTCGGCTTGGCTTATTTCACTGAGCATAATACTCTCTAGCTCCATCCATGTTGTTGCAAATGGTAGGATTTTTTTTCTTCTTATTGCTGAATAATATGCCATTGTGTATATGTACCACATCTTCTTTATCCATTCATCTACTGATGGACACTTAGGTTGCTTCCATTTCTTGGCTATTGTAAATAGTGCTGTAATAAACATGGGGGTGCATCTGTCTTTTTCAAACTGTGCTGCTGCATTCTTAGGCTAAATTCCTAGGAGTGGAATTCCTGGGTCAAATGGTATTTCTATTTTGAGATTTTGAGGAACCTCCATACTGCTTTCCACAATGGTTGAACCAATTTACATTCCCACCAGCAGTGTAGGAGCGTTCCCTTTTCACCACATCCTTGCCAATATTTGTTATTGTTTGGGTTTTGGATGTTGGCCATCCTCATTGGTGTGAGGTGATATCTCATTGTGGTTTTAATCTGCATTTCTCTGATGATTAGTGATGTGGAGCATCTTTTCACATGCCTGTTGGCCATCTGTTTCTTCTTTGGAGAAGCGTCTATTCATTTCCTCTGCCCATTTCTTAATTGGATTATTTACTTTATGTTTGTTGAGGTGCGTGAGTTCTTTATATATTTTGAATGTCAACCCCTTATTGGATACGTCATTTATGAATATATTCTCCAATACTGTAGAATGTCTTTTTGTTCTACTGATGGTGTCTTTTGCTGTACAGAAGCTTTTCAGCTTGATATAGTCTCACTTGTTCATTTTTGTTTTTGTTTCCCTTGTTTGGGAAGATATGTTCCTAAAGAAGTCACTCATGTTTATGTCTAAGAAATTTTTGCCTATGTTTTTTTCGAATAGTTTTATGGCTTCATGACTTACATTCAGATCTTTGATCTATTTTGAGTTGAGTTTTGTGTATGGGGTTAGACAGTAGTCCAGTTTCATTCTCTTACATATAGCTCTCCAGTTTTTCCAACATCAGCTGCTGAAGAGGCTGTCATCTCCCCATTGTATATCCAAGGCTCCTTTATCAAATATTAGTTGACTGTATATGTTTGGGTTAATGTTTGGATTTTTTATTCTGTTCCACTGGTCTGTGCATCTGTTTTTGTTACAATACCAAATTGTCTTGATTACTGTGGCATTGTAGCAGAGCTTGAAGTCAGGGAGTTTAATTCCCCCTGTTTTATTCCTCCTTCTCAGGATTGCTTTGACTATTCGGGGTCTTTTGTGGTTCCATATGAGTTTTAGAATTATTTGTTCCAGTTCATTGAAGACTACTGTTGGTAGTTTGATAGGGATTGCATTGAATCTGTAGATTGCTTTAGGTAGTATAGCCATTTTGACAATATTTAATCTTCCTAGCCAAGAGCATGGGATGCATTTCCATTTGTTAGTGTCCTCTTTAATTTCTCTTAGGAGTGTCCTGTAGTTTGCAGAGTACAGGTCTTTCACTTCCTTCATTAGGTTTATTCCTAGGTATTTTATTCTTTTTGATGCAATTGTGAATGGAATTGCTTTTCTGATTTCTCTTTCTGTTAGTTCATCATTAGTGTATAGAAAAGCAACAGATTTCTGTGTGTTAATTTTGTATCCTGAAACTTTGCTCAATTCAGATATTAGTTCTAGCAGTTTTGGAGTGGAGTCTTTAGGGTTTTTTATGTACAGTATCATGTCATCTGCAAATAGTGACAATTTGACTTCTTCTTTACCAATCTGGATGCCTTGTATGTCTTTGTTCTGTCTGATTGCCGTGGCTAGGACCTCCAGTACTACGTTGAATAACAGTGGAGAGAGTGGGCATCCCTGTCTTGTTCCCAATCTTAGATGAAAAGCTTTCAGTTTCTCTTTGTTAAGTATGATGTTAGCTGTGGGTTTGTCATATATAGCCTTTATGATGTTAAGGTACTTGCCCTCTATACCCATTTTGTTGAGAGTTTTAATCATGAAAGGATGCTGAATTTTGTCATACGTTTTTCAGCATCTATGGAGATGATCATGTGGTTTTTGTTCTTTTTGTTGATGTGGTGGATGATGTTGATGGAAGGTTGTACCATCCTTGCATCCCTGGGATGAATCCCACTTGACCATAGTGTATGATCCTCTTGTTGTATTTGTGAATTCGGTTTGCCAATATTTTGTTGAGTATTTTTGCATCTATGTTCATCAGGGATATTGGTCTGTAGTTTTCTTTTTTGGTGAGGTCTTTGACAGGTTTTGGTATTAGAGTGATGCTGGCTTCATGGAATGAGTTTGGAAGTATTCCCTCCTCTTCTATTTTTTGGAAAACTTTAAGGAGAATGGGTGTTATTTCTTCTCTGTATGTCTGGTAAAATTCAGAGGTGAATCCATCTGGTCCAGGGGTTTTGTTCTTGGGTAGTTTTTTGATTACCGCTTCAATTTCATTGTTGGTGGTTGGTATGTTTAGTTTTTCTGTTTCTTGTTTGGTCAGTTTTGGAAGGTTGCCTTTTTCTAAGAAGTTGTCCATTTCTTCTAGGTTTTCCAGCTTGTTAGCATATAGATTCTCATAATATTCTCTTATAATTCTTTGTATTTCTGTGGGGTCTGTCATTATTTTTCCTTTCTCATTTCTGATTCTGTTTATGTGTGTAGATTCTCTTTTTCTCTTAATAAGTCTGGGTAGGGGTTTATCTATTTTGTTTATTTTTTCAAAGAACCAGCTCTTGGTTTCCTTGATTTTTTCTATTGTTTTATTCTTCTCAATTCTATTTATTTCTTCTCTGATCTTTATTATGTTCCTCCTTCTGGTGACTTTGGGCCTCATTTGTTCTTCTTTTTCCAATTCCAGTAATTGTGTCTTTAGACTATTCATTTGGGAATGTTCTTCCATCTTAGATAGGCCTGGATTGCAATATACCGTCCTCTTAGAACTGCCTTTGCTGCGTCCCATAGAAGTTGTGGCTTTGTGTTGTTGCTGTCATTAGTCTCCATATATTCTTTGATTTCTGTTTTGATTTGGTCATTAACCCATTGATTAATTAGGAGAATGTTGTTAAGTCTCCATGTATTTGTGAGCCTTTTGTTTTCTTTCTAAAATTTAATTCTAGTTTTATAACTTTATTATCTGAGAAGTTGGTTGGTAGAATTTCAATATTTTTTACTTTACTGAGGTTCTTTTTTGGCCTAGTATGTCGTCTATTCTGGAAAATGTTCCATGTGCACTTGAGAAGAATGTGTATCATGTTGCTTTTGGGTGTAGTGTTCTGTAGATGTCTGTTAAGTCCATCTGTTCTAGTGTGTTGTTCAGTGCCTTTGTGTCTTTACTTATTTTCTGTCTGGTTGATCTCTCCTTTGGAGTGAGTTGTGTGTTGAAGTCACCTAAAATGAATGCATTGCTGTCTATTTCCTCCTTTAATTCTGTTAGTATTTGTTTCACATATGCCGGTGCTCCCGTATTGGGTGCATATATATTTATAATGGTTATATCCTCTTGTAGTATTGACCCCTTTATCATTATGTAATGTCCTTCTTTAGCTCTTGCTACTTTCTTCATTTTGAAGTCTATTTTGTCTGATACAGGTACTGCAACACCTGCTTTTCTCTCCTTGTTGTTTGCATGAAATATATTTTTCCATCCCTTCACTTTTAGTCTGTGTATATCTTTGGGTTTGAGGTGAGTTTCTTGTAGGCAGCATATAGATGGGTCTTTCTTTTTTATCCATTCTATTACTCTGTGTCTTTTGATTGGTGCATTCAGTCCATTTACATTTAGGTTGATTATTGATAGATATGTACTTATTGCCATTGCTGGCTTTAGATTCGTGGTTACCAAAGGTTCAAGGGGTGCTTCTTTACTATCTAACAATCTAACTTAACTTTCTTGTTAAGTCATTGTAAACACAGTCTGATGTTCCTTTATTTCTCTCCCTTCTTATTCTTCCTCCTCCATTCTTTATATACTAGGTGTTTTATTCTTTGTCTTTAGTTAGTATTTGGATGGTCTGCTTTCTTTGCTATGATTTTATTTTCTCTGGTGACATCTTATTAGCCTTAGGAGTGCTTCCCTCTAGAGCAGTTCCTTTAAGATGTCCCGTAGAGGTGGTTTATGGGAGGCCAATTCTCTCAGCTTTTGCTTGTCTTGAAATTGTTTAATCCCTCCATCATATTTAAATGATAATCGTGCTGGATACAATATTCTTGGTTCGAGGCCCTTCTGTTTCATTACATTAAATATATCATGCCATTCTCTCCTGGCCTGTAAGGTTTCTGTTGAAAAGTCTGATGATAGTCTGATGGGTTTTCCTTTGTAGGTGATCTTTTTCCTTTCTCTAGCTGCCTTTAATACTCTTTCCTTATCTTTGATCTTTGCCAGTTTAATTATTATGTGTGTTGGTGTTGTCTTCTTTGGGTCCCTTGTGTTAGGAGATAAGGGGTTCTGTGGACTGCGAGACTATTTCCTTCCCCAGAAGCAGAAGTTTTCAGCAATTATTTCTTCAAAGACACTTTTTATCCCCTGTTCTCTCTCTTCCTCCTCTGGTACTACTATAATGCGAATATTGTTCCGTTTGGATTGGTCACACAGTTCTCTTAATATTCTTTCATTCCTAGAGATCCTTTTATCTCTCTCTGCCTCAGCTGCTCTGTATTCCTGTTCTCTGATTTCTATTCCATTAACAATGTCTTGCATCTCATCCAGTCTGCAGCTAAGCACGTCGATGACTTGTCTCATTTCTGCGTTGTCTTTTCTGACTTCCCTCACTTCCTCCCTCAGCTCTTGAATATTTCTCTGTAGGTCCATCAGCATGGTTATGACTTTTATTCTGAATTATTTTTCAGGAAGATTGTGCATTTCCATCCCTTCAGGTTTCCTCTCAGGTGTTGTCTGGTTCTGGGTGATCTTTGTCTGTTCCATATTCCTCTGTCTTTTCATGGAGATCGAAGTGGTCGCTGGTAGGTGCCACATATGTCAGCTGGGTTTTTTAAGACTTTAAAAAAAAACAAGAAGAAACAAACAAAAACAAACAAAAAAAGAGAAGGAAGAGAAAGAAAAGAGGAAAAAAGAAAGAAAGGAAAGAAAAGAAAGGGAGAAAAGAAAAAAAACACCCACCCAGAGTGGATTCTGTAAGGATGCTGTAGGTGGCACTGTTGTTCCACTATTCCGCAGCCATGGCCATGGCTCTTTGTGGCTCTGGCTGGGGCAGAACGAATGGGAGGCTGTTGTTCTCTATGTAAAGTTTCAGTGTGCTTACCTTTTCCCAGTCGCCAGCCAAGGGGTCCCAAATTCCTCAGGACTCCCAGCCTGCTGGGCTGAGCGTGCCGGGTGATCGTGTTCCCTTACTGTGCCCCCCACCTCTGCAATTCCGATAAAAACAGCCCATGCTTTTCTCTTGTCCTGGGACACCAGCTGCATGGACCCAGGCATGTTCCCAGCTCAAAACCTGCACCTTCTGCCTCTCCAATATCCGATGCACTGTGCGATGCATGTCAGCGCTCCTGGCGCAGATCACCGGGGCTGGTTATTTCGCGGGGTGTAGTTCCACTCCCTCCCGGCTCTGAATCCTCTCCTCCCACTGGTGCACTGGGGTGGGGGAGTGCTTGGGTCCCACCGGGATGCGGCTCCGTATCTTACCCGCCTTGTGGGGTATTGAGTCCTCTCAGGTGCTGATGCAGGCTGTGCGCTGTGCTGTAAATTCTTGTCTGCCTTTTAGGAGTAGTTGTATTTGCTGTATTTTCATAGATTTATATAGTTTTGGGAGGAGATTTCCACCACCCTGCTCACGCTGCCATCTTCCCAGAACTCTGACCTTTCTTCTTAATGCAGGTATTCATCATTATGAACTTCCCACTGGAACTGCTTTGCTGCATCCCATAAACTTTGGTATGTTGTATTTCCAGTTCATTCAACTAGGATATTACTTTGTTTCTCTTCTGATTACTTCTCTGACATCCTGGTGTTCAATAGCATATTGTTTAATCTCCACATATTGTGAATCTTCCAGTTTTCTTCTTGTATTTGAATTCTACTTTCTTCCCATTGTGGTTGGAAAGTAAGCTTGATATGATTTTAATCTTCTTAAGGATATTAAGATCTGTTTTGTGGCCTAATATATGATCTATCCTGGAGAAGCTTCTGAAGACTCTAGAAAAATGTCTGTGCTACTTCCTTAAGATGAAATGTTAGTAAATATCTGTTAAGTCCATCTGTCCTAACATGTGGTGTAAGTCCAGTGTTTCATTGTTGACATTCCATCTGGATGATCTATCCATTGTCGACAGTGGGGTAATGAAGATCTCTGCTATTATTATATTGCTGTCTAGCTCTCCCTTCATCTCTGTTAATATTTGTCTTCTAGATTTAGGTGTTTCTCTATAGGGTACATAAATACTTACAAATGCTATATCCTCCTGTTGGATTGTCCACTTTATTATTTTTATATAACCTTCTTTGTCTCTTTTCAGTCTCTGCCTAAAAGTCTATTTTTTTCTGATGTAAGTATAGCTATCTCTGCTTAATTTGGTCTCCATTTACATTCAGTTTTTTCTCATCCCTTCACCTCCTATGTGTGCCTCCAAAGCTGTAATGAGTCTTTGGTAAGCAGCACAGAGTTGGGCTTTGTTTTTTAATTTTTAATTTTTGTATTTTGCTATTTACCATTACATGAGCAACATTATGGTTACTAGACTCCCCCTATTATCAAGTCCCCACCATATACCACATTGCAGTCACTGTCCATCAGCATAGTAAGAAGCTATAGAATCACTACTTTTCTTCTTTGTATTATACTGCCTTCCCCATATACTCCTACCCCACCCCACTCCCACTACATTGTGTGTGCTGGTTGTAATAGCCCTTTTTCCCCTTTATCCCTCGCTTCCCAACCATCTTCCCCAGTCCTTTTCCCTTTGGTAACAGTTAGTCCACTCTTGGGTTCTGTGAGTCTGGTGCTGTTTTGTTCCTTCAGTTTTTTCTTTGTTCTTATACTCCACAGATGAGTGAAACCATTTGATACTTGTCTTTCTCTGCCTGGCTTATTTCATTGGGGATAATACCCTCTAGCTCCATCTATGTTGCCACAAATGGTAGGATTTGCTTTCTTCTTATAACTGTAGAATATTCCACTGTGCATATATACCACATCTTCTTTATCCATTCATCTACTGATGGACAATTAGGTTGCTTCCATTTCTTTGGTGTTATAAATAGTGCTGTGATAAACATAGCGGTGCATATGTCTTTTTCAAACTGGGCTGCTGCACCTTTAGGGTAAATTCCTAGGAGTGGAATTCCTGGGTCAAATGGTATTTCTATTTTGAGTTTTTTGGGGAACCTCCATACTGCTTTCCACAATGGTTGAACAAATTTACATTCCAACCAGCAGTGTAGGACAGTTCCCCTTTCTCCACATCCTCGCCAACATTTGTTGCTGTTTGTCTTTTGGATGGTGGCCATCCTAACTGGTGTGAGGTGATATCTCATTGTGGTTTTAATTTGCATTTCTCTGATGACTATGATGTAGAGCATCTTTTCATGTGCCTGTTGGCCATCTGAATTTCTTTGGGGAAGTGTCTGTTCAGATCCTCTGGCATTTTTTAATTGGCTTATTTGCTTTTTGTTTGTTGAGGTGTGTGAGCTCTTTATATAATGTGGATGTCAAACCCTTATCTGATATATCATTTATGAATGTATTCTTCCATACTGTTAGGATGTCTTTTTCTTCTACTGGTGGTATCCTTTGCTGTAAGAAGATATTTAGTTTGATATAGTCCCATTTGTTCATTTTTGCTTTTGTTTCTCTTGCCTGTGGAGATATGTTGATGAAGAAGTTGCTCATGTTTATGTCCAAGAGATTTTGCCTATATATTTTTAAGAGTTTTTTATTAAGGTATTATTGATATACATTCTTATGAAGGTTTCACATGAAAAAACAATGTGGTTACTACATTTACCCATATTATCAAGCCCCTACCCATACCCCAAGGCAGTCACTGTCACTCAGTGTAGTAACATGACACAGATTCACTGTTTGCCTTCTCTGTGTTACACTGTTTTCCCAGTGATATCCTACACAATGTGTACTAAACATAATTCCACTAAATGCCCTTCTCCCACCCTCCCCACCTGCCTTACCACACCCCACCCCTGTGGTAGCCACTAGTTCCTTCATGGAGTCTCTGAGTCTGCTGCTATTTTGTTCCTTCAGTTTTGCTTCATTGTTATACTGCACAAATGAGGGAAATCATTTGGCACTTGTCTTTCTCTGCCTGGCTTATTTCACTGAGCATAATATCCTCCAGCTCCATCCACATTGTTGCAAATGGCAGGATTTGTTTCCTTCTTATGGCTAAATAGAATTCCATTGTGTATATGTACCACCTCTTCTTTATCCATTCATCTGCTGATGGACACTTAAGTTGCTTCCGTATCTTGGCTATTGTAAAAAGTGCTGCAATAAACATAAGGGTGCATATGTCATTTTGAATCTGAGAAGTTGTAATCTTTGGGTAAATTCAAATGAGTGGGATTCCTGGGTTAAATGGTATTTCTATTTTTAGTTTTTGGAGGAACATCCATATTACTTTCCACAATGGTTGAACTAGCTTACATTCACACCAGCAGTGTAGGAGAGTTACCCCTTCTCTGCATCCTTGCCAGCATTTGTTGTTCTTAGTCTTTTGGATGCTGGCCATCCTTACTGGTGTGAGGTGATATCTCATTGTGCTTTTAATTTGAATTTCCCTGATGATTAGTGATGTGGAGCATCTAACCCCTTGTACCCTTGTAGGATATGTCATTTACAAATATATTTTCCCATAGTGTAGGATGCCTTTTTGTTCTGTTTATGGTGTTCTTTGCTGTACAGAAACTTTTTAGTTTGATGTAGTCCCATGAGTTCATTTTTGCTTTTGTTTCCCTTGCTCGAGGATACGCATTCAGGAAGAAGTTGCTCATACTTATATTCAGGAGATTTTTGCCTATGTTGTCTTCTAAGAGTTTTATGGTTTCATGACTTACATTCAGGTCCTTGATGCATTTTGAGTTTACTTTTGTGCATGGGTTTAAACAATGATCCAGATTCATTCTCTTGCATGTAGCTGTCCAGTTTGCTAGCACCAGCTCTTGAAGAGGCTGTAATTTCCGCATTGTATGTCCATGGCTCCTTTATCATATAATTAATTGAGCATATATGGTTGGGTTTATATCAGGGCTCTCTAGCCTGTTCTATTGGTCTATGGGTCAGTTCTTGTGCCAGTGCCAAATTGTCTTGAGTACTGTGGCTTGGTAGTAGAGCTTGAAGTTCGGGATCATAATCCCTCCCAGCTTTATTCTTCCTTCTCAGGATTGCTTTGGCTATTCAGGGTCGTTTGTGGTTCCACATGAATTTTAGAACGATTTTCTCAAGTTCATTGAAAAATGCTGTTGGTATTTTGATAGGATTTGCATTGAATCTGTAGATTATTTAAAGCATCCTATCCATGAACACGGGATGTGTTTCCATTTATTGGTATCTTATTTAATTTCTCTCTTGAGTGTGTTGTAATTTTCAGAGTATAGGTCTTTCACTTCCCTGGTTAGGTTTATTTCTAGTTACTTTATTCTTTTTGATGCAACTGTGAATGGAATTGTTTTCCTGATTTCTCTCTCTGATAGGTCATTGTTGGTGTATAGGAATGCCACACATTTCTGTGTATTAATTTTGTATCCTGCAACTTTGCTGAATCAGATATTAGATCTAGTAGTTTTGGAGTGGATTCTTTAGGGTTTTTAATGTACAATGTCCTGTCATCTGCAAACAGGGACAGTTTGACTTATTCCTTGCCAATCTGGATGCCTTTTATTTCTTTGTGTTGTCTGATTGCCTTGGCTAGGACCTCCAATACTATGTTGAATAAAAGTGGGGACAGTGGGCATCCTTGTCTTGTTCCCAATCTTAAAGGAAAAGCTTTCAGCTTCTTGCTCTTAAGTATAATGTTGGCTGTTGGTTTGTTATATATGGCCTTTATTATGCTGAGGTACTTGCCCTCTATACCCATTTGTTGAGACTTTTTATCATGAATGGATGTTGAATTTTGTCAAATGCTTTTTCAGCATCTATGGAGATGATCATGTGGTTTTTGTCATTTTTTTGTCAATGTGGTGGATGATGTTGATGGATTTTCGAATGTTGTACCATCCGTTCATCTCTGGAATAAATCCCACTTGATCATGATGGATGATCCTTTTGATGTATTTTTGAATTCAGTTTGCCAATATTTTGTTGAGTATTTTTGCATCTATGTTCGTCAGGGATATCAGTCTGTAGTTTTCTTTTTTTGTGGTGTCTTTGCCCGGTTTTGGTATTCGAGTTATGCTGACCACAGAGAATGACTTTGGGAGTATTGCCTCTTGTTATACTTTTTGGAAAACTTTATGGAGGATGGATGGGTATTAGGTCTTCACTAAATGTTTGATAAAATTCAGCAGTGAAGCCATCTGGTGCAGGCGTTTTGTTCTTAGGTAGGTTTTTGATTACCAGTTCAATTTCATTGCTGGTAATTGGTCTTTTCAGATTTTCTATTTATTTCTTGGTCAGCCTTGGAATGTTGTATTTTTCTGAAACTTGTCCATTTCTTCTAGGTTATCCAGTTTGGTAGCATATAATTTTTCATAGTATTCTCTAATAATTCTTTGTATTTCTGTGGTGTCCATAGTGATTTTTCCGTTCTCATTTCTGATTCTGTTTATGTGAGTAGACTCTCTTTTTTTCTTGATAAGTCTGGCTAGGGGTTTATCTATTTTGTTTATTCTCTGGAAGAACAAGCTCTTGCTTTCATTTATCCTTTCTATTGTTTTATTCTTCTCAACTATATTTGTTTCTGCTCTAATCTTTATTATGTCTCTTCTTCAACTGTCTTTGTGTATCATTTGTTCGTCTTTTTCTAGTTTCATTAATTGTGAGTTTAGACTGCTCAAATGGGATTGTTCTTTTTTCCTGAGGTAGGCCTGTATTGCAATATACTTTCCTCTTAGCATGGCCTTCGCTGCGTCCCACAGTTTTTGCGGTGTTGAATTATTGCCATTTGTCTCCATATATTGCTTGATCTCTGTTTTTATTTGGTCATTGATCCATTGGTTATTTAGGAGCACGTTGTGAAGCCTCCATGTGTTTGTGGGATTTTTCATTTTCTTTGTGTAATTTATTTCTAGTTTCATACCTTTGTGGTCTGAGAAACTGGTTCGTACAATTTCAATCTTTTTTAATTTACTGAGGCTCTTTTTTTGGCCTACTATATGATCTATTCTTGAAAATGTTCCATGTGCACTTGGAAGAATGTGTATTCTGATGCTTTTGGGTGTAGAATTCTGTAGACGTCTGTTAGGTCCATCTGTTCTAATGTGTTGTTCAGTGCCTCTGTCTCCTTACTTATTTTCTGTCAGGTTTATCTGTCCTTCAGAGTGAGTGGTGTGTTGAAGTCTCCTAGAATGAATGTATTGCATTCTAATTCCCCTTTTAATTCTGTTAGTATTTGTTTCACATATGTAGGTGCTCCTGTGTTGGGTGCATAGATATTTAAAATGGTTATATCTTCTTGTTGGATTGACCCTTTTATCTTTATGTAATGTCCTTCTTTGTCTCTTGTGACTTTCTTTGTTTTGAAGTCTATTTTGTCTGATATAAGTACTGCAACTCCTTCTCTTTTCTCCCTATTAGTTGCATGAAATGTCTTTTTCCATCCCTTCACTTTTAATCTGTGTATTTCGTTGGGTTTAAAGTGAGCCTTATGGGTCTTGTTTTTTTATCCATTCAGTGACTCTATGTCTTTTGATTGGTGCATTCAGTCCATTTACATTTAGGGTGGTTATGGATGGGTATGCACTTATTGGCATTGCAGGCTTCAGATTCTTTGTTACCAAACGTTCAAGGTTAATTTCCTTACTATCTATGAGTCTAACTTAACTCATTTAATATCCTATTACACACACTATCTAAAGGTTCTCTTTTTGTTTTTGTTTTTTTCTTCCTCCATTCTTTATATATTAGGTATCATATTCTGTACTGTTGGTCTATCCTTTGATTGACTTTGGGGATAGTTAATTTAATATTGCATTTTCTTAGTAATTACCTGTTCTACTTTTTTTACTGTGGTTTTATTACCTCTGGTGACAGCTATTAAACCGTAGAAACACTTCCATCTATAGCAGTCCCTCCAAAATACACTGTGGAGATGGTTCGCTGGAGGTAAATTCTCTCAGCTTTTGTTTATCTGAGAAGTGTACAATCCCTCCTTCAAATTTAAAGGATAACCTTGCTGGGTAGAGTATTCTTGGTTCAAGGCCCTTCTGCTTCATTGCAGTAAATACATCATGCCACTCCCTTCTGGCCTGTAAGGTTTCTGTCAGAAGTCTGATCATAGCCTGATGGGATTTCCTTTGTATGTAATCTTATTTCTCTCTCTGGCTGCTTGTAATAGTCTGTCCTTATCCTTGATCTTTGCCATTTTAATTACTATATGTCTTGGTGTTGTCTTCCTTGGGTCCCTTGTATTGGGAGATCTGTGCCCCTCCATGGCCTGAGAGACTATCTCCTTTCCCAGATTGGGAAGTTTTCAGCAATTAGCTCCTCAAAGACACTTTATATCCCCTTTTCTCTCTCTTCTTCTGGTACCCCTATAATGCGATATTGTTCTGTTTGGATTGGTCACGCAGTTCTCTCAATATTCTTTCATTCTTAGAGATTCTTTTTTCTCTCTGTGCCTCATCTTCTCTGTATTCCTCTTCTCTAGTTTCTATTTCCTTTATCGTGTCCTCTACTGTATCCAGTCTTCTTTTAATTCCCTCCTTTGTGCTCTTCAATGATTTGATCTCCAACCAGAATACATTCCTGAGTTCTTGAATATCTTTCCATACTTCCATGAGCATGTTAATGATTTTTATTTGCACTCCCTTTCAGGGAGAGTCATGAAGTGGATATCATTTAAATCTTTCTCAGGAGTTGTACCAATAATTATATGCTCAACCAGGTTCATTTGGCATTTCATGTTTGTGTATGGTGCCCTCTAGTGCCCAGAAGCTCTACTCTCTGGAGTTGCTCAGCCCCTGAAGCAATGTCGGGGGTCACAGGGAAGTGGTATTGGTGCCTAGTGGTAGGAAAGAGCTGATGCTTTCTGACTGCTATGCCTGTCTCCACTACCTGTACCAGAGGGCCGAGCACACAGGTATAAGCCTCTATGCTTTGCATTTGTAGTTGCTGTACACAGATCTTCCCTCTGGCTGGCCTAATGCCAGGGTCGAGTTTGCTAGTTTGTGAGCCAGGTGGGGCTGGCCAGGAGAAAGGTGCAGTAGGCTGCCTGTCATGAATGGGGTTCTTGGAGCTTTGTAGGCAGCCATGGAGCTGGAGTACCTGAAGATGGTGAAAGCTCCCAACCTGCTGGGCAGAGAGCACCCAGACAATTTTGTCTACCTGTCCTCTCTCCTGAGTAGTAAGCTCTGTGCAATCCTTGCCCCTTTAGCAGGCCTCTTGCTAAAGGCTTCCTGGTTAGGAAATCTCTCAGGCTTCCCACTTTTCTTTTGTCCCAGAGCTGCTGGATATGGATCCCTGCTTTCCACACGCAGCTGGAATCTTAGTCTCTTCAGGAATTCTGCCTGTCTTAGCTTTCCAACCCGTAATTACAAGAGTATCATGCAAGCACCATGAAATGTAGGTTTGTGCTCCCAAATCAGATCTCCAGAGTTAGCTATTCAGCAGTTCCAGGTGTCCACTCCCTTCCTGCTGCATTTCTCTTCCTACCTCTGGTGAGCTGAGGTGGGGGAAGGGCTTGAATCCCACCGGGCCACAGCTTTAGTACCTTACCCTGTTCCGTGAAGTCTGCTCTTGTCTCAAGGTGTATGCAGTTTGGTGTAGTCCTCTTTCCTGTTGCTGTTTCAAGAGTAGTTGTGTTAGTTATATTTTCATATTACATGCGGTTTTAGGAGGAAACCTGCGTCTCCTCTCTCATGCTGCCATCTTTTTTTTCTAAGAATTTTATGTTTTCATGACATGTTCAGGTGTTTAATCCATTTTGGGTTTACTTTTGTGTATAGGGTTAGACAGTAATCTACTTTCATTCTTTTACATGTAGGTGTCCAGTTTTGCTAACACCAGCTGTTGAAGAGGCTGTCATTTCCCCCATTGTATATCCATGGCTCCTTTATTGTATATTAATTGACCATATATAATTTGGTTTATATCTGGGCTCTCTCTATTCTGTGCCACTGGTCTATGGGTATATTCTTTTTTTTAACAATTTATTTTATTTTAGTATCATTAACCTACAATTACATGGGCAATATTGTGATGATTAAACTACCCGCTTCATCAGGTCCCCCCACCGACCCTATTACAGTCACTGTCCATCAGTGTAGTGAGATGAGAATCACTACTTGTCTTCTCTGAGCTGTACAGTCCCCCCCGTGCCCCCCCAACCTATGTCTGCTAATCGTAATGCCCCTTTTACCCTCTTATCCCTCCCTTCCCACCCATCTCCCCAGTCCCTTTCCCTTAGGTAAATGTTAGTCCATTCGTGGGTTCTGTGAGTCTGCTGCTGTTTTGTTCCTTCATTTTTTTTTCTTTGTTCTTATACTCCACATATGAGTGAGATCATTTGGTACTTGTCTTTTTCGGCCTGGCTTATTTCACTGAGCATAATAACCTCCAACTCCATCCATGTTGTTGCAAATGGTAGGATTTGTTTTTTTCTTATTGCTGCGTAATATTCCATTGTGTATATGTACCACATCTTCTTAATCCATTCATCTACTGATGGACACTTAGGTTGCTTCCATTTCTTGGCTATTGTAAATAGTGCTGCAATAAACATAGGGGTGCATCTGTCTTTCTCAAACTGGGCTGCTGCATTCTTGGGGTAAATTCCTAGGAGTGGGATTCCTGGGTCAAATGGTATTTCTATTTTGAGTTTTTTGAGGAACCTCCATACTGCTTTCCACAATGGTTGGACTAATTTGCATTCCCACCAGCAATGTAGGAGGGTTCCCCTTTCTCCACATCCTCGCCAACATTTGGTGTTGTTTGTGTTTTGGATGTTGGCCATCCTCACTGGTGTGAGGTGATATCTCATTGTGGTTTGAATTTGCATTTCTCTGATGATTAGCGATGTGGAGCATTTTTTCATGTGCCTGTTGGCCATCTGAATTTCTTCTTTAGAGAAGTGTCTATTCATGTCCTGTGCCCATTTCTTAATTGGGTTATTTGCTTTTTGTTTGTTAAGGTGCGTGAGTTCTTTGTCTTTTTTGGATGTCAACCCCTTATCAGATACATCATTTATGAATATATTTTCCCATATTGTAGGATGTCTTTTTGTTCTACTAATGGTGTCCTTTGCTGTACAGAAGCTTTTCAACTTGATATAGTCCCATTTGTTCATTTTTGCTTTTGTTTCCCTTGCCCGGGGGATATGTTCATGAAGAAGTCACTCATGTTTATGTCCAAGAGATTTTTGCCTATGTTTTTTTCTAAGAGTTTTATGGTTTCATGACTTACATTCAGGTCTTTGATCCACCTTGAGTTTACCTTTGTGTATGGGGTTAGACAGTAGTCCAGTTTCATTCTCTTACATGTAGCTGTACAGTTTTTACAACACCAGCTGCTGAAGAGGCTGTCATCTCCCCATTGTATATCCAGGGCTCCTTTATCAAATATTAATTGACTGTAGGTGTTTGGGTTAATGTTTGGATTTTCTATTCTGTTCCACTGGTCTGTGGGTCTGTTTTTGTGCCAGTACCAAATTGTCTTGATTACTGTGGCTTTGTAGTAGAGCTTGAAGTCAGGGAGCGTAATTCCCCCTGTTTGATTCCTCCTTCTCAGGATTGTTTTGGCTATTCGGGGTCTTTTGTGGTTCCATATGAATTTTAGAATTATTTGTTCCAGTTCATTGAAGAAAGCTGTTGGTAGTTTGATAGGGATTGCATTGAATCAGTAGATTGCTTTAGGTAGTATAGCCATTTTGACAATATTTATTCTTCCTAGCCAAGAGCATGGGATGCATTTCCATTTGTTAGTGTCTTCCTTAATTTCTCCTAGGAGTGTCTTGTAGTTTTCAGAGTACAGGTCTTTCACTTCCTTCGTTAGGTTTATTCCTAGGTATTTTATTCTTTTAGGTGCAATTGTGAATGGAATTGTTTTTCTGATTTCTCTTTCTGTTAGCTCATCATTAGTGTATAGGAAAGCAACAGATTTCTGTGTGTTAATTTTGTATCCTGCAACTTTGCTGAATTCAGATATTAGTTCTAGTAGTTTTGGAGTGGAGTCTTTAGGGTTTTTTATGTACAGTATCATATCATCTGCAAATAGTGACAATTTGACTTCTTCTTTACCAATCTGGATGCCTTGTATGTCTTTGTTTTGTCTGATTGCCATGGCTAGGACCTCCAGTACTATGTTGAATAACAGTGGAGAGAGTGGGCACCCCTGTCTTGTTCCCGATCTTAGATGAAAAGCTTTCAGCTTCTCACTGTTAAGTATGATGTTAGCTGTGGGTTTGTCATATATGGCCTTTATGATGCTGAGGTACTTGCCATCTATACCCATTCTGTTGAGAGTTTTAATCAAAAATGGATGCTGAATTTTGTCAAATGTTTTTAAGCATCTATGGAGATGATCATGTGGTTTTTGTTCTTCTTTTTATTGATGTGATGGATTATGTTGATGGATTTTCGAATGTTGTACCATCCTTGCATCCCTGAGATGAATCCCACTTGATCATGGTGTATGATCCTCTTGATATATTTTTGAATTCGGTTTGCTAATATTTTGTTGAGTATTTTTGCATCAACGTTCATCAGGGATATTGGTCTGTAATTTTCTTTTTTAGTGAGGTCTTTGCCCGGTTTTGGTATTAGAGTGATGCTGGCTTCATAGAAAGAGTTTGGAAGTATTCCCTCTTCTTCTATTTTTTGGAAAACTTTAAGGAGAATGGGTGTTATTTCTTCTCTATATGTCTGGTAGAATTCAGAGGTGAATCCATCAGGTCCAGGGCTTTTGTTCTTGGGTAGTTTTTTGATTACTGATTCAATTTCGTTGCTGGTGATTGGTCTGTTTAGTTTTTCTGTTTCCTGCTTGGTGAGTCTTGGAAGGCTGTATTTTTCTAAGAAGTTGTCCATTTCTTCTAGGTTTTGCAGCTTGTTGGCATATAGATGCTCGTAATATTCTCTTATAATTCTTTGTATTTCTGTGGGGTCCATCGTTATTTTTCCTTTCTAATTTGTGTTTCTGTTTATGTGTGTAGATTCTCTTTTTCTCTTAATGAGTCTGGCTAGGGGTTTATCTATTTTGTTTATTTTTTCAAAGAACCAGCTTTTGGTTTCATTGATTTTTTCTATTGTTTTATTCTTCTCAGTTTTATTTATTTCTTCTCTGATCTTTATTATGTCTCTCCTTCTGGTAACTTTGGGCCTCATTTGTTCTTCTTTTTCCAATTTCAATAATTGTGTCCTTAGACTGTTCATTTGGGAATGTTCTTCCTTCTTTAAATGGGCCTGGATTGCAATGTACTTTCCTCTTAAGACTGCCTTCGCTGCGTCCCACAGAAGTTGTGGCTTTGTGTTGTTGTTGTCATTCGTCTCCATATATTCTTAGATTTCTGTTTTGATTTGGTCGTTAACCCATTGATTCATTAGGAGAATGTTGTTAAGTCTCCATGTGTTTGTGAGCCTTTTTGATTTCTTTCTGAAATTTATTTCTAATTTTATACCTTTGTGATCTGAGAAGTTGGTTGGTAAGATTTCAATATTTTTGAATTTACTGAGGTTCTTTTTGTGGCCTAGAATGTGGTCTATTCTGGAAAATGTTCCATGTGCACTTGAGAAGAATGTGTATCCTGCTGCTTTTGGGTGCAGAGTTCTGTAGATATCTGTTAGGTCCATCTGTTCTAGTGTGTTGTTCAGTGCCTCTGTGTCTTTACTTATCCTCTGCCTGGTTGATCTATCCTTTGGAGTGAGTGGCGTGTTAAAGTCTCCTAGAATTATTGCATTGCTGTCTATTTCCTCCTTCACTTCTGTTAGTATTTGTTTCACATATGCTGATGCTCCTGTGTTGGGTGCATATATGTTTATAATGGTTATATCTTCTTGTTGGACTGACCCCTTTATCATTATGTAATGTCCATCTTTATCTCTTGCTACTTTCTTCATTTTGAAGTCTATTTTATCTGATACAAGTACTGCAACACCTGCTTTTTTCTCTTTGTTGTTAGGCTTTTATTTTTGTTCTGACAATAACAAACGAACTTAGGAA
>JAQQAC010006904.1:14602002-14661658 GCA_029783875.1 Phataginus tricuspis | reverse complement strand
ACTATTTCCTTCCCCAGCGTGGGGAAGTTTTCGGCAATTATTTCTTCAAAGACACTTTCTATCCCTTTTTCTCTCTCTTCTTCCTCTGGTACTCCTATAATGCGAATATTGCTACGTTTCAATTGGTCACAGAGTTCTCTTAATATTCTTTCATTCTTAGAGATCCTTTTATCTCTCTCTGCCTCAGCTTCTTTGTATTCCTGGTCCCTGTCTTGTAATTCCTTGATCGTGTCTTGAACCTGATTCAATCTGCTGTTGAGCCCTTCGATGGCTTGTTTCATTTCTGCATTGTCTTTCCTCACTTCCCTCACTTCCTCCCTCAGCTCTTGTACTTTTTTCTGTAGATCTGTCAGCATGGCTATGACTTTTATTCTGAATTCTTTTTCTGGAAGACTGTGAATGTCCATTTCTGCAGATTCTTTCTCTGGGGTGGTGTTTGTCTGAAGCTTTGTCTGTATCATATTTTTCTGTCTTCTCATGACTATAGAATTGGTTGTTGGTAGCAAGGAGAGATAAGAAAGGAGAGACAAGAAAAAAAAGAGATTTCTACTAATAATAAAAAAGTAAAAGGAGAGAGAGAGAAAGGAAAAGAAAAGAAAGAAAAAGAAAAGGCAGCAACACCTGAAAGAAAACAGCAACAACAAAAAAAAAAAAAGAAAAAGAAAAAAGAAAAAAAACACCAAAACGCCCACCGGGGGTGGTTTCTGTGTGAATGCTGTAGGTTGCGCTATTGCTCCACTATTCCAGAGTCGCGGCCACGTCGCTCCACACGGCCCTTTAAAGCTGTGGCCAGGTGAGAATGAATGGGAGGCTGTTGAAAGAGAGGGAAAGAAAAAAAGGAAAAGAAAGGGGAAAACAAAACAAAACAAAACAAAAAAGCCACCGGGGATGGGTTCTGCACGAGTGCTGTAGGTGGCGCTGTTGCTCCACTATTCCAGCGCCCCTGTATGTTTCTGGCTGGGTTGGGAAGGACTGGTAAGCTGTTGATCTCCGTGGGGGTCTCAATGGCGGGCACTCTTCCCCAGTCACCAGCCACGGGGTCCAAAGCTCCCCAGGAATCCCAGCGTGCTGGGCTCAGTTTGCGGGGCTATCCGGCCCCTCTACTGAGCTCCTGTCTCTTTAAGACCGCTGAGGTAGAGTGCGCACTTTTCTTCCCTTTTTTCTCCTTTCTTTTTCCTTCCCGGAGCCTGCCGCGGGCAACTTGCACGTTCCGGGCTGGGACCCTGTGCCCTCTGTCTCTCCTATCTCCGCTACACCACAGGCCGTGTGTCGGCGCTCCGGGCGCAGACTTCCACTCCCTCCCGGCTCTGAATCCTCTCCTCCCGCTGGAGCGCTGGGGGGGAGGGGCGCTCGGTCCGCTCGCGGCTCCGTACCTTACCCGCCTTGCCGGGACTCCCGCCGGAGTGCTGGGCTTCAGGGGCGCTCTGGTCTCGCTGGATCGTGTTTCTGTCCCGCCTCGCCGGGTGCCGAGTCCTCTGTCCAGAGTGTCTGGCCGCCTGAGCTCTGTGTGGGGGGGGAGCGCTCAGTCCCCCCGGGTCGCCGCCCCGTGTCCCATCCGCCTCACTGGCTGCCAAGTTCTCACAGGTGTAGCTGTACGCTGTGCACTTTCCTGTGTATTCTGGTCTCTCTTTTAGGGATAGTTGTATTTGCTGTATTTTCGTGGATAAATATAATGTTGGGAGGAATTTTTCTGCTTATCCGTTCATGACGCCATATTCCCGGAACTCCCTATGGGTATATTCTTTTGTCAGTACCAAATTGTCTTGATTACTGTAGCTTTGTAGTGGAGCTTGAAGTCAGGGAGCGAATTTCCCCCTGCTTTATTCTTCCTTCTCAGGATTGTTTTGGCTATTTGGGGTCTTTTGTGGTGCCATATGAATTTTAGAATTACTTGCTCTAGTTCATTGAAGAATGCTGTAGGTATTTTGAAAGAGATTGCATTGAATCTGTAGATTGCTTTAGGCAGGATGGCCATTTTGACAATATTAATTCTTCCTAGCCAACAGCACGGGATGAATTTCCATGTATTAGTGTCCTCTTTAATTTCTCTTAAGAGTGTCTTGTAGTTTTCAGGGTATAGGTCTTTCACTTCCTTGGTTAGATTTATTCCTAGGTATTTCATTCTTTCTGATGCAATTGTGAATGACATTGTTTTCCTGATTTCTCTTTCTGCTAGTTCATCGTTAGTGTATAGGAATGCAACAGATTTCTGTGTATTACTTTTGTATCCTGAAACATTGCTGAATTCATATATTACATCTAGTAGTATTGGAGTGGGTTCTTTAGGGTTTTTTTGTACAATATAATGTCATCTGCAAACAGGGACAGTTTGAATTCTTCCTTACCAATCTTGATGCTTTATATTTCCTTGTGTTGTCTGATTGCCATGGCTAGGAGCTCTAGAACTATGTTGAATAAAAGTGGGGAGAGTGGGCATTCTTGTCTTATTCACGATCTTAAAGGAAAAGCTTACAGCTTCTTGCTGTTAAGTATAATGTTGGCTGTGGGTTTGTCATATATGGCCTTTATTATGTTGAGGTACTTGCCTTATATACCCATTTTCTTGACAGTTTTTATCATGAATGGATGTTGAATTTTGTCGAATGCTTTTTCAGCATCTGTGGAGATGATCATGTGGCTTTTGTCCTTCTTCTTGTTGATGTAGTGGATGATGTTGATGGATTTTCGAATGTTGTACAATTCTTGCATCCTTGGGATGAATCCCACTTGATCATGTTGGATGATCTTTTTGATGTATTTTTGAATTCGGTTTGATAATAGTTTGTTGAATATTTTTGCATCTATGTTCATCAGGGATATTGGTCTTTAATTTTCCTTTTTTGTGGTGTCTTTGACTGGTTTTGGTATTAGAGTGATGTTGGCCTCGTAGAATGAGTTTGGGAGTACTCCCTCCTATTCCACTTTTTGGAAAACTTTAAAAAGGATGGGTATTAGGTCTTCACTAAATGTTTGATAAAATCAGCAGTGAAACAATCTGGTTAATACCTCTTGTTCTTAGATAGTTTTTTGATTACCAAATCCATTTCCTTGCTTCTAATTGGTCTATTCAGATTTTCTGTTTATTCCTGGGTCAGCCTTGGAAGGTTGTATTTTTCTTGAAAGTTGTCCATTTCTTCTAGGTTATCCAGTTTGTTACCATATAATTTTTCATAGTATTCTCTCATAATTCTTTGTATTAATGTGGTGTCCGTAGTGATTTTTCCTTTCTCATTTCTGATTCTGTTTATGTGTGTAGACTCTCTTTTTTTCTCTATAAGTCTGGCTAGGGGTTTATCTATTTTGTTTATTTTCTCCAAGAACCAGCTCCTGCTTTCACCGATTCTTTCTATTGTTTTGTCCCTCTCAATTTTATTTATTTCTGATTTAATCTTTATTATGTCCCTCCTTCTGCTAACTTTGGGCCTCATTTGTTCTTCCTTTTCTAGTTTCATTAATTGTGAGTTTAGACGGATCAATTTGGATTGTTCTTCTTTCCTGAGGTAGGCCTATATTGCAATATATTTCCCTCTTAGCATGGCCTTCACTGCATCTCACAGATTTTGTGGTGTTGAATTATTGTTGTCCTGAGTCTCCATATATTGCTTCATCTCTGTTTTTATTTGGTCATTGATCCATTTGTTATTTAGGAGCATGTTGTGAAGTCTCCGTGTGTTTTTGGACTTTTTAATTTTCTTTGAGTATTTTATTTCTAGTTTCATACTTTTGTGATCTGAGAAGCTGGTTGGGACAATTTCCATCTTTTTAAATTTACTGAGGTTCTTTTTGTGGCCTAATATATTATCTATTCTGGAGAATGTTCCATGTGTACTTGAGAAGAATGTGTATCCTGTTGCTTTTGGATGGAGTGTTCTGTAGATGTCCATTACATCCATCTGTTCTAATATGTTGTTCAGTGCCTCTGTCTCCTTACTTATTTTCTGTTTGGTTGATCTGTCCTTTGGAGTAAGTGGTGTGTGAAAGTCTCCTAAAATGAATTAATTGCATTCTATTTCCCCCTTTAATTCTGTTAGTATTTGTTTCACATATGTAGGTGCTCCTGTGTTGGGTGCATAGATATTTATAATAGTTATATCCTCTTGTTAGACTAACCCTTTTATAATTATGTAATGTCCTTCTTTGTCTCTTATGAATTTCTTTGTTTTGAAGTCTATTTTGTCTGATGGAAGTACTGAAACTCCTGCTTTTTTCTCACTATTAGTTGTATGAAATATCTTTTTCCATCCCTTTACTTTCAGTCTGTGTATGCCCAGCATATAGATGGGTCTTGTTTTTTATCCATTCATTAATTTCATTAATTCTACATCTTTTGATTGGTGCAATCAGACCATTTATGTTTAGGGTGATTATTGATAGGTATGTACTTATTGCCATTTCAGGCTTCAGATTCATGGTTACCAAAGGTTCAAAGGTAAGAGTTCATATCTAAGAGTCTAATTTAATTCACTTTCTATCGTATTACAAACACAACCTGAGGGTGTTTTTTCCCTCCTTTTTCCTCCTCCTTCATTCTTTGTATGTTATGAATCATATTCTGTACTCTTTGTCTTCCCTTGGGTGATATCTATTTAGCCTTAGGAATACTTCCATCTATAGGAGTCCCTCCAAAATGCACAGTAGAAGTGGTTTGTGGGAGAAAAATAGTCTCAGCTTTCGCTTATCTGAAAATTGTTTAATCCTTCCTTCAAATTTAAATGGTAACCTTCCCGGGTAGAGTATTCTTGGTTCAAGTGCCTTCTGCTTCATTGAATTAAATATATTATGCCACTCCCTTCTGACCTGTAAGGTTTCTGTTGAGAAGTCTGATAATAGCTTGATGGGTTTTCCTATGTATGTGATCTTTTTTCTCTCTCTAGGTGCTTTTAAATATCTGTCTTTACCCTTGATCTTTGCTATTTTAATTATTATATGTCTTGCTGTTGTCTTCCTTGGGTCTCTTGTGTTGGGAGATCTGTGCACCTCCATGCCTTGAGAGACTATCTCCTTCCCCAGATTGGGGAAGTTTTCATCAATTACCTCCTCAATGACACTTTCTATCTATTTTTCTCTCTCTTCTTCTTCTGGTACCCCTATAATGCGAATATTGTTCTGTTTGAATTGGTCACAAAGTTCTCTCAATATTCTTTCATTCTTAGAGACTCTTTTTTCTCTCTATGCCTAAGCTTCTTTGTATTCCTCTTCTTTAATTTATATTCCATTTACCATCTCTTCTACTACATCTAATCTGCTTTTAAATACCTCCATTACATGTTTCATTTCAGATATGGAATTTCTTAATGATTGAATCTCCAACTTAAATTCATTACTGAGTTCTCCATTATTTTTCTGTACCTCTATAAGCATGTTTATAATTTTTTAATTTGAACTCTCTTTCAGGAAGATTGGTGAGTTTGGTTTCATTTGTCCCTCTTACTGGGGTTTGTTAGATTTGGGTCTGAACCATGTTCTTTTGACATTTCTTATTTCTGTGTGGAACCCTTGAGTGCACAGAAGCTCCAGTCTCTGGAGCTGCTCAGCCATAGAATGCGATTTGGGGTCATAGGGGAGTGGAGCTGGTGCCTGGAGGGAGGAAACATCTGTTTCCTGATTCCCGTCTCCTGTGCCTGTCTCCAGTGCCAGAGACAGTGGGCCAAGCACAGAGGTGTAAGCCTCTGTGCTTTGCATCTTAGCTGTTGTAGGCAGGGCCTCCCTTTGGCTTGTCTGATAATAGCACAGTGCAGAAGGCTGCGTGTAGCACCTGAAGCTCCCCAAAGTTCCTAACCAGCTGGGAAGAGTGCGCCCAGACAACCTTCACCTCACCTTGTCCAGCTCTCCCTTCTCCTGTGCAGCAAGCTCTGCCCAAACCCCACCCTTTCAGCAGCCCTCTTGCTGCTAGGAAGCCTCTCTGACTTCCTGCCTTTCCTCTGACACAGAGCTGCTGGATGTGGATCCCCTCCTCCACAAATGGCCAGAATGTCAGTTTCTCAAGCTATCCGTCTGTCTGAGCTCCCCAACATCCAGAGTACCACACACAATAGGTTTCTGCTCACAAAGCAGATCTCCAGGGCTAGGTATTCAGCAGTCCCAGGCTTCTACCCCCTCCTCGGCTCCGTTTGTCTTCCTTTCACCAGTGAGCTTGAGTAGGGGAAGGGCTTGGGTCCCACCAGATTAAGGCTTTCATAGTTTACCCTGTTTCGTGAGGTCTGCTCTGTTCGTGAGGTCTGTATGCAGTCTGGTTCAGCCTTCTTTCTTGTTGCTGTCTTAAGGTTAGTTGTATTAATTGAGTATATTTTTGTACTGTTTGTTGTTTTGGGAGAACCTCTCCATCTCACCTCTCATGCTGCCATCTTGAATTCTGTCCCTTCTGTTTTTTTATATATTCAGACAGTCAATGTGTTTTACTGGAGAACTTAGTCCTTTTTAGTTAAAGTCTTACTGAGAGGTGTGGACTTACTATTGTCACTTTTTTCATTCTTTTCTGGCTGTTTAGTAATCCTTTGGCTTCTTTCTTCTCTTGCTCTCCTCCTTAGTGATTTAATGGTTTTCTTTACTGTTATGCTTAGATTCTTTTCTCTTTGTGTATTTACTAGAGGTTTTGGCTTTTTGTTATCATGAGGCTTATATAAATCATCTATTATAGTTCTAACAGTCAATTAGAAGCTGAAAACAACTTAATCTCTAACACATACTGAAACTGAATTTTTACCCACTTGCCTCCAGATTTTATGTTTTTGATGTAAAAATCTACATGTTTTTTATCTCCTGTATCTAATAACACTTTCTTGTTTTTATGGTTATATTCCTACTTTTGTCTTTCACTCTTCATGCTAAATTTGTACGTAATATACCACCACAATGATTGTAGCATATCTGAACTTAAATATTTTTACCTTTCCAGTGAGATTTACATTTTCATATGTTTCCTGTTACTAATTAGAAACTTTTCATTTCTATGTAAAGAGATCCATTTAAAATCTCTTGTAAAACTAATCTAGTGGTGATGAACTCTTTAGGTTTCCTTGTCTGTTAAATTCTTTATTGCTCCTTCAATTATGAAAGACAGCTTATCACAGTAGACTGTTCTTGGATGGCATATATTTCTCAGCACATTGAATATATTGTGCCACTATCTCTTAGGCCTGCAAAATTTCTGCTGGAAAATTTACTAATAGTCTTCCACAGGTTCCCTTGTACATAACAAGTTGTTTTCCTCTTTCTGTTTAGATTATTTGATTTTATATTTTTATATTTTATTTATATATATAAGACATTGTGGTGTGGTTCTTTGTGGATTCATATTATTTAGAGTATTCTGGTATGCCTAGATCTGGATGCCCATTACTTTCCCCAGGTGGGAGATATTTTCAACCATTACTTATTAAAAGAAGCTTTCATCCGTTCCTCTCTCCCTTCATTTCTGAGACTTCTATAATGAAAATATTGATGTATTTGATGGTGTCCCATAAGTCCCTTAAGCTATTCTCACTTTTTTCATTCTTTATTCTTTTTTCTCTTCTAAAAGGATGAATTGCATTGACCTATCTTCAATTTCATTGATTCTTTATCTAATTCATCCAGTATGGCTGAATCTCTTGAATTTTTCAGTTTATTTTATTCTGCATCTATGTGATTCTATTTGATAATTTCTTATATTTTGTAACTCTTTATTGAAATGCTCATTTTGTTCATGTAAAGTCTCCTAACCTTGGTGAAAATCCTTATCACCATAAATGGAACTATTCATCAGGTAAATCATTTATCCCTATTTCAGTAAGGTCTGGTTCTAGAGTTTTGTCTTGTTCTTTTGTTTGGAAATATTCCTCTGTTCATTTTTCTGGATTCTCTGTGTTGGTTTCTGTGCATAAAAAAAAAAAACCAACCACCACGTCTCCTAGTACTCAAGGTGTATCTTGTGTAGATGAAACTTATCATCCATCTGGGCCATATCTCAGTTATCTCTCAAACCTTTGTAATTTCCCAGCAGCCTTCTTAGTAGCTCCTAGTAGTTTATGGCATAACAATAGCAGTCAGTGACCCGAAAGGGAGGGTTCTCATTCAACAACTAGTGGCAGGGTAATTGGGACCAGACACGCAGGAACCATTTTGGAAGTAGGTAAATAGATTTGTTTTGGAGAAATACTGAGGTTAGGTGTTTCTTTCTATGCCCTCTGCACTAAACTCTGGGGATGATAGTCTGTTAAGAACTATTTGTTTGTGCACTAAAGACCTCTGGGACCCATGAGTGCAAGCCCAAGTAACCAACAGAGCAGGCTGACAAGAGATATATCTTCTGAGCAGCAATCACAAAACCTGTGGCACCAGGTATGTGCACAAGCTCCTTCCCAGCAGTGACTGGTGACCTGGAGTGGGGCAGGGAGGGAATGCACAGATGGCACCTGCAGACCTCCCTAGTCTCCAGTGAGGATTGCCTTCTGTTGGTAGGTGTGTGTCAAATTAGAAGCCTCACACATGGTCTGCAGCTTTTACAATATGCAAATAGGTCGTTTTCATTGAGATGCTGGGAGCTGGATGTTTCTGAATGCTACTCCTGCACCAAGACCTGGGAGAAAATCCATGAGAAATGTCTCTATGCTCTAATTTTGTGGGTCTTGTGGATTTAAGTCCAGTTGACTTTCAGAGCTAGATGTTACTTAGGGCATCATCCCTCAGAAGGAGTCTTGATAGTTGGGACACTGGCTGTTGGTCCATCCTCTTCACTATTCAAGGAGAATCTGGGCGTTGCATATGACTGTACCCAGGGATGGGGTTACCGTTGAGACTGAGTTTTTATCTTTCTTACCTGTCTCAACATGGGTTTTTTCTTATTTGCAAAACATGTAAGAGTCATCTAGCTGATGAATTTCTCTCAGAGAAAATTGCACTGTATGGAACTGTAGATTTTCTGTGTTTCTGGGAAGAGATGAGTTCAGGGTCCTACCGTGCCACCTACCTGAACCAGAACCTCATGTCCCCTTTTGACAACTAAAACGCAGCATCCACACATCAAAAAATGTACATCTGAACAGTTAAAAGATTCACATAAACAAATTAACTTCTGAAATCATGGAAATAGATAAGAAAATACAGATCATGCAAAAATTTGCATAAGTAAGGAGATAACAAAGATCACAGTGGAAATAAATGGACTAAAGATGATAAAAGTGACAGAAATGACAAAGAAACTAAAAGCTAGTGTTTTCAAGGTAAACAAATTGACATTTAATCAAGGAAGTGAAAGATTGTACTATGAAACCACAATAATTGCTGAAAGAAACTGAAGACACAAACAAATGGAAAGAAAACCTGTGTTCCTGGAACAAAATCAATATTCTTCAAATATCCATATTACTCACACCCATATCTATATTCAACACAATATCTATTTAAATTCCAATGGCATTTTTCATAGGAATAGAAAACACAGTACTAAAATTTGCTTGAAACCACAAAAGACACTCAGTAGCCAAAGCAGTTCTGAAAAAGAACAAAACTGGAAGCATCACATTCCTGACTTTAAATTATGCTACAGGCTATGCCAACCAAAACAATATGGGCCTACCATAAAAATAGATAAGCCAACAAATAGAGTCCGTAAATAAACCTTGCATGTATAGGTCTGTTTCTAGAGTTTTATCTTGTTTTGTTTGGAACATATTCTAATATGTGAAAGAAAGTCAAAAATGTTCAATAGGGACAGCTCGTCTCTATAAAAAATGGTGTTGAAAAATGGAATAACCACATGTGTAAGAATGAAATTGGACTTTTATCTTCCACCACTCACAAGCATTAACCATGAATAAATTAAAGATTTGACCTGAACCATAAGATTCCTATAATAAAAGATAGGAAACGAGCTCCTTGACATTGGTCACAGAAATATTTTTTAGGATATGGCACCAAAAACACAAGGAGCAAAAGCAAAAATCAACAAATTGGACTACCTCAAATTAAAAAGCCTCTGCACAACAAAATAAGCAACCAAGCATCAATAAGAGGCACACAGAGAATGATACAAAATATCTGCAAACCATATATCAGAAAATATTTGTAAACCATGTATCAGTTAAGGCGTTGATACCCATAGGTACAAAGAACTCACACAACTTAAGAACAAAACAACAAATAAGCTAATAAAAAATGAGTGGAAGAATTGAAGAGAAATTTTTCCAAGAAGACAGCCAAATGGCCAACATGTATGTGAAAAGGTGCTGAACAACACTAACAACCAAGGAAATGCAAAAGGAAAACCAAAATGAGATTCACCTCACACCTTTAGAATGGCCACCATAAAGAAGACATGAGATAACATGTTGGTGAGGACATGTAGAAAATGGACCCTTATACACTATTTTTGGGGTTGTAAATTCTTTTAGCCACTATTAAAAATAGTATGGAGCTCCTCAAATTGCTACAAATAGGATTGCCACGTGACCCAGCAATTCTACTTCTGTCTATATATCCAGTGGAAATAAAAACAGGATATTTAAAGATATCTGCACCTCCATGTTTATTGCAGCATTATTCACAAGAGCTAATAAATACTATCTTATAAACCTAACAGAGGTCTGTCTCCTAAGGAATATCTCATGGCCCCATAGAAACAGACCTGTCACACATTATTATACATTTTTAAGAAGCAATGTTTCACACAGCATGCCTATGGCTGCACAGAGGTCACACATTTATTCATACTGCATTTCTTTCCTTGGCATGGGGAAAGCCCTCACATACTTTCCCAGAGGTGCAATAATTTCCCTCCTCTCAATCCTGTCCGTGTGGAAGCTCATGAAAGATCTAGCAAAGCCTTCAAATATCTCTTCACTTGCAGTTCTTAACTAAATGAAATAATTCATGTCACTCAGCAAAACTGACACTCAAAGTATCATTAAGTATCTAATGAATTGCCAAAAATAATCTGTAATTGTAATGACATCTGTTTTGTATCAGCTTATTCAAGTCTGATATCAATCAGGCAAATCAATAGTCAGTGCTATTACATATGTTGTTATTCTTTTAACCAGATGACAAAGACCAAAAGGTTTATAAAACCTGGCCAGAGGTGAGAACTCTGCCTATCCTACTATTTATTTTCTCTCATGGTCTTTAAGGCCTTGAGGAACATATCAGAATTAAAGTAACTCTAACCATTCTACTCCATATATTGTATCACCTCATCTAACCAAAAATCATTAGAGCAGAAAATGGACAATAGGAGAGGATGTATACCAATTTTCCCTATTTATTCTTCATTTCAGGAATATTGAATATCAGTATTCTACTATTACAATGAATTCTCACACGTCTCCTCTTACCAAACATGAACAGATGCTGAAATATCAGAAACTATTTGATAGTGTGAACCACTGGCTACATAAGCCAAGGTAAATTTTCTGGATTTAATGCAGGAAAGAGAGGTTTGAGTCCCACACTCTCAGAAATTATTATTGGCTGTGACATGAAATTTGAATGCATCTCCCAGCAAAAATCCCCATTGGGCACTAAAAGTCAGAAACTAAATCATTAGATTCATAAGTAAATGGCACTGCAGGGCCCTTATTCGTAGGTCTATTCAACATTATGATTGAAACCACCTCTTTCTTCCAAAGATTACAGGTGGTGGAGATGAGGATGTGATCAAAAATTTATTAGATGGTTAGCACTGAAAGAGGCCTTACATAAACATTAGCTGTCTCAGACTGGTGTTTCCAGGAGGCATAATCAGACCAATTTTATAGCTTTCTTTCTGTCCAAATGCCCAAACCCTACCTCTGTTTACTTGCCCTCTGGTCAGAAAGAGAAAAAACAACAATCACCATCATGTCATTGCATTAGAATATTTAGCAGACAGGGTTTTTATACTCCTGGGGCCTCTGCCTGGTATTTCTCATGGTTCAGTCTCAGAATAAAGAAGAGGCCACAAGTTTCTAAACCCTGATGTTTTACAAATACATGTGGACAGATTAATAAATGATGAGACCTCTCCTCATGTAGACAGAAAGTAAGGAAGCTCGAAGACTTTAATATACACAGTTTGTGTGGATTTGTATCACCTATTAGTGGTGTATTACCTACGTCAGATTAAACCTTCTTTGTCCAAAGGCAGTGTGAAATTTGTAGCAGTCAGTTCATATGCTCAGTATTGTGTATTAAGACAATTCTGAAGAGATAATATGTTAAAAAATCTCAGAATCTGTGACGTCAGCAATACACTCCCTTCTTCTGCAACCTCTTCAAGGCATCTTTGATTTCCTTGTTCCTCAGACTGTAAATCAACGGGTTCAACATGGGAATCATCACTGTGTAGAAGACCGATGCAAATCTGTCAAAACTGGAAGAACCACCAGAGCTGGAACTCAAATACACAAAGCTACTTGAGGTATAGAAGAGGGAAACTACTGTCAGGTGAGAAGCACAGGTGTTGAAAGCCTTGGACCTGCCTTTAGCTGTAGTGATCTTCATGATGGAGATGACAATATAGACATAGGATATCATGACAATAAGGGCATTTATTATCGCAAAGATAATTGTTAATACGGCAAGTAATACCTTGGCAAAGAAAATGTCAGTGCAGGACAGGACTAACAGTTGGGGCATGTCACAGAAGAAGTGGCGGATGACATTAGGCCCACAGAAGTGGAGTTGAAGAATGGCACACACTTGGGATACAGAACCAGAGATTCCAGCCATAAAGGATCCCAGCACCATCCCAACACAGAGGGTGGGTGACATGATTGATGAATAGAGAAGTGGATTACAAATGGCAGCATAGCGGTCATAGGCCATGGCTGTCATGAGACAAGTCTCACTCAGTCCCATGGCTGAAAAGAAGAAGTACTGAACAGCACAACCCACTATGGTGATAGTATGCTGTTCCTGGAAGAAGTCAGAGAGCATCTTGGGGGCTGTGGAGGTCACATAGCAGATGTCTAGGAAAGACAGGTTACTGAGGAAGAAGTACATGGGTGTGTGGAGGTGGGAGTCCATCCTTATTAAGATGATGAGGCTCAGGTTCCAAGTCAGAGTTGCAACGTAGATCACCAAGAATACAGCAAAGAGCACTGCTGTGATTCTGGGAAAATCTGAGAACCCCAAGAGGATGAAGTAGGTGATCTCTGTAATATTTCCTCTCCTAAGCATAGCCTCAGTCCTCCTGAGATCATAAAAGAGAGAAGAGAATACATTGCTAACTCAAATCAAATGTGACAGCATTACAGTTCTCCTAGGTGCCAGCTTTTTCCTCCCCTGTGCACCAGAAAAAGGATAATGCTTACTGTCCTGGTGGAAAAAGCATGGCTTTTTATCCCTAATTGTTAAGGTGTAGCTGTTCAGTGTCAGGTTTTCTATTAATGCAGGAGGTGCCATGAATTTGAAGATATATTTACAAATTTGACTTAGAACTATAAAAAAAAAGATTATTATACATGTGATTATTATACTGATTATTATATAGGAAGTACAGATGATTGATGAAAATAAAAGGGTTTTTTAAACACCTGTGATAATTATTTATATAATCAAAAGCATGAGCAGCATCAGTGCATATCATTTTGAAATAGCACTTCCGTTCCACATGGTCATCTAAACAGAGTTTTAAATTTCTTCTAGTATACATGAAAAAATTATTTACTCGGTTAGTAATAATTTCTGAAATGTTTATAAATGTATTTAATGTATCTTCTCTAAATAGGCCTGAAAATTGTATCACAATTTATAACTCTCAAAATAATCTGGGGGCCACAGCATGTGAGCTCAATAAAGTTATAGAATAAATGTTCTAGGGATGCCTTCATACAAATATACCAAAGGGAGGCTAGTACAGTTCACTATTGACCCCAATATATTATCAATTTAGGGTATTTTGCTACCTGAGGAATAGCATGGGACTGTAGTTAGAGGTTCAGACTTTGAAGTTTTTGTTCTGATACCCTCTTGCTCTATGTACCAGTGCCAGTGGCTTAAGCACACTAATATTGGCCACTTATAATAAGTGAGAACAAGGAGACCTCATGAACCATAATAGTACTGGGGAGTTATATACATGAGGAAACTCACTGAAATGCTCAGCACACAATCTGGCACACGTAACTGTTTCAATAGGAGTTCACTCTTATATCATTGCTTACAGATAATCAACCATGAGTGTCAGTTGTACTCATGGATAGGAATTCCAGGGGTCCTAGAGCTTTATGGATTAATGTAGGGAATTTCCTGAGAGATCATCAGCCTTGCAGGCAGTCAGGCATCATTGCCTCTAGGCAGATGTAGACTCAGACCTCATGGAAAAGCAAATAAATCACCTGGAGCCATGTAGACAAACCACATACATTTATAACATGAAGAACAACAGATCAAGAGAAAACTTCCTGTCATGCTGTTTCTAAACAGTTTTGGATGTGAAATTTTAAATATACACATATCTTATAAATTATGGTTTTATGAAATTGAAATCTCTCTGCTACTCTTTGAATAGAGGCTGCCATGTAATTTCTCAATTGTTTATCCAAGATGAGTTAGAGTCAATGAACATATTTTGAAATTATAACCTCTCTCACACAGATCCAAAATACTAACATAATAGATTAAATATGGAAAAATAATTCAACCTTTGATGAAGCAGTCACACTAAAATTCTTCATTTTTATCATATTCTGATAACAGCAGTAACCATAACTAAATGTATTCTATGTAATTCATCTTTCCCCCCAAAAAAGTGAATTGTGGATTGTTTTATTTATTCATGAAAAACTTGATCCTGAAAATGTTATCTTGTTAAAATTTGGTAAGCTAGAGAAAAAGAGAAAAAATATCTGAATATACTCACTCTCTTTGGTTCACTATTTTCAGGTGCACAGTGTTTCCCAAGACATTTTGCAGAAGAAAAGGTGACTGACATATATATCGTTGAAGACCTTACTATGTGGATATAGTTAATCCAAACCTTTTCCAATCTGACCTACTAAAGACATGGTCAGTTGGCAAGGTTGTGCAGGGTACAAAATCGGGTTAAGAAAGTCAGGATCCTGCTGAGTGAAGAAAACTGTAAGTCAAAGAGGCTAAGAGAGACAGACCAGTTCTGCCTGTGCTTGGGAGGGGCATCTCTGAGATTGTGTCACCGGCACTAGTGCCTCCATACCCCAGAGTCTCCAAAGATGACAATGGAAAACTATTTGAAGTATTTCAAAAGGCCAATGCAAATATACATGTGTACTCTGTCCTATCGTTATGTAATGACTAGCTTGTCTGTTGATACTCAGAACTTATGAATCAAAGCTATATATTTAAATATACATCATATTAATTGTTATTATTGTAAAACACATTCCTCAAATAAAAACTTAAAAGGAAAGTGTGTTTGGGATGGATGATGTTAGGAAACACAGAGAAGTGTGTTTTGATCTTAGGAAACTACCAGAACACATTAAATCAGTACTTTTTATTCAGAGTTCAGTTACAAACTTCTAAAATGTGCTAGGCTCAATAGACATTGTCTCATTAGAGACTATATGATCCTATTTTCCTCATTTACAGGTGAAAAAAGAGAAGGAAAAAGAGTTCAAGACCACATCCCTAAAAAACTATAGAACTAGAATTCAATTTCTATCCCTCAGTCCAAAGAAATACCTAAAATTTTCGTTAAGGGATTAATCTTTTCATTAAAGGTCGGACAACATGGGTAAGGAGAAACCCCAAGGAATGGCCCTAAGTGGAGCGTGTGGAGGGGAGGGAAGGGAGAGTGACGAATGGGAGACACTGAGGACCACAAACCTCCTCTGCACAGGTCCTACTGTGAGGATCCCACGAATATTGAATCAGCACGGAATCAACTGATCCCTCTAATCTTACCCTCTCACCTTGACCCAGATCGCCCAGGAACACAGAGTTCTCGCCAAAGGTTGAAATTGCTTATTTCTTTTCCAAAGGAGTTTTCCCGGTGGTCCCTATAGCACTCCAAGACAGGAGTGTTAGGCTCTAAACTGGCTGTCCACCCACAGGCAGAGAGATGCCCTTACAGCGTTCTCTCAAATGTGTTGTTAAGGGCAGAGGTGCAAGGAGAAAAGGCAGAGGGAGAGAAGTCCCAGGTACTTGTTCTCTGGAGACTTGGTTGTCATGGAGTTTTTGTCCCTGTTCATTTCATCCCCACTTTGCCACGTCTCTCCTGGAACCTTTCCCTACTTCCCCGTGGTCCAATCATGGGCTCACGATGGTAGTTTTTCTTTTAACAAACTTGGTGTCATTAGGTATCATCTAGTCCAATGCCTTCAATTACCAAGAGAGCAATCTGAAGTCAGAGGAGCTAAAGGGCTTGCCAAGCATGAAACAGCTAGCTGGTAAAAGAGCCTCATATCCATAAAATAGGTCTGGGAATACTTCCCAATTTACAAAGCACTTTCATTTTAGATATATACATATGGGTATCTCTAGAATACCTGACCTGAATTGATCATCACAATAACCTTTTGAGTCTTGGCATTATATCCTATACATAAGTGAAAAAATAATGATTATAAAATACTTATCAGTGTGCAGTACACAATATGTCTTCTATTAATAGGTGTAATTTATGTGTTCTGAATTGGAGGCCTTTTCAACATACCATACGGCCTTACTGATCCTTCATTTAAAATACCTACTTAAGATCATTCCCACAGTTATGGTTTCTTCCTTTTTTTGAAAGGGAGCTCTTTTAAATGTAGTCAGAAGGTACAAACTTAGTTATAAAATAACTAGTCATGGGGATGTAATATACAGCATGGTAACTACACTTAATAATACTGTATCACATATTTGAAAGTTGTTAAGAGATTAGGTCTTGAATGTTCTCATCCCAAGAAAAAATAATTGTGTAACTGTCTATGGTGAACAAAGTTAACTAGATTTACTGTGGTGGTCATTTGGCAATATATAAATATCAAATCATACCGTACACCTAAAACTGATACAAAGTTGTATGTCAATTACACCACAAGTAAAAAACAAAAAAATAAAATAAAACTGAGAGAATCAAAGAAAAACTTAAAGCTCGAAGAGGGAAGACAGAGACTCAGTTTTCTGGGATTCAATTCCCCCTTCCTTAGACTCACCACAAAGCCACCATTTCTGAGGGAGCTACTAGGAGCATCTCCAGGCCCATTTATGCCCAAAATGTGGTGATTTTACTTTCTTTATAGCTCTGAGACTCTCCCCAACCTTTAAAAATGTCCCCTTCCTTCCACCATTGCTCTCTCCCATCTCTTCTTCACAATTCACTCCACAAGGAGGCTCAAGCAGTAAGGAGGAGGGAAGCAGGCTGCTCAGTACTAAACACAGACCAATCTCCATCTCTCCTCCCTCTCTCACTAACTCTCTCTCTGTTCATGATTAAAGTTATAATGTGTTCCCTCTTAAATTATTTTTAATCTTGACATTTAATTTTATACATTAGTCTATTTTTATTAAAGTATAAAAACATTTAACATCAACAGTCAATCAAGGAAATAAAGAAAATTGGTGAAGTAAAGAACCTGTATGTCTTCCTAGCTTCTAGTAATTTCTCTAATATGACATCTGTCAGAAACTCTATTCTCAAAACCTAAGATTTTATCTACCTGAGTCCATCATAGAAATGACTTTTTAAGCTGAATTCAATGTAGTGACACTGCCTAAGGCAAATCACACGTGGGTGCCAGGTAAATAAAGTGGCACCAGGAATCAAGGAAGCCGGACTTTCTCTTCCTCTCTACCAGCTATTTTTGAGACTCATACAAGGTCAATTATATATTTTGACCCGTCTTCCTTACAGAAGTCATAACCCCTGCCCAAATATCATTCCTACTGAGGTAAATGTGGTGCCTTCTTTATCACTTTATTTTTTTATTGAAAAATATTTAATATACAACATTATATTGGTTTCAAGTATATATCACAATGATTCAACAGTTACAAACATTACTAAACACTCACCCTAACTAGTGCAGGTACTATTTGTCAACATAGACAGAACCATTGACTATATTCTCTATGCTTCACTTCCATCCCTGTGACAAAATTATATTATGACTGAGATTCTGTGTCTCTTTACCCTCCTCATCCATCCCATCCCACCAACTCCCCCATGGTAACTGCCAGTCATTTTTCAGTGTCTAAGAGTCTACTGCTATTTTGTCCACACTGTTTTTTGAGATTCCATATGTAAGTGAAATCATATGGTATTTTTCACTCTCCACCTAGCTTGTTTCACCTAGCATAATACCTTTCAGATCGATCTATGTTGTCACAAATGGCAGGATTTCCTCCTTTTTATGACTAAATAATATTCCATTGTATACATGTACCACATCCTTTTTAACTATTCATCCATCGATGGATACTTTGGTTGCTTCTGTACCTTGGCTATTGTAAGTAATGTGACAATAAACATAAGGGTGCATAAATCTTTTCAAATCAGATATTTTGTTTCCTTTGGGTTAATTCCTAGAAGTGGGGTTAATGGGTCATGTTGTATTTCTGTTTTCAGTTATTTGAGGAACCTACATGTTGCTTCCCACAGTGGCTGCCCCAATTGACATTCCCACCAACAGGGTTCTCTTTTCTCCACATCGTTGCTAACACTTATTATTTCTTGTCTTTGGATAGTGGCCATTGTAACTGGGGTGAGGTGATATTTCATTGTGGTTTTTATTTGCATTTCCATGATAATTAGGGATGTAGGGAATCTTTTCATGTGCTTATTGACCATCTTTATTTCTTCTTTAGAAAGTGTCTGTTCAGGTCCTCTGCCCATTTATTGATTAAGTTATTTTTTTGGTGTTGAGTCATATGAGTTCTCTATATGTTTTGGATGTTAACTCCTTACCAGATAAATCATTTATGAATATATTCCCCCATATTGTAGGTTGCCTTTTTATTTATTGATGGTATCTTTTCCTGTACAGAAGCTTTTTAGTTTGATGTAGTCCCACTCCTCTACTTCTGCTTTGTTTCCCATGCCTGGGGAGATGTGTCCAGACAATAATTGCTCATGTTTATTCTCAAGAGTCTTTTGCTTATGATTTCTTCTAAGAGTTTTAGGTCTCATGTCTTACATTTAGATCTTTAATCCATTTCAAGTTTACTTATGTGTAAGGAGTCTGACAGTAATCCAGTTTCATTCTCTTGCACATAGCTGTCTAGGTTTCCCAACACCAGTTTGAAGAGGCTGTCTCTTCCTCATTATATATTCATGGCTCCTATATCATACATTAACTGACCACATATGCATGGCGTTATCTCTGGGCTTTCTATTCTGGTTCATTGATGTATGAGCCTGTTCTTGTGCCAGTACCATACTGTTTTGATTACTGTAGCTTTGTAGTATAGCTTGAAGTCAGGGAGCATAATACCCCCAGCTTTATTTTTCTTTCTCAATATTGCCTTGATGATTTGGAGTCATTTGTGGTTTCACATGAATTTTAGGATTATTTGCTGTAGTTTATTGAAAAATGCCATTTACATTTAGATAGGGATTGCATTGAATCTTTAAATTGCATTGAGCAGGATGGCTATTTTGACCAGATGAATTTTTTGTATCCATGAGCAAGGCATGTATTTCCATTGATTTGTGTCTTCAATTTCTTTCATCAGTGTCTAATAGTTTTCAGAGCACAGGTATTTCACCTCCTTAGTTAGGCTTATTCCTGGGTATTTTATTCTTTATGATGCAATCATAAATGGAATTGTTTTCCAGATTTCTCTTTCTGCCAGCTCATTCTTAGTATACAAGAATGCAACAGATTTCTGTGTATTAATTTTGTATTCCGCAACTTTGCTGAATCCAGTTATTAGTTCTAATAGTTTTTTGGTAGAGTCTTTAGGGTTTTCTATGTATAATATCATGTGGTCTGCAAAAAGTGACAGTTTAACTTCTTCCTTACCAGTTTGAATGTGTTTTACCTCTTTGTGTTGTCTGATTGCTGTGGCTAGGACCTCCAGTCCTACATTGAATAAAAGTGGGGAGAGTGGGCATTCTTGTTATGTTGCTGATCTTAGATGAAAAGCTTCCAGCTTTTCACTGTTAAGTATGATGTTGGCTGTGGGTTTGTCATATATGGCCTTTATTACATTGAGGTGTGTACCCTCTATACCCATTTTGTTGAGAGTTTTTATCACGAATTAATGTTGAATTTTGGCAGATGCTTTTTCAGCATCTATTAAGATGGTCATGTGATTTTTATCCTTCTTTTGGTTAATGTGGTGTAGCAATTGATTGATTTACATATACTGTCCCACCCTTGCATCCCTGCAATAAATCCCTCTTGGTCATGATGGATAATCCTTTTGATGTGCTTTTGAGTTCTGGTTGCTAATATTTTATTAAGGATTTTTGCATCTATGTTCATCAGGGTTATCGATCTGTAATTTTTTTTTTTTTTGGTAGTGTCTTTACCTGGTTGTGGTATTAGAGTGATGCTGGAATCATAGAATGAATTTGGAAGTATTCTCTCCTCTTATATTTATTGGAATACTTTAGGAAGGATGGGTATTAACTGTTCTTTAAATGTTGGGTAGAATTCAGCTGTGAAGCCATCTGGTTCTGGCCTTCTGTTTCTTGGGAGTTTTTTGATTACCAGTTTATGTTCATTATTGGCAATCAGTTTGTTCAGATTTTGTGCTTCTTCCTGGGTCAGTCTTGGAAGTTTGTACTTTATTAGGGATTTGTCTGTTTCTTCTAGGTTGTCCAATTTGTTCTCATATAATTTTTCATAGAATTCTCTAATCATTCTTTATGTTTCTGAGGTGCCAGTTGTAACTATTCCTTTCTTGTTTCTGATTTTGTTTGTGTCCCATCTCTTTTTTCATTCATAAGTCTGGGGAGGGGTTTGTTTATTTTCTTTATCTTCTCAAAGAACCAGGTCTTGGTTTCATGGACTTTTCTCTTGTTTTATTTTTCTCCATTTTATTTATTTCTGCTCTGATATTTTTTATGTCCCTCCTTTTACGGACTTTAGGACTCATTTGTGCTTCTTTTTCTAGTTTCTTTAACTCTAAGTTTATACTGTTTATTTGGGATTGTTCTTGTTTCTTGAGGTAGGCCTGTATTGCCATGTAGTTCCCTCTTAGAATCACTTTTGTGGTATCCCACAAATTTTGGACTGTTGAATTTTTGTTTTCATTTGTCCCCATGCATTGCTTGATTTCTGTTTTAATTTGGTCACTGATCCATTGATTATTTAGAAGCATGTTGTTTAGCCTCCATGTGTTTGTGGGCTTTTTTTCTTCATGTAATTTATTTTTAGTTTCATACCATTGTGATCTAAAAAGATGCTTAATACAGTTGCAGTCTTTCTTAATTTATTTGTTGTATGTGTCTTAATATGTGATCTATCTATATGCTATTTTGTGTTTTAATATGTGGTCTACTCTGGAGAATGTTCCATGTGCACTTCAGAAAGCTTTGTATCCTGCTCTTTTTGGGTGGAATGTTCAGTATATAACTATTAAGTCCATCTGATCTGATGTGTTGTTCAATGCCTCTGTTTCCTTATTTATTTTCTGTCTCATTTACATGTCCATTGATGTAAGTGGTATGTTAAAGTCCCCTAATATGATTGAGTTGCAGTCTGTTTCTCTCTTTAGTTGAGTTAGTATTTGTTTCACATATTTAGGTGGTCCTATGTTGTGTGCACAGATATTTATAATAGTTATATTCTCTTGATGGACTGATCCTTTTATCATTATGTAATATCCTTCTTTGTCTCTTCTTACTTTATTTCTTTTGACATCTATTTTGTTTGATATAAGTGCTGGTACTCCTGTTTTTTTTTCCCCTATTATTTGCATGAAATATCTTTTCCACCACTTGACTCTCATTCTGTGTGTGTCTGTGGGTCTAAAATGAGTCTCTTGTAGGCAGCATCAGAATGGATACTGTTTCTTTACCCATTGTGCCACTTTGTGTCTTTGTTGGTGCATTCAGTCCATTTACATTTAAGGTAATTGTTGATAGGTAAGTACTGATTGCCATTTTATTAATTGGTTTCTGGTTGTTTTTTAGTTCCTCTCTGTTCCTTTCTTCCTCTTTTATACTCTTCTTCTCATTTGATGGTTATCTTCAGTGTTATGCTTAGATTTATCTTATTAATTTTTGTGTATCTATTATAGGCTTTAGGTTTGTGTTTACCATAAGGTTCACTGATAGTTTCACACATATATAAAATTCTATAATGATATATGATCACTCTATTTCAAATACAATCTAAGTGTACTACTTTTTATTCTTCTTCATCCTCCACACTTTATAAATACAATGTAATAATCTACATCTTTTGTGTAGGCAGTGCAGGTCACAGGGTTGGGTGACTAAGGGCTGAGCTGCCAGTGAGGGAAATGGTATGTTTGGAGCTTGTTCCCATGAATGCCTGAACACTTGAGCTTAGGGAGGGCTAGGGAAGCATCATCAACCTGCTCTTTCTCCTTGAAGAGGGCTCCCTCCAGCCCCTGCCCCTCTGGCATATTTCCCAATGGTGGTAAATTGTTCAAATGTCAGCACTGTGCTGGGTCTCAGAGGAACAAATTGAGCATGCTGGCCCTCCACTAGTGACAGGCTCCCAGAGTTCCAACACTACACAGCTACCCTCCTACCTCCACAATTGACATTTTTGATGCAGAAATTTACAACTTTTTTGTCTTGTGTATCCACCAACAAATAGTTGTGGTTATAGTTATTTTTCTACTTTTTCCTTTCAGTATTCATGCTAGATTTGTAAGTGATATACCACTACAGTGACAACATTAGAGTGTCTTAACTTTACTATTTTTACCTTTCCAGTGAAATTTATATTTTCATATGTTTCCTGTTACTAATTAGCAACTTTTCATTTCTACATGAAGAGGTCCATTTAGAATCTCTTGCAACACCAATCTAGTGGTGATTAACTCTTTAAGTTTCTTTGTCTGGAAAACTCTTTATCTCTCCTTCAATTATGAAGTGCAGATTATCCAGGTAGACTGTTCTTGGTTGGCAGATATTTCTCAGCACACTTAATGTATTGTGACACTCTCACAGGCTTGCAAAATTTCTTCTGGTTAATTTACTGATAGTCTTCTGGAGGTTCTCGTGTACATAACAAGTTATCTTTCTCTTGCTGATTGTAAGATTTTCTTCTTGTTTGAACATTTGACATCTTATCCATAAGATATCTGAGTGTGGTTCTCTTTGGGTTCACATTATTTGGAAATCTCTGGGATTCCTGGATCTGGATGTCTGCTTCTTTCCTCAGGTTAGGGAAATAGTAAGCCATTATTTCTTGAAAACCCTTTCCAACATTTTCTCTCTCTCACCACCTCCTGGGACTTCCATAATGCAAATATTGATCTGCATAAACCTTGAAGCTATCTTCATTTTTTTTCATTCTTCATAATTTTGCTTTTCTGATTGCATTACTTGCACTGACCTACCTTCAATTTCACTGATCCTTTCTTCTACTTCCTCTAGTATGCTGTTGAATATCCACTTTGAATTTTCATTATATTTTCTGAATCTCTGTGATTTCTATTTGATAATTTCTTATATTTTGTGGCTCTTTATTTAAACTCTCATTTTGTTCATGCATTATTCTCCTAACCTTGGTGGATAGCTTTATAACAGGAAATGGGACTATTTATTAGGTAAATCACATATCCTTATTTCAATAAGGTCTATTTCTAGAGTTTTATTTTGTTCTTTTGTTTGGAACATGACCCTCTGTTTCTTCATTTTTCTAGATTCTCCGTGGTGGTTTCTGTGCCTTAAATAAAAGAGCTACCTCTCCTATTCTGCAAGGGGTATCTTGTCCATCTGGGCTGAACCTCATGATTATCTCTCAATCCTTTGTGGTTGTCCAGAATCCTTCATTCCTCTTAGTAGCTCCTAATAGTTATGGCATAAAAAGAACTGTCACTGACCCAAAAGGGAGAATTTTATTCAACAGCTACATGCAGGGTAATTGGGACCAGACCCTCAGGACACATTTTGAAAGTACGTACACAGGTTTCTTTTGGAGAAATACTGGTGTTGGATGTTTCATTATTTGCCTTCTGCATTAAGCCCTGGGGATGGTAGTTAACAATTGTTTCTTTGTGGGCTACAGACCTCGGAGACACATGAGTGTAAGCCCCAGTAACCAAAAGAGCCAGGCTGACAAGTAATGTACCCTCTAAGCAGCAATCACAAAACGAAACTAATAATTGTCAAGTACTTATAGTACTGAAAAACAACTATACATTCAACATAATCTCTATGAAAATTCTAATGGAATCATTCAGAAGAACAGAAAACACAATTAAACTTTGTATGAAACTACAAAGGACATTCAATACCAAAGCAATTCTGAAAAAGAACAAACCTGGAAGCATCACACATCTGATTTCAAACTATCCTACAAGCTTTACTAATAAAAACAATATGGGCTACCATAAACATAGACATATAACCCAGTGGAACAAATAGGGATTCGAGCAGTCAACCCCTGAATGTGTAGTCAACCAGTGTTTGAATAGAAAGGCAAAAAACTCGGTGGAGAAAGGGTAGTCTCTTAAACAAATGGTGTGGGAAAACTGGATAACCATGCATGATAATGAAATTGGACCACCATCATTCACCAGTCACAAACAGTAACCATAAATATGTTAAAGATTTGAAAGAAAAACCTAAAACATAAAATTCCTAGAAGAAAAGACAGAGACAGAACTCCTTGAAATTGGCCTTGGCAACAATTTTTTAGAATATGGCACCAAAAAAAAAAAAATTAACAAAAGCAAAATTCAGCAAGTGGGACATCCAATTAAAATGTTCCTGAACAGAAAAGAAACAACATGGAAAGACAACCTGGAGAATGGCAGAAAATATCTGCAAACCATATATCAGACAAGGCATTGATAGCCAGTATATACAAAGAACTCAAACAACTCAATAATAATACAACAAACAAACCAAATAAAGGATTGACAGAGGAACTGAATAGACATTTTTACAAGAAGACATCCAAATGGCCAACAAGTATATGAAAGGGTGCTCAACATCAGTAATAATCAGAGAAATGCAAAAATAAAGCATAAACAAAATGAGATATCACCTCACACTTGTTAGAATGGCCAACATCAAGAAGACGAGAGATAACTTGGTTTGGTGCAGATGTGGAGAAAGGGATCATTTGTACACTGTTGATGAGAATGTAAATGGTTTAAGTCACTATTAGCATGGAGGTTCCTCAAACTTTTACAACCATACAATCAAACAATAGCACATCTGTGTATATGCCCACTGCATATGAAAAAATGATATCAAAAAGATATCTGCACTCCCATGTTTACTGCAGCATTATTCACAATAGCCAAGATATGGAAAAAAAAAGTGTCCATCAGTGTGTGAATGGGTGAAGAAGTCATGGCATACACTAACAGTGGAATATAATTGAACTACAAGAGCAAAGAAATGCTACCATTTGTGACAATATGGGTTCAATTTGGGATCATTATGCTGAATTGGATAAACCAGAAAAAGGCAAATACTGTATCATGTCACTAATTTGTGGAATCTCTTAAAAGTCAAATTCAAAGACATAGAGAGTAGAGTTGTGGTTACCAGGGGCTGGGGACAGAACACTTGAGGAGATGTTATGAAAGGTTACTAACTTGCAACTAGAAGATGAATAAATCTGGACATCGAATGCACAGCATAGTGATTAGAATCAACGACACTGTATTATAAACCTAACAGGTCAATCTCCCGAGAAAGTCCTCGTGACCCCTTAGAAACAGGCTTCTCACATGTTCTCACACATTTTAAAGAGCAATCCTTCAAAAAGCATGCCTATGCCTGTATAGGGACCACACATCCTTTATTCATATCCGTTCTTTCACAGAGGATCAAAAATTCCCCTCTTTCAACCCTGCCCATGTGGAGTCTCATGGAAGATTTGGAAAAGCCTTCAAACACCTCTTCACTTACAGTCCTTAGTTAAACAGAACTATTCATGTGATCCATCAGATTTGAGATCCCAAAACAATAGTAAGAATCCAATGAATCTCCAAGGATAATATGTAATGACATCTGTTCTATGTCTGGCCAATCTGGAAAATTAATAGCAAGTGTAATTATACATCATGTTCCAGGTCTTTTAACCAGACTGCAACCACCAAAAGTTGTGTGTCCTTCCTCAGACAGAGGGAAATTGGCTAGATCTGAGAATGCTGCATATCCTATTATCTCTTTCCTCTCCTGGGCCTTGAGGGTTTCTGGAAAGTATCAGTATTAAAGTAACTTTAACCATTCTACTCCATTCATTATTACCTCTTACAAACATAAATCTCAAGGACAAAAAATGTCAAACACAGACGACAGGAAAGAATGTATACAGTTTGTCATATTTATTCTTAGTTCAGCAACACTGAATATGCAGTAACTCTATTACTACAATGAGATTTCCCATAAGTCTCCTCCTACCAATAATGAACAGATACTGAAATATCAGAAGTGATACATTTTCTAGATTTAATGGGAAAGAGAGAGGTTTGAGTCCCACAGTAACATAAATGGCTGTTGGCTATGACGTGGATTTTAAATATCATCTCCCATCAGAAATTCTCATTAAACACTAGATACAAGAAACTAAATAATCGGAACCATAAGTAAATGGCACTGAAGGGACCACATTCTTCATTTCACTCCTCTTTATGATTCAAACCACCTTCTCCTTCCTTAGATGGCAGCTGGTGGTGATGAGGATGGGGCTTAAGCTTTGTTACATTAGTTCTGAAAGAGGGCTTATAAAAACATTAGCTGTCTCAGATTGGTGTTTCCAAAAGTGTTTTGCTCAAGATAAGGTTCAAAGGATCTGGTAAGGCAGAAATAAGACAGTATACAACAATACACTAAAGAAAGAAATGTTTACTGCAAAGCATGAAGGCAAGCAGATAAATGGGAAATGCAACTAAGAATAAAAAACTTCACCAGACACACTCAGCAGCATCTGAGTTGCACCAGCTGGGGAGCTGATGAAAACAGCTATCCTGAGCTGCTGTGGGACAATGATGCTGGGCAGAGCATCCCCTCCATGGGTTAGGCTTCAAAGCGTGGCCCTAGGGATCCTGCTTTATACTCTAGTACCAACAGCTTGTGTAACTATTATTATACAAGCCTTGTTCATTAAGATTTCATGCAACCTTGCAAGACAATTCACTGTTCCTATGTTCCCAGAACAGACCTGATCTGAGTACCTTATGAGGAGTCAAATTCTCTTAACAGGCTGTTCAAGATCCGTTTATTGGAAGAGCTTGCCCCTATAGAGACCTAAGCAATCTTCCTTTTCCCTACAAAGAGGCACAACCAGGCCAATTGTATAGTTTTGTTTGTCCAAAGCACATCAACCCCCATGGTGAATTCCCATTCTGGTCAGAAGCATACAACAAACATGGATCACTATCATGTCTGGATTATGCTGCATCAGAACATTTGGGAGACCCTGTTCCTACATTCCTGGGACTATGTCAGGTATCTCACCTTTAGGGTCAGAGGACTGACATTGAACAGGCCTCATTCTCAAAAGAAAAGAAGACAAGTTTCTGAATCTTAATGTTTGACATATATTTTGGGGTATATTAATAAATGAAGCCACTCTTCATGCAGAGGGAAACTGGTGAAGCTCCAAGAATTACACTCATTGTGTTTGCCTGGCTTTGAATAGGCTGTTGGTCCTTTTGGCCATAGTACCTGTCAAATCATCCTTCTTTGTCCAAAGGCAGTATGAATTTTCTTATACTCTATTCATGGCCTCAGTATTGTGGGTTAAGGATTGTGACAGGACGAATCTGTCAAAAATCTCAGAATCTGTGAAGTTAACAGTACCCTCCCTCCTTTTGCAACCTCTTAAAGGCATCTTTGATTTCCCTGTTTCTCAGACTGTAAATCAAAGGATTCAACATGGGAATTACCACTGTGTAGAAAACAGATGCAAATCTGTCAAAGTTGGAAGAACCACCAGAGCTAGAATTCAAATAGACAAACATACCTGAGGTATAGAAGAGGGAAACTGCTGTCAGGTGAGAAGCACAGGTGTTGAAAGCCTTGGACCTGCCTTTAGCTGTAGTGATCTTCAAAATGGAGATAACAATATAGCCATAGGATATCATGACAACAAAGACATTTATTATCCCAAAGATCATTGTTAATAGAGCAAGTAAGAGTTTGACAAAGAAAGTGTCAGTGCAGGACAGGACTAACAGTTGGGGCATGTCACAGAAAAAGTGGCGGATGACATTAGGCCCACAGAAGTGGAGTTGAAGAATGGCACACACTTGGGATACAGAACCAGAGATTCCAGCCATAAAGGATCCCAGCACCATCCCAGCACAGAGGGTGGGTGACATGATTGATGAATAGAGAAGTGGATTACAAATGGCAGCATAGCGGTCATAGGCCATGGCTGTCAGGACACAAGACTCACTCAGTCCCATGGTTGCAAAGAAGAAGTACTGAACAGCACAACCCACTAGGGTGATACTATGTTGTTCCTGGAAGAAGTCAGAGAGCATCTTGGGGGCTGTGGAGGTCACATAGCAGATGTCTAGGAAGGACAGGTTACTGAGGAAGAAGTACATGGGAGTGTGGAGGTGGGAGTCCATCCTTATTAAGATGATGAGGCTCAGGTTCCAAGTCAGAGTTGTAACGTAGATCACCAGGAACACAACAAAGAGCACTGCTTTGATTCTGGAAAAATCTGAGAACCCCAAGAGGATGAAGTAGGTTATCTCTGTAATATTTCCTCTTCTAATCATAGCCTCGGTGGTCCTGAGATCAGAAAAGAGACAAGAGAATGCACCGCTGACTCAATGGAAATAACAGCATTACAATTCTCCTATGTGCCAGTGTTTTCCTCCATGGAGTACAATAAAAAGGGAAATGCTCACTGTCTTGCTCTAAACACTAGTGCTTTTCATCTCACATTGTCAAGGAGTACCTGCTAAGTGCTTCAGGTTCTTAGTTAAGGCATGAAGTCCTATGAGAATTGAAGTGCATATTTAAACACTTAATGGAGAATTTTTATAAACAGTAGAAATTCTGTGATTATTATACATAGAGATCATTGATGAAAACGTTTTTCTAAAACTTCTGTTTATTCATTATATAACTGCTGCTTTGTGATAATAATAGTGTAATAATTTGAAATAGACCTTCTGTCCCACATGGTCATCCTGATAAATTTTTTAAATTGATCCCATTCTCCATGAGAAAAATGATTATTCTGTTTGTAATAATATCTCAACTTATACAAATGTATTGAATATATCATCTCCAAACTGGCCTGAAAATTATATCACAATTTATAACTCTGATAATATTTTTGTAGAGCACAGCATGTGTGACCAAAGAAGTTATAGAATAAATGTTCTTATGGAAGTCTTCATAGAAAGTACACCAAAAGGAGGCTAGTATAGCTGACTATTGACCTCAATATATTATTAATTTAGGGTATTTTGCTACCTGAGGAATGGCATGGGACTATAGTTCAAAGTTCAGACTTTGGAGATTTTGTTCTGATACCCTCTTGTTCTATGTACCTGTCCCTGTGGCTTAAACACACTATTTACCACTTACAATAAGTGAGAACAGTGAGAGTCCATGAAACATGGGAGGGCTATAGGAGAAATTCATGCAAATGCTCAGCACTCAATCTAGTACATAGTAACTGTTTCAACAGGTGTTGACTATTACTATCATTAGTTGATTACAGATAACCATGAATGACAGTTGTACCCATGGATAGGAATGCCAGGGATGCTAGAATTTTATGGATCCATTTGAGGAATTTCCTGAAAGATCATCAGCCTTCTAGGCAGTCAGGCATCATTACCTCTAGACAGACGTAGATTTAGACCTCAGGTAGAAGCAAATCGCCTGGGGCCACGAAGATACAAGCCAGTAAATGATTCATATCAGGCTTGCTTGAGTTTGAATCCACTTGGGTCAGTTTGCAAGAAACATCATGCTATGATGGGTCTTGATGCAGAGAAAGAGTCCAAGTGGATAATTTCAATTCTCAAGTACTTCATAGTTTTATTTAATATTTTTTGTTGATACAGTCAGCTGGTTAGAACTTACTAACAGATTCATAATAGATATAACCTCTTGGTTATGATCCATAAATTTTCTGACCTTCCTTGAATGAAAGAGTTAATCATCAAGAGTAGCCAAGAAATTTTTAACAAAGATTAGTAATGAAAAGGACTTGAAATGAGCAAACAAGCAAAACCCAAATCAGGAATAGACCATAAACACAGAGAACAAACTGGTGGTTGCCATAAGAGGTTGGGGTAGGGGAATGGGTGAAATAGGTGATGGTATAAAGAGGTATAAACTTCCAATTATAGAATAAATAATTCATTGGATGAAAAGTACAGCATAGGAAATAGAGTCAATAATTGTATGGTGACAGATGGTAAATATATTTATCATGGTAAGGATTTCATAATGCATAAAATTCTTGAATCACTAGGTTGCACACCTGAAACTAATATATTGCATGTGAAGTATACTTTAATTTTTAAAAATGAAAATTATTTAAATATGAAGAAATATAATAAATTAAAAGCCTTGAACTTTCAGATATTAAAAAGTTTAATAAACATGGATAATTCATGATTCTTGTAAAAATAGAAAAGTGTCATAAAAATATCTAAAACTTTGGGAAAAATGTAAATGTTAGTAAGAACTGAATATATGATAAAGTTAGTTCTTTTTAAATTAACACTTCAATTGACAGAGAAGGATAAACAGTTGGCATGCATTTACATAATCTAGGGATGGGAATGATATGTCTAAAATGTAACATCAAAACAGAAAATATGTTTTAACAATTTAAAATCTGGTTAAGAAAGAAAAACCCACTTAAGTAAAACATTCTTGAAATACAGTTGCTGAACTGGGAAAAGAACAGTCACAAAACATGCCTTAAATATAAATAGCATAATTCAATAAGGGTTAGGCATTCACATATATTGCTGATGATTACACAAAACGGTTCTACCTTACTAGAGTAAAAAATTGCTTTATATAATCTCCCTCCCTTTCTCTCTCTCTCTCTCACACACATACATGCACACCCATGAACCAATTACAAATGAGGAAAAGTAAAGAATGGTATAGTTTTGATTTTCTTCTTTATATTTGTCTGTATTTTCAATTCTTTACAACTTTCATATTTATAATTAAAATATCTATTAAGTTATGTAATCCAGACTTGGAGGGGGAAAAAGATGGCGCGAGAAATGAGGCAGAAACCTCTTCCCAAAATCACACAAAATATGAAAATACAGCAAATACAACTAATCCTGAAAATGCAACCCAAAGACTGCAGAACAGAGTGCCTACATCTGGAGAAAAAAGAAGGCATCACAGAAAAGGGTAAAATAGCAAAGCCAAGATCCAGCAGGCCTGAAGACCTCCCCACACCCAGCCCAAAAGACAAAAGGAAAAGAAATGTAGCTGGGGAGGGAGTAGAAGCCCAAGACTGCTAAAAGCCCAGCCCCAGAGATCTGCTCTGGGAGCATGAACACACATTACATGGTGCTGTAGAGATTAGTTGCTTTGGAAAGCAAAGATGGGCAGAAACTCAGAGAGACTGAGATCCCAGCTGCTTGTAGAGAACAGGTACACACAATCAGGCCCCTGAGAAAAAGAAAAGTGGGAAGCTTGAAGGACTTTCCAGCAGTAAATGGGGCACTAAAGGGGAAACAATGGCACTGAGCTCGCTGCTCAGGAGAAAGGGCAGGTGGACAAAACGCTCAGCCCAGCAGTTTGGAAAATTTCAGGAGCTTCAGACACTCCTTCTCCCTTGCTGGCAACACAGCTCTGAGGTACCCCCGACTGCAGTAAGCAGCCTGCTGCTCCTTCCTCCAAGCAGGTGCTGGTCCCACCATTGTGGCAGTTAATCTGCAGGATGGTGCAACCCATGGCAGCTACAGAGGAATAGCACAGAGGCTCCTCCCTGTATGCACAGCCCACTGGACTTGGAAGGGGAGGCAGACTTCATACCCAGGAAGGCGTGAAATCCTTCCCACAAAACTATCCTCCTGGCACGTGCAATTTTTGCTCTCCTGCCACCCCTGCCATTTGCTGCAGGCACACAGCATCTCCAGAGAGTAGAGCCCCTGGCCACTACAAGGCCCTGCCTACACAAAGTTATTATTCTATAGGAAACACTAAAAAAAAAAAAAGGCAGCAAAGGAATTTGGTCAAAACAAAATTACAAGAAAAATGACAGAAAGGGCATTAAATGAAACAGAAATCACCAATCTTCTTGATAAGGATTTCAAAATACAGGTTATAAATGTGCTCACAGAGCTACAGAAAAATATTCAAGATCTCTCAGAGGACTTCAACAAAGAGACGGAAATTTTGAAAAATACATTATCTGAAATGAAATATACAATGGAGGGATTTAAAAGTAAATTAGATGAGGTGGAGGAGATGGTAAATGAAATAGAAATTAGAGAACAAGAAAACAAAGAAGCTGAGGCACAGAAAGGAAAAAGGGTCTCTAGGAATGAAAGAATAATAAGAGAGCTGTGTGGCCAATCCAACAGAACAATATTCACATTATAGTGGTTCCAGAGAAGAAAAGAGAGAGAAAGGGATAGAAAATCTCTTTGAGGAAAAAACTGTTGAAAACATTCCCAATGTATTCCTGGGGAAGGAAATAGTCTCTCAGGTCATGGGAGTGCAGAGATCTCCCAGCACAAGAAACCAAAAGAAGACAGTACCAAGACATATAACAATTAAAATGGCAAAGATCAAGGACAAGGAGAGAGAATTGAAAGCAGCCAGAGAGAGAAAAAGATCACTTATAAAGGAAATCCCAACAGGCTATCAGCAGACATCTCAGCACAAGCCTTACAGGACACAAGGGAGTGGCATGATATATTTAATGCAATAAAACAGAGGGGCCTACAATCAAGAGTACTCTACTAGGCAAGATTATAATTTAAATTTGGAGCAGGGATTAAACAATTTCCAGGCAAGAAAATGTTGAGGGAATTTACCACCTACAAACTGTCCCTACAGCATATCTTAAAGAGACTGTTCTAGATAGAAGCGCTTCTAAGGCGAAATAGCATTCACCAGAGAAGAAAATCCCACACTAAAGGAAGTAAACCAATTAATTACTAAGCAAATACAAAATCAAATCAACTACTCACAAAGTTAGTCAAGGGATACACACAAGTGCAGGATATGACACACAACATATAAAGGGTGGAGGAAGAAGAAGAAGAGGAAGGAGAGAAAGAAAAGGAACCTTTAGATTGTATTTGAAATAGCATAATAAGTGAGTTGAGACAGACATTAGATAAAGGAAGTTGCCCATGAACCTTTGGTAACCACAGATCTACAGCCTGCAATGGCAATAAGTACATATCTATTGATAATCATCCTTACTGTAAATGGACTGAATGCACCAGTCGAAAGACATAGAGTTACAGAATGGATAAAAAAATAAGACCCATATATATGCTGCCTACAAGACACTCACTGCAAACTAAAAGACATACATGGACTAAAAGTGAAAGGATGAAAAAGATGTTTCATGAAAATAATAGGGAAAGAAAGCAAGAGGAGCAATACTTGTATCAGACAAAATAAACGTCCAGACAAATAAAGTAACAAGAGACAAAAGACATTACACAATGATAAAGGGGTCAGTCCAATAAGAGGATATAACCATTATAAATGTCTATGCACCCAATACTGGAGGACATAGATATGTGAAACAAATACTAACAGATTTAAAGGGGCAAACAGAATGCAATGCATTCACTTTAGTAGACTTCAACACACCACTCACTCTAAAGGACAGATCAACCAGACAGAAAATAAGTAAAGAGACAGAGACACTGAATAACACATTAAAACAGATGGACCTAACAGACATCTGCAGAACTCTACACCTAAAAGCAGCAGGATACACATTCTTCTTAAGTGAACATGGAATATTTTAAAGAATAGATCATATACTGGGCCACAAAAAAAGCCTCAGTAAATTCAGAAGTATTGAAATTGTACCAGCCAGCTTCTCAGACAACAAAGGTATGAAACTAGCAAAAAATTAAGCAAAGAAAATATCCATAAACACATGGAGACTTAACAACATGGTCCTAAATAATCAATGGATCAGTGACCAAATAAAAACAGAGATCAAGCAATATATGGAAACAAACAAAAACAACAACTCAACAGTCCAAACGTGTGGGATTCAGCAAAGGCAGTTCTAAGAGGAAAGTATATAGCAATACAGGCTTATCTCAATAAAGAAAGCAATCCCCAATGAATACTCTAAACTCACAATGAATTAAACTAGAAAAAGAAGAAAAAATGAGGCCCAAAGTCAGTAGAAGGAGGGACATAATAAATATCAGAGCAAAAATAAACAAAACTGTGGAGAATAAAACAATAGAAAGAATCAATGAAACCAGGAGCTGGTTCTACAAGAAAATAGATAAACCACTAGCCAGATTTATCAAGGAAAAAAGAGTGTACACACAGAAACAGACTCAGAAATGAGAAAGGAAAATCACTACATACAGCATGGAAGTACAAATAATTAGTAGGGAAGACTATGAAAAATTGTATGCTAACAAATTGAACAACTTACAAGAAATGGACAACTTTCTAGGAAAATGCTACCTTCCAACAATGACCAAAGAAGAAACAGAAAATCTGAAAAGACAAATTACCAGCAAAGAAATTGAATGGTAATCAAAAACTACCCAAGAACAAAACCTGTGGGCCAGATTGATTTACTGCTGAATTTTATCAGACATTTAGAGAAGACATAGTACCCATTTTCCTTTAAGTTTTTCAAAAAATAGAAGAGGAGGGAATACTTCCAAACTCATTCTTTGAAGCCAGCATCACTCTAATACCAAAACCAGGCAAAACACCACAAGAAAAGAAAATTACAGACTAATATCCCTGATGAACATAGATACAAAAATACTCAACAAAATACTAGCAAACCAAATTCAAAAATACATCAAGAGGATCATACACCATGATCAAGTGGGATTCATCTCAGGGATGCAAGGATAGTACAACATTCGAAAATCCATCAACATCATCCACCACATCAAGAAAAAGAAGGGCAAAAACCACATGATCACCTCCATAGGCCCTGAAGAAGCATTCGACAAAATTCAACATCCATTGATGATAAAAACTCTCAACAAAATGGGTATAGAGGGGAAGTACCTCAACATAATAAAGGCCATATATGACAAACCCACAGACACCATCATACATAACAGCGAGAAGCTGAAAGCTTTTCGCCTAAGATCGGGAATAAGACAGGGATGCCCACTCTCCCCACTTTTATTCAACATAGTACTGGAGGTCCTAGCCATGGCAATCAGACAAAACAAAGAAATGCAAAGCATCCAGATTAGTAAAGGAGAGGTCAAACTGTCACTATTTGCAGGAGACATGATATTGTACATAAAAAACCCTAAAGATTCCATTCCAAACTAGTAGATCTAATATCTGAATTCAGCAAAGTTGAGGAATACAAATTTAATACACAGAAATCTGTTGCATTCCTATGCACCAATGATGAACTAGCAAAAAGAGAAACCAGGAAAACAATTCCATTCCCAAATGCATCAAAAAGAATAAAACACCTAGGAATAAATCTAACCAAGGAAGTGAAGGACCTATACCCTGAAAACTACAAGACACTCTTAAGAGAAATTAAAGAGGACACTAACAAATAGAAATTCATCCCATGCTCTTGGGTAGGACGAATTGATATTGTCAAAATGGCCATTCTTCCTAAAGCCGTATACAGATTCAATGGAATCCCTATCAAAATACCAACAGAATACTTCAATGAACTGGAACAAATAGTTCTAAAATTCATATGGAACCACAAAAGACCCTGAATCGACAAAGCAATCCTGAGAAGGAAAAATAAAGCAGGGGGGATCTCGCTTCCCAACTTCAAGCTCTACTACAAAGCTACAGTAATCAAGACAATTTGGTATTGGCACAAAAACAGACCCACAGATGAGTGAAACAGAATAGAGTGTCCAGATATTAACCCAAACATCTATGGTCCATTACTATACAATAAAGTAGTCATGGATATACAATGGGGAAATGACAGCCTCTTCAATATCTGGTGTTGGCAAAACTGGACAGCTACATGTAAGAGAATGAAACTGGATCATTGTCTAACTCCATACACAAAAGTAAACTAAAAATAGATCAAAGACCTGAATGTAAGTCATGAAACCATGAAACTCTTGGAAAAAAATATAGGCAAAATCTCTTGGACATAAACATGAACAACTTCTTCATGAACATATCTCCCCAGGCAAGGGAAACAAAAGCAGAAATGAACAAGTAGGACTATATCAAGCTGAAAAGCTTCAATACAGTAAAAGACACCATCAAAGAACAAAAAGGCATCCTACATTATGGGAGAATATATTCATAAATGACATATCCGATAAAGAGTTGACATCCAAATTATATAAAGAGCTCACACACTGAAACAAACAAAAAGCAAATAAGCAAATTAAAAAATGGGCAGAAGATCTGAACAGGCACTTCTCCAAAGAAGAAATTCAGATGGCCAATAGGCATATGAAAAGATGTTCCACATCACTAATCATCAGAGAAACGCAAATTAAAACCACAATGAGATATCAGCTCACAACAGTTAGGATGACCAACTCCAAAAGACAAAAAACAAATGTTGGCAAGGATGTGGAGAAAGGGGAAGCCTCCTACACTTCTGGTGGGAATGTAAATTTGTTCAACCATTGTGGAAAGTGGTATGGAGGTTCCTCAAAAAACTCAAAATAGAAATACCATTTGACCCAGGAATTCCACTCCTAGGAATTTACCCTAAGAACACAGGAGCCCAGTTTGAAAAAGACATATGCACTATGTTTATCGCAGCACTATTTTACAATAGCCAAGAAAAGGAAGCAACATAAGTGTCCATAAGTAGATGAATGGATAAAGAAGACATATACAGAATGGAATATTTTCAGCCATAGGAAGAAAACAAATCCTACCATTTGCAACAACACGGATGGAGCTAGTTGGTATTATGCCCAGTGAAATAAGCCAGGTGGAAAAAGATAAGCATCAACTGATTTCACTCATCTGTGGAATATAAGAACAAAGGAAAAACTAATGGGACAAAACAGAAGCAGACTCACAGAACCCAAGAATGGACTAACAGTTACCAAAGGGAAAGGGACTGGGGAGGATGGGTGGGAAGGGAGGGATAAGGGGGAAAGGCGGCATTATGATTAACACACATGATGTGGTGGTGGGACACGGAGAAGGCAGTATAGCACAGAGAAGACAAGTAGTGACTCTACAGCATCTTACTACACTGATGGACAGTGACTGTAATGGGGTATGTGGTGGTGACTTGATAATGGAGGAGTCTAGTGACCATAATGTTGCTCATGTAATTTTAAGTTAATGATATGAAAAAAGAGCTTAATAAACATGGATAATTCATGATTCTTGTAAAAATAGAAAAGTGTCATAAGAATATCTGAAATTTCAGGAAAAAAGGTAAATATTAGTAAGAATTGAATATGTGATAAAAGTAGTTATTTTTAAGTTATATTTCCATTGATAGAGAAGGATAAACACTTGGTATACTTTTACATAATCTTGGGATGGAAATGATATATCTGAAATATAACACCAAAAGAGAAAACATAGAAGAAAATAAGATTTAAAAATTTTAAATCTGGTTATAGAAGAAAAACCACTTAAGTAAAATACTTTTGAAATGTAGTTGCAGAAAAGGGAAAAACAGTTACAAAACATAAAATAGACAATATAGTAATGCCTTTAATATAAAAAGAATAAATCAATAAAGGATACGCTTTGCCATATACTGCTGATGACTGCACAAAATAGTTCCACCTTACTAGAGGAAACAATTGCTTTATATATTCTCTCTCTCTCTCTCGCTCACACACACACACACACACACACACATACACACACCCATGAACCAATTACAAATATCAAAATAATGAGCATTATGATTTTTATTTTCTTCTTTATACTTGTATTTTCAATTTTCTACAACTCCTATATTTATAATTAGAAAATCTATTAAGATATGTAAATCCAGAATCTTTAATAGTCAACGCAGAGACACAGAAGGAGAGTGAGATGGGAAATGTTGGAGAAAGAATGAGAGAAAAGACTTGAGACTTTCCTGACTTTATTTCCTGGCATAGGATTCTTAGCAAGTTATTACGCTCTCTGTGCTATAGATGCCTCATCTATAAACGGGGCTATAGTCCTTACCACCTCATAGGGTTGCTGCAGGGAATAAATGGCATAAAGGGCTTAAAACAATAAGGGCTAAATAAATGTTAGCAATTATCATTCCCATTGTCTTTCCTCTCTATGAAAGAAAAATAAGGCAGAACTAACACAGAGGAATCAGGATCTCTTCAAATAATTATTACTGAAGTTGATGTCGCTAACACAATATCAATAATATTGTTAATAAATAATTGTCTTTATTTTCATCTTGTATTGCTCCATTATCTCCCACTCAGATGGATCATCACCTCCTGATGCCACTTTTTATGTTCCACCACCACCAAATACAGCTGAAATGATAATACTGATGATGTACAGTACACGGTCTAGTAGAGCTGGTTTATTTAATAAGAATCTGGTATACTAACATACTAATAATTGCATTTAACAATAAATACATATTGACTACACTAATAAATGGTTCTTTGATGCTGTTTTGGATGTGGAAGTAAAAATATCATACTTCATTTCATCTCAATTGTGTTTATATGAACTGGGAAATCTTTCTGCTACTATTTGAATAGAGTACTGAGATGTAATTTCTCAAATGTCTTATTCAAGAGGAGTTAGAGTCAATAAAAATGTTTTGAAAACATGGACTGCCACACACACCATCTCCAAAAATACTAACATAATAGATCAAATTTGTGAAAATAATTCAAGCTTTAATCAAGCAGTGGCACTAAAATTATTCACTTTCTTATTACATTCTGGGAACAGAGGCAGCCATAACTAAATGCATTCTGTCTAACCCATCGTGCCCCAAAAGAGTGAAGAGTGCTGGGTTGTTTTACATACTCATGATAAAATTGACCCTGAAAACATATGTTCTTAAAATAAGGTAAGCTAGAGAAAAAGGGGAAACATTAAAAATATAACCACTCTCTTTGAATCCTTTTGACCATGTGTTCACCAACTCACTGGAGTAGAAAAGATGACTTATGTAAATATGCTGGAGATTTTAATATGTGGATATAAAACAAAACTATACAAAACTCTTCTATTCTTATCTACTAAGGACATAGTCAGTTTCCAAGGTTGTGCAGAGTATAAGTCGGGTTAAGAAATACGGAATGTTGCTGAATAAAGGCAACAGAAGTAAAAGAAGGTAAAACAGGGCAACACTACCTGCGCTCAGGTGCTACATCTCTGAGATTGTGTCACCCAGCTACTGCCTCCATACTATGCCAAGCTTTTCAAAGATGACAATAGAGAACTATTTCAAAGGAATGAAATTATACATGAGTACTCTGTCATATGATTATATAGTGACTAGCTTGTCTTTCCCTACTCAGAAATTATGAATCAAAACTATAAGTTTAAATGGAAATCAAGTTAATTGACAATATTATAAAAACAGAATAATTCTCCAGGGAAAATCACGTTAAAATGGTCTTTGGGATGGTTAAAGCTGGGAAACAGACAAGAATGGTTGAATTTAGGATATTCCCCTATAATTCAGTAAATTATTATTTTTATTAATTCCTCATTTACTAAATTCTAAAATTTCTTATCCCTTAGAGACACTTTTAGTTTCTAGATGATCTTATTATCCACAGTTAAAGGAAAAAAAACAAAAGGCAACATAGTTCAAGATCACATCCTTAAGAAATTGAAGAACTAGAGCTCAACACCTGCCTCCCACCCCAGAGTAATACATGAAATGTTAGGTAAGAGGTTAATATCTTCACTGAAGGACAGACAACTTGGATAAGGAGAAAACCCAATTAACAGCCCTAAATGGAGGATGTGGAGGTGAGGGGGAGAGGAGACTGACGAACGGGAGACACTGAGGACCACAAACCTTGTCCGCATAGGTCCTACTGGGAGGATCCCACCGCTACTGAGACAGCACAGAATCCACTGATGCCTCTAATCACACCCTCTCACCTTGACCCAGATACAGCAGGAACACAGATTTCTCAGCAACGGTTGATACCGCTTATATCTTTCCCAAAAGGGTTTTCTCAGTGAGCTCTATTACACTCCAAGGCAGGAGCTTTAGTCTATAAACTGGCTGTCCACTCACAGCAAGAGAGATGCCCACAACTGGGAGTCATCTTAAACATGTTGTTAAGGGCAGAGGTGCAAGCAGAAAAGACAGTAAGAGGGAGCAAAGTCCCCAGGTACTTGCTCTCTGGAGACATGCTTGTCACGGTGGTTTTGTCCCAGCTAATCTCATGCCCCACTTTGCCACGTCCCTTCTGATACCATCTCCCATTTCCCCATAGTCCTATCATGATCTCATGATGGTAGCTTTTGTTTTAATGAATGTGGTGTCAGTAGACCTGCTATGTACCTAGGGATCATCTAGCCTGATAACTTCAATTTCCAAATGAGGAATCTGAAGCAAGAGGAGATAAATTATCCCACAAACATGACACAGCTAGCTGGTAAACAGATTCAGAACAGTAAAGTAGATCTGTGGATACCTCACTGTTTATAAAGCACTCCCAATTATACACACGCACGCATGCACACACACACACAAGTACATTTTTTAAAATACCTGATCTTAATCCATGATGGCAGCAAACCTGTAGGGCTGACATGGCATTATTTCCTATGCATAAGTGAGAAAATCGAGGCAATAAGGAGTACAATAAAATTAATTCATGACAGAATCATGACTTTTGATGGTTCCAACATGAGCCCTGGTATGAGCCAAGGTGGGTTGAATTGTGGCTTTCCACTAGCTGGTTTGTGACTTTGAGCAAATTAACCTCTCCCAGCCTCAGTACTGGCACCTATAAAGTAGAGCTGATAGTAGTAGCTACTTCATTAAGTAGCTCTTCATAGGGATAATCAAATCAGATAATGATTACACAGCACTTATTGGAGTGTGTCATACACACAGCATGTCTTCCATAAATACTAGATATAATTTTGGTGTTCCGAATTGTAATCCTTTCCAACATATTACGCTGCATTGCTAAGCCTTCAGTTAAAGAATCTACTTAATTTTTGCATCCATGTTCACTGGGATATTGAACTTTTCTTTCTTTTCTACAGTGTCCATGTCCATTTTTTGTATCATTTAAATGCTGCCCTCATAAAATGGGTTTAGAAGTGTTACTTCCTCTTCTACTTTTAGAAAGAGTTTGAGAAGCATTCTCATTAATTCTTCTTTAAATGTTTGGTAGCACTTAACTAGTGAAGCCGTTTAGTTCTAGACACTTTGGCTTCTAGGAAGTCTTTGACTACTGACTCATCTCCTTACTAATTGATCTGTTGATATTTATTTCCTCATGATTCAGTCTTGGCGAATTGTATGTTTTTACCATTTGTCCATTTCTTCTGGATTGACCTGTTTTTCGGTGTACAATTGTTCATGGTAGTCTCTTTTATGCTTTATATTTCTGTGGTATCAATTTTAATGTCTCCCCTTTCATTTATAATTTTATGTATTACAGTCCTCTCTATTTTTCTTGATGAGTATAGCTAAATGTTTCTCTGGCTTGTTTATCAGTTTAAAAGCCAAGTGCTTAGTTTCATTAATCTTTTCCACTTTCCTTTAGTTTGATTATGTGTAATTCCATGCTGATATTCATTATTTCCTTCCTTCTACTACTTAGTTCTAGTTCCATGTAATATAATCTTAGGTTGTTTTAATGACCTTTCTTCTTAATGTAGATATTCATCATAACGAACTTCCCACTGGAACTGCTTTGCTGCATCCCATAAATTTTGGTATGTTGTATTTCCAGTTCATTCAACTAGGATATTACTTTGTATCTCTTCTGATTACTTCTCTGACATCCTGGTGTTCAATAGCATATTGTTTAATCTCCACATATTATGAATATTCCAGTTTTCTTCTTGTATTTGGATTCTACTTTCTTACCATTGTGGTTGGAAAGTATGCTTGATATGATTTTAATCTTCTTAAAGATATTAAGATCTGTTTTGTGGCCTAACATATGATCTATCCTGGAGAAGCTTCCGAATGACTCTAGAACAATGTCTGTGGTGCTTCCTTTAGATGAAATTTTAGCAAAGATTTGTTAAGTCCATCTGTCCTAACATGTGATTTAATTCCAGTGTTTCATTGTTGACATTCCATCTGAATGATCTATTCGTTGTTGAAAGTGGGGTAATGAAGCTCTCTGCTATTATTGTATTTTATTGTATTGCTGTCTAGCTCTCTTTTCATCTCTGTTAATATTTTTCTTCTAGATTTAGGTGTTACTCTATAGGGTACATAAATACTTAGAAATGCTATTTCCTCCTGTTGGATTGACCACTTTATTATTATGTAATAACCTTCTTTCTCCCTTTTCAGTCTCTGCCTAAAAGTCTATTTTTTTTCTGATGTAAGTATAGCTTTCTCTGCTTATTTGGTCTCAATTTAGATTCAGTTCTTTCTCATCCCTTCACCTTCTGTCTATGTGTGCCTCCAAAGCTGTGATGAGTCTTTGGCAAGTAGCATGGAGTTGGGCTTTGTTTTTTCATATATTCAGACACTCAGTGTGTTTCACTGGAGAAAGTCCTGTTACATTTAAAGTCTTACTGAGAGGTGTGCACTTACTACTGTCACTTTGTTCATTGTTTTCTGGCTGTTTTGTAATCCTTTGGCTCCTTCTCATGCTCTCTTTCTTAGTGATTTAATGATTTTCTCTACTGGTATGCTTAAATTCTTTTCTGTTTGTGAATTTCCTAGAGGTTTTGGCTGTTTGTTATCATGAGGCATATATAAAACATCTATCATAGTTATAACAGTCAATTAGAAGCTGAAAACAACTTAAGTTCTAACACATGCTAAAACTACATGGTTGCACTTCTGACTCCACATATTATGTTTTTGATGCAACAACCTATATCATTTTTTATCTTCTGTATCCACTAACAAATTTTTGTGGTTACAGTTATGTTTCTACTTTTGTCTTTCACTCTTCGTACTAGATTTATAAGTGACATACCACTACAATGACATTAGTGTACCTGAACTTAACCAGTTTTACCTTTCCAGTGAGTTACATTTTCATATGGTGCCCATTTCTAACTGGCAAGTTTTCATTTTTGTGTGAAGAAGCCCATTATAATCTCTTGCTAAACCAATCTACTGGTAATGAAATATCTAGGGTTCCTTGTCTGGAAAACTCTTATCTCTCCTTCAACTACAAAGGACAGCTTATCCAGGTAGACTGTTCTTGGATGGCAAATATTTATCACCTTACTGAGTATATTGTACCACGTTCTTAGTTCTGCAAAATTTCTACTGGAAAATTTACTGATAGTTTTCCACAGGTTCCCTTGTACATAACAAGTTGTTTTTCTCTTTCTGTTTTAAGATTCCTTGTTTTAATATTTTTATATTTTATTGATAATACATTGTGGTATGGTTCTTTTTGCATTTACGTTCTTTGGCATACTCAGAGATTCCTTGTTCTGGATGTCTGTTTTATCCCCAGGTTGGGGATATTTTCAACCATTACTTATTGAAATAAGTTTTCATCCATTGCACTCTCTCTTCACCTTCTGAGACTTCTAGAATGCAAATATTGATGTGTTTGATGGTGTCCCATAAGTCCCTTAAACTATCTTCACTTTTTCGTTCTTTCTTCTATTTGTTCTTCTAAAAGGATGAATTGCATTGACCTATGTTCAGTTTAATTGAGTATTTCTCTAGTTCATCCAGTACGCTGGTGAATCTCTTTGAATATTTCAGTTTATTTTATTCTACATATATGTGATTCTATTTGATTATTTCTTATATTTTGTAACTCTTGGTTGGAATTCTCATTTTGTTGATGCATTATTTTCCTAACTTTGGGGAACACCTTTATCCCTATCAGTGAACTATTTTTCAGGTAAGTCATTTATCCCTATTTCAGTAAGGTCTATTTCTAGAGTTTTATCTCTTTTTTTTTTTTTGGTTCATATTGCCCTGTTTCTTCATTTTTATTGATCCTCTGTGTTGGTTTCTTTACATAAATAAAACAGCCACCTCCTGTAGTCCACAAAGGGTATCTCTGTAGATGAAACTAACTGTCCATCCAGGCCCTACCTAATAGTTATCTGTCAGTCCTTTGTGATTTTCCAGCAGACTTTGTTCTTAGTAGCTCCTTGTAGTTTAGGGCACAACAAGAACTGTCAGTAAGCCTAAATGGCAGATCTCCTTCAACAACTAGATGTATGGTGACTGAAACCAGACACTCAGGAAAAGTACATGAATAGATTTCTTTTAGAGAAATACTAGACTTGGGTATTTCTTTCTATGCCCTCTGCGCTAGTCTCTGGGGATGATAATCAGTTAAGAACTATTTCTTTGTGAGTTTCAGTCCACTGGGACTCATGTGCAAGCACCAGTGATCAACAGTGCCAGGCTGACATGGGATGTACCTTCTGAGCAGCAATCACAAAACCTGGGGCACCAGGTGCATGCACAACCTCCTTCCCAGGAGAGACTGGTGACCTGGAGTGGGAAAGTGTGGGAATGCAATGATGGTACTTGCAGACCTCCCTGGTCTCCAGCGAGAACTGCATTCTGTCTGTAGATGTGTGTCAAATTAGAAGCTTGACACATGGGCTGCAGCTTTTACAATATGCGAATAGATAATTTTCATTGAGATGCTTGGAATTGGGTGTTTCTGAATGCTACCCCTGCACTAAGACCTGGGAGGAAATCACTGAAAAGTGTCTCTATGCTCTAATCTGTAAGTCTTCTGGATTTAAGTCCAGTTGTATTTCAGAACTAGATGTTTTGGGGCTTCATCCCTCAGACTCTTGAAAGTTGGGACACTGGCTATTGGGTCCAACCTCCTCACTATTCAAAGAGAAGCTGGGAGAACTCAAAACTACACACCAATGGCTTTGATGATATAGATGCAAAAACTCTCAATAAAATATTAATAAATGTAATTCAACAATACTTCAAAAAGGTCATACACCATGATCTAGATGAATTTATCTCAGATGCAAGGATGATTCAAAATATAAAAATGAATAACTTTGATGCACTGTGTTAATAGAATGAAAGATAAATATCATACGATCATCTGAAAAGAGGTTGAAAAAGTATGAACAGAATACAACACTTTCATTATTAACTCCATCAACAAATTGGATCTAAAAGTAATATACCTTAACATATTAAAGTCCATATACAACAAACTCACAGCTAACATCATAGTAAAAAAAAGAAAGATTGAAATTATTTTCTCTAAAATTAAGAAAAAAACAACTATGCCTATGGTCACCACTCATTTTCAACGAGAAGCCCTAGCTAGAACAGTCAGGGAAAAAAAAGGAATGAAGGTCCTAGCTAGAACAGTCTGGAAAAATAAAGGAATGATGACATCTCAATCACAAAAAAGAAGGAAATGTCACTACTGAACATGACATATTTTTATATATAAAAAAATCCTAGAGACTCAACCAAAAATCTGTTGGAGTTAATCAACAAATTCAGTAAGTTGTAGGATATAAAATCACCATAAGAAAAGCAGTTGCATTTATATACACTAATAATAAAACATCTTGAAAAGAAATAAAGAATATTATCCCATTCACAATAAAAGTATAAACAGTAAAATACTCAGTAGTAAACCAAAGACGTGAAAGCTCTGTACTATGAAAAACACAATACATTACTGAAAGAAATTAAATACACTAATGGAATGACATCCCATGTTCCTGGAACAAAATTAATAGTCTTTAAATGTCCAAATTAACCACACCCATCTCTATATTCAACACAAACCCTATCAAAGTTCTAATGGCATTTTTCATAGAAATAGAAAGCACAATACTAAAATTTACATTAAACCACAAAAGACACTCAATAGCCAAAGCAGTTCTGAGAAAGAACAACAAAGCTTGAAGCAACACATTCCTGACTTCAAATTATGCCACAGGCTATGCTAACCAAAACAATATGGGCCTACCTTAAAACAGATAAGCCAATGGAACAAAGTCCATAAATAAGCCCTTCCATGTATACTCAATTAGTATTTGAATAGAAAGAGAAAAATGCTCAGTGAGGAAGTTTAGTCTCTATAAGAAATGGTGTTGGAAAAATGAGATGACCACATGCATAAGAATTAAATTGCACTTCTATCTTCCACCACTCACAAACATCAACCATAAAAAAATTAAAGATTTGACCTGAAACCATAAGATTCCCAGAATAAAAGATAGGGAATGTGTTCTTTGTCATTGGTCTTAGCAATAATTTTAATGACGTGGCACCAAAAGCACAAGGAAAGAAAGGAAAATCAACAAATTGGATTACATCAAATAAAAAACCTCTACACAACAAAAGAAGTAATCAAGCATGAATGAAAAGGCAGCACAGTGATATAAAATATCTGCAAACCATATATCAGAAAATATTACCAAACTGTATACCAGATAAGGGGCTGATACCCAATGGATACAAAAATTCATACAACTCAGTAACAAAACAACAGAAAAGCTAATAAAAAATGGGCAGAAGAACTGAAAAGAATTTTTTCCAAGAAGACAACCAAATGGCCAACAGGTATTTGAAAATGTGCTGAACAACACAAACAACCAGGGAAATGCAAAATGAAAACCAAAATGAACCTCGCCTCACTTATTTGTGATGGCCACTATCATGAATATAAGAGATAACATGTATGGGTGAGGATATGTAGAAAGTGAACACTTATATACTCCCTTTGGGAATGTAAATTTTTTAGCCACTATTTAAAATAGTATGGAAAAGGATTAAAGATGGAGGCGTGAGAGGAGAGACAGAGGCTTCCTCCTAAAACTGCATATAATATGAACATATAACTAATACAACTACTTTTGCAAGAGCAACAGGAAAGAGGACTGCATCAAATTGCATAAACCTGGAGACAAGAGTAGACCTTACAGAACAAGGTAACATACTAAAGCTGTGACCCTGTGGGACCCAAGCCCTTCCCCCACCCCAGCTCACTGGTGGGAGGAACAGGAATGGAGCTGGGAGGGACTGAAGAACTGGGACTGCTGAATACCTAACTCCGGAGATCTGCCTTGGGAGCACAAACCAACATTTCATGGTGCTTGCATAATACTCTCATAATTACGGGGTTGGAAAGCTAAGACAGGCAGAATTCCTGGAGAGACTAAGATTCCAGCTGCCTGTGGAAAGCAGGGATCCATATCCAGCTGCTCTGGGACAAAAGAGAGGCAGGCAGTCTGAGAGATTTCCTAACAAAGAAGCCCTTTGCAAGAGAGCTGCTAAAGGGGCAATGATTGCACAGAGCTTACTCCTCAGTAGAAAGGACAGGTAGACAAAATTGCCTGGGTGCTCTCTGTCTAGAAGGTTGGGAGCTTTCACGATCTTCAGGTGCTACAGCTCCCTGGCTGCCCACACAGCTCCAAAAACCCCTTCCATGATAGGCAACCTACTGTGCCTTTCATCTGGCCAGCCCCACCGGTCTTGCAAACCGGGAAAGGCAGTGGAGACAGGCATAGCAGCCGGGAAGCAGGAAACAGCTCTTTCCTCCTGCCAGGCACCAAATACCACTACTCTGCAACCCCCAACATTGCTTCCGGGGCTGAGCAGCTCCAGAGAGTAGAGCTTCTGGGCACTAGAGTGTGCCATACACAAATATGAAATGCCAAAGACACCTGGTTCAGAGTAAAATTATTAACACAACTCCAGAGAAAGATTTAAAGGAAATCGACCTCATGACTCTCACTGAAAGGGAGTTCAAAATAAAAATCATTAACTTGCTCATGGAGGTATGGAAAGATATTCAAGAACTCAGGAATGAACTCTGGTCAGAGATCCAATCACTGACGAGTACAATGGACGGAATTAAAAGCAGATTGGATATGGTGGAGGAGACAATAAATGAAATAGAAAGTAGAGAAGAGGAATATAAAGAAGCTGAGGCACAGAGAGAAAAAAGGATCTCTAAGAATGAAAGAATACTGAGAACTGTGTGATCAATCCAAACAGAACAATATTCTCATTATAGGGGTACCAGAAGAAGAAGAGAGAGAAAAAGGGATAGAAAGTGTCTTTGAGGAGCTAATTGCTGAAAACTTCCCAAATCTGGGGAAGGAGATAGTCTCTCAGGCCATGAAGGGGCACAGATCTACAAACACAAGGGACCCAAGGAAGACAACACCAAGACATATAGTAATTAAAATGCAGAGATCAAGGATAAGGAAAGACTATTAAAAGCAGCCAGAGAGAGAAATAAGATCACATACAAAGGAAAGCCAATCAAGCTATCATCAGACTTCTCAACAGAAATCTTACAGGCCAGAAGGGAGTGGCATGATGTATTTAATGCCATGAGGCAGAAGGACCTTGAACCAAGACTACTTTATCCAGCAATATTATCATTTAAATTTGAAGGAGGGATTAAATAATTCCCAGATATGCAAAAGCTGAGAGCATTTAATTCCCACAAACCATCTCTATAGTGTATTTTGGAGGGACTGCAATAGATGGAAGTGTTCCTATGGTTTAATAGTGGTCACCAGAGGTAATAAAACCACAGTAAAGAAAGTAGCACAGTTAATTACTAAGCAAATGCAAATTAAATTAACAATCTCCAAAGTCAATCAAGGGATAGACAAACAGTACAGAATATGATACCTAATATATAAAGAATGAAGAAGGGAGAAAAAGGAGGAGGAAAAAACAAAACAAAACAAAAAAGAACCTTTAGATTGTGTTTATAATAGCATATAAAGTGAGTTAAGTTAGACTCTTAGATAGGAAGGAAGTTAACCTTGAACCTTTGGTAACCACGAATCTGAAGCTTGCAATGCCATTAAGTACATACCTATCCATAATCACCCTAAATGTAATTGGACTGAATGAACCAATGAAAAGACATAGAGTCACTGAATGGATTAAAAAACAAGACCAATCTATATGCAGCCTACAAAAGACTCACTTTAAACAAAACGAAATACAGATTAAAAGTGAAGGGATGGAAAAAGACATTTCATGCAACTAATAGGGAGAAAAGAGCAGAAGTTGCAGTACTTAGACAAAATAGACTTCAAAACAAAGAAAGTCACAAGAGACAAAGAAGGACATTACATAATGATAAAAGGGTCAATCCAACAAGAAGATATAACCATTTTAAATATCTATGCACCCAACACAGGAGCACCTACATATGTGAAACAAATACTAACAGAATTAAAAGGGGAATTAGAATGCAATACATTCATTCTAGGAGACTTCAACACACCACTCACTCTGAAGGACAGATCAACCTGACAGAAAATAAGTAAGGAGACAGAGGCACTGAACAACACATTAGAACAGATGGACCTAACAGACATCTACAGAATTCTACACCCAAAAGCATCAGAGTACACATTCTTCTTAAGTGCACATGGAACATTTTCAAGAATAGATCATATCCTAGGCTACAGAAAGAGCCTCGGTAAATTCAAAAAGATTGAAATAGTACCAACCAGTTTCTCAGACCACAAAGGTTTGAAACTACAAATGAATTACGCAAAGAAAATGAAAAATCCCACAAACACATGGAGGCTTCACAACATGCTCCTAAATAATCAGTGGATCAATGACCAAGTAAAAATAGAGATCAAGCAATATATGGAGACAAATGACAACAATAATTCAACACTGCAAAATCTGTGGGATGCAGCGAAGGTTGTGCTAAGAGGAAAGTATATTGCAATACATGCCTACCTCAAGAAAGAAGAAAAATCCCATATGAGCAGTCTAAACCACAATTAATGAAACTAGAAACAGAAGAACAAATGAGACCCAAAGTCAGTAGGAGGAGGGACATAATAAAGTTTAGAGCAAAAATAAATAAAATTGAGAAGAACAAAACATTAGAAAGAATCAATGAAAGCAAGATCTGGTTCTTCAAGAAAATAAACAAGATAGATAAATGCCTTGCCAGACTTAGCAAAAAAAAAAAAAAAGCGAGTCTAGTCACATAAACAGAATCAGAAATGAGAAAGGAAAAATCACTATAGACCCCACAGAAATATAAAGAATTATGAGAGAATACTATGAAAAATTGTGTGCTAACACACTGGATAACCGAGAAGAAATGTCAACTTTCTAGGAAAATACAACCTTCCAAGGCTGACCCAGAAAGAAAGAGAAAATCTGAACAGACCAATAACCAGCAATGAAGTTGAACTGGTAATCAAAACCTACCTAAGAACAAAATTCCTGTTCAGGATGATGTCACCGCTGAATTTTATCAAACATCTAGTGAAGACCTAATACCCATCCTCCTTAAAGTTTTCCAAGGAGTAGAAGAAAAGGGAATACATCCAAACTCATTTTATGAGGCCAGCATCACTCTAATACCAAAACCAGGTAAAGACACCAGAAAAAAGAAAACTACAGACCAATATCCCTGATGAACATAGATGGAAAAATATTCAATAAAATATAATCAAACGGAATTCAAAAACACATCAAAAGGATCATAAACCATGATCAAGTAGTATTTATTCCAGGGATGCAAGGATGGTACAACATTCGAAAATCCATCAACATCAGCCACCACATCAACAAAAACGACAAAAACCACATGATAATTTCCATAGATGATGAAAAAGCATTTGACATAATTCAACATCCATTCATGATAAAAACTGTCAAGAAAATGGGTATAGAGGGCTAGTACCTCAACATAATAAAGGCCATATATGACAAACCCACAGCCAACATTATACTTAACAGCGAGAAGCTGAAAGTTTTTCCTATATGATCGGGAAGAAGACAGGGATGCCCACTCTCACCACTTCTATTCAACATAGTACTGGAGGTACTAGCCACAGCAATCAGACAACACACAGAAATAAAGGGCATCCATATTGGCAAGGAAGACGTTAAACTATCCATGTTCGCAGATGACATGATATTATACATTAAAAAACCCTAAAGAATCCACCCCAAAACTACTAGATCTAATATCTGAATTCAGCAAAGTTGCAGGATACAAAATTAATACACAGAACTCTGTGGCATTCCTATACACTAACAATGACCTAGCAGAGAGAGAATTCAGGAAAACAATTCCATTCACAGCTGCATCAAAAACCTAGGAATACACCTAACCAAGGAAGTGAAAGACCTCTATTCTGAAAACTATAAGACACTCGTGAGAGAAATTAAAGAAGATACCAATAAATGGAAACACATCCCGTATTCATGGGTAGGAAGAATTAATATTGTCAAAATGGCCATCCTGCCTAAAGCAATCTACAGGTTCAATGCAATTCCTATCAAAATACCAGCAGCATTTTTCAATGAAATAGAGAAAATCGTACTAAAATTCACGTGGAATCACGAATGACCCCGAATAGCCAAAGCAATCCTGAGAAGGAAGAATAAAGCTGGGGGGGATTATGATCGCCAACTTCAAGCTTTACTGCAAAGCCACAGTACTCAAGACAATTTGGTACTGGCACAAGAACAGACCCATAGACTAATGGGACAGACTAGAGAGCCCTGATATAAACCCAACCATATATGGTCAATTAATTATATGATATAGGAGTCATGGAAATACAATGGGGAAATGACAGCTTCTTCAACAGCTGGTGTTGGCAAAACTGGAAGAGAATGAAACTGGATTATTGTTTAACCCCATACACAAAAGTAAACTCGAAATGGATCAAGGACCTGAATGTAAGTCATGAAACCATAAAACTCTTAGAAGACAACATAGGCAAAAATCTCCTGAACATAAGCATGAGCGACTTCTTCCTGAACGTAACTCCTTGAGCAAGGGAAACAAAAGCAAAAATGAACTCATGGGACTACATCAAACTAAAAAGTTTCTGTATAAGAAGACACCATCAACAGAACAAAAAGGCATCCTACAGTATGGGAGAATATATTTGTAAATGACATACCCGACAGGGGGTTGACATCCAAAATATATAAAGAACTTACATGCCTCAACACCCAAAAAGCACATAACTAATTAAAAAATGGGCAGAGGATATGAAGAAACAGTTCTCCAAAGAAGAAATTCAGATGGCCAACAGATACATGAAAAGATGATCCACATCACTAATCATCAGGGAAATGCAAATTAAAACCACAATGAGATATCACCTCACACCAGTAAGGATGGTCACAATCCAAAAGACTAAGAACAAATGCTGGTGAGGATGTGGAGAAAGGGGAACCCTCCTACACTGATGGAGGGAATGTAAGCTAGTTCAACCATTGTGGAAAGCAATATGGAGGTTCCTCAAAAAACTAAAAATACAAATACCATTTCACCCGGGAAACCCATTCCTTGGAATCTACCCAAAGAATACAACTTCTCAGATTAAAAAAGGCATATGCACCCCTATGTTAACTGCAGCAGTTTTTACAATAGCCAAGATATGGAAGCAAGCTAAGTGTCCATCAGTAGATGAATGGATAAAGAAGATGTGGTACATATACACAATGGAATACTATTCAGCCATAAGAAGGAAACAAATCCTACCATTTGCAACAAGATGGATGGAGCTGGAGGATATTATGCTCAGTGAAATAAGCCAAGCCAAAAAAGACAAGTATCAAATGATTTAACTCATATGTCGAGCATAAGAACAAAGAAAAAACTGAAGGAACAAAACAGCAGCAGACTCACAGAACCCAAGAATGGACTAACAATTACCAAAAGGAAAGGGACTGGGGAGGATGGGTGGGAAGGGGGGAACAAGGGGGGAAAAGGGGCATTACGATTAGCAGATGTAATGTGGGGGGGGGCAGAATGGGGAGGGCTGTACAACACAGAGAAGACAAGTAGTGATTCTATAGCATTTCACTCTGCTGATGGACATGACTGTAATTGGGTGTGCGGTGGGGACTTGATGAGGGCAGTCTTGTAACCATAATATTGCACATGTAATTGTAGATTAATGATACAAAAAAAAAGATTGCATGTATTAATGATATTGTACATTTGTGACATTATTCTCTGGCTTATCTCTCTTGGCCTAATGATCCAAATTCCATCCGTGTTGTCACAAATTATGAGATTTCCTTACTCACATAACTCAATAATATTCCACTGTATGTATATGCCATGTCTTCTTCACGCATTCATCCACTGACAGACACTTCGGCTTTTTCCCTATCTTGGCTCTTGTGAATAATGCTGCAATAAACATGTGTGTGTGGATATCTTTTAGTATCCTGTTTTTGGCATTTGGAGAAAGACAAATGCCAAATGATTTCCCTCCTCTGTGGAGTATAACAACGCAGAAAAACTGAAGGAAGAAAAAAGCATCAGACTCAGAGACTCCAAGAAGGATCTAGTGTTACCAAAGGGGAAAGGTGTGGGAGGGCTGGTGGGGAGGGTGGGAGAAGGGGATTGTGGGGTATTATGTTTAGTACACATGGTGTGGGGGATCATGGGGAAAACAGTGTAGCACAGAAAAGGCAAACAGTGAATCTGTGCCATCTTACTACACTGATGGACAGTGACTGCATTGGGGTATGGGTGGTGACTTGATAATATGGGCAAATGCAGTAACCACATTGTTTTTTCATGTGAAACCTTCATAAGAGTGTATATCAATAATACCTTAATAAATAAATATATATATATATAAAAATAAATAAAAATAGTATGGAGGTTACTCAAAAGGCAGCAAATGGGAATGCCATATGACCCAGCAATTCTGCTTCTGTCTATATATACACTAGAAATAAAAATCGGATACTAAAAGATATCTGCACAAACATGTTTATTGCAGCATTATTCACAAGAGACAAGGTAGGGAAAAAACCGAAGTGTATGTCAGTGGATGAATGCGTGAAGAAAACATAGCATATACATACAGTGGAATATTATTGAGTTATGAGAGGAAGGAAATCTCATAATTTGTGACAACACGGATGGAATTTGGGATCATTAGGCCAAGTGAGATAACCAGAGAATAATGTCACAAATGTACAATATCATTAATACATGCAATCTTTTTTTTGTATCATTAATCTACAATTACATGTGCAGCATTATGGTTACAAGACTGCCCCCATGAAGTCCCCACCACATACCCAATTATAGTCATGTCCATCAGCATAGTGAAATGCTATAGAATCACTACTTGTCTTCTCTGTGTTGTACAGCTCTCCCCGTTCCACCCCACCCACATTAAATATGCTAATCATAATGCCCCCTTTTCCCCCTTGTTCCTCCCTTCCCACCCATCCTCCCCAGTCCCTTTCCTTTTGGTAATTGTTAGTCCATTCTTGGGTTTTGAGAATCTGCTGCTGTTTTGTTCCTTCAGTTTTTTCTTTGTTCTTATGCTCGACATATGAGTTAAATCATTTGATACTTGTCTTTTTCGACTTGGCTTATTTCACTGAGCATAATACCCTCTAGCTCCATCCATCTTGTTGCAAACGGTAGGATTTGTTTTCTTTTTATGGTTGAATAATATTCCATTGTGTATATGTACCACATCTTCTTTTTCGATTCATCTACTGATGGACACTTAGGTTGCTTCCATTTCTTGGCTATTGTAAGTAGTGTTGTGATAAACATAGGGGTGCATATGTCTTTTTCAAACTGGGCTGCTGCATTCTTAGGGTAAATTCTTAGGAGTGGAATTCCTGGGTCAAATGGTATTTCTATTTTGAATTTTTTTGAGGAACCTCCATACTGCTTTCCACAATGGTTGAACTAATTTACATTTCCATCAGCAGTGTAGAAGGGTACAACTTTCTCCACATCCTTGACAACATTCGTTGTTGTTTGTGTTTTGGATATGTGCAATCTTAACAGTCAAATTCATAGAAATAGAGAATAAAATGGTGGTTGCAAGCAGTTTGAGAGCAAAAGAATTGAAGAGATGTTATTAAAGTATACACACTTGCATTCAAAGAAAAATCTAGAGATCTAGTGCACCTCATAGTGAATATATTCAATACTCTATTGTAAACCTTACAGAGGTCTGTCTCCTGAGAAAGATCTCAAGAACCCTTACAAACACTTGTCACACATTTTTATTCAGTTTTAAGAAGAAGTGCTTCAGAGAGCATACCTATGCCTTCAAGGGCCACACATTTATTCACACTGCATTCTTCCCTTGGCAGGGGGAAAACCCTCACATACTTTCCCAGAGGTGCAATAATTCCCCTTCTCTCAATTCTGCCCATGTGGAAGCTCATGAAATATTTGGCAAAGCCTTCAAATACCTCTTCACTTATACTCCTTAATTAAATAACATAACATATCACTCATCAAAGCGGAGACCCAAAACAACATTAATCAAATGTATTGCCAAGGATAGTATGCAATTGTAATGACATCTGTTTTGTATAAACTTATTCAAGTCTGATATCAATCAGGCAAATCAAAAGTCAGTGCGATTTCATATGTTATTCTTTTAACTAGACCACAAAGAGCAAAAGCTTTATATAACCTGGCCAAAGTTGAGAACCCTACCTATTCTATTATCTATTTTCTTCGTTGGTATATAAGGCTTTCAGGAATATATCAGAATTAAAATAACTCTAAACATTCTACTTCATCTATCATATAACTTCCTTTAACCATAAATTATTAAAACATAAAATGAAGAACATGGACCACAGGAGAGGATGTATACCATTTCACCCTATTTATTCTTCATTTTGGGAATATTGAATATTCAATTGCTCTATTATAACAATGAACTCTCACACAAGTCTCCTCTTACCAAACATGAACAGATGCTGAAATATCAGAAAATATTTGATAATGAGAACCATTGGTAATATAAAGCAAGGTAAATTTTCTGAATAAAATGCAGGAAAGAAAGAGAGGTTTGAATGCAAACTCTCAGAAACTACTAATGGCTGTGACATGGAATTCGAATATATCTCAATCAAAAATCCCCACTGGACACTAAATGCCAGAAACTAAATCACTAGACTCATAAGTAAATGGCACTGCAGGGTCCACATCCTTTGGTTTATTCAACTTTATGATTGTGCTGGGATCCTATATGGCTGGAACTTCCTCCTTCCATAGACTAGAGCTGGTAGAGATGAGGATGTGACCAAAAATTTATTAGATGGTTAGCACTGAAAGAGGCCTTACATAAACATTAGCTGTCTCAGACTGGTGTTTCCAGGAGGCATAATCAGACCAATTTTATAGCTTTCTTTCTGTCCAAATGCTCAAACCCTACCTCTGTTTACTCCAAATCTGGTCAGACACATAAAAAAACATCAAGCATCATCATGTCATTGCATTAGAATATTTAGCAGACAGGGTTTTTATATTCCTGGAGCCTGTGCCAGGTATCTCTCTGGGTTCAGTCTCAGAGTCATGAAAAGGCCAAAAGTTTTTAAACCTTGATGTTTACAAATACATGTGGACATATTAATAAATGAAGAGACCATTCCTCATGTCCTGCAAGTAATGTAGTTCCAAGACTTAAAAATATTCTGTTTCTGTGGATTTGTATCATATATTGGTCAATTTTGGCATATAATTTATGTCAAATTAAACTTTCTTTGTCCAAAGGCAGTGTGAAATTTGTAACTTTCCATTCATATGCCAGTATTGTGGTTAAGATGATTCTGAAGGGATAAAATGTTTTAAAAAATATCAGAAACAGTTAAGTCAGTAATACCCTCCCTACTTCTGCAAACTCTTCAAGACATCTTTGATTTCCTTGTTCCTCAGACTGTAAATCAAGGGATTCAACATGGGAGTCACCACTGTGTAGAAGATGGATGCAAATCTATCAAAGTTGATAGAATCACCAGAGCTGGAACTCAAATACACAAAGCTACTTGAGATATAGAAGGAGGAAACTGCTGTCAGGTGAGAAGCACAGGTGTTGAAAGCCTTGGACCTGCCTTTAGCTGTGGTGATCTTCATAATGGACATGACAATATAGACATAGGATATCATGATAACAAGGACACTTATTATTGCAAAGATCATTGTTACTATAGCAAGTAAGAGTTTGGCAGAGAAAGTGTCAGTGCAGGACAGGACTAACAGTTGGGGATGTCACATAAGAAGTGGTGGATGACATTAGGCCCACAGAAGTGGAGTTGAAGAATGGCACACACTTGGGATACAGAACCAGAGATTCCAGCCATATAGGATCCCAGCACCATCCCAACACAGAGGGTGGGTGACATGATTGATGAATAGAGAAGTGGATTACAAATGGCAGCATAGCGGTCATAAGCCATGACTGTCATGACACAAGATTCACTCAGTCCCATGGTTGCAAAGAAGAAGTACTGAACAGCACAACCCACTATGGTGATAGTATGCTGTTCTTGGAAGAAGTCGGAGAGCATCTTGGGGGCTGTGGAGGTCACATAGCAGATGTCTAGGAAGGACAGGTTACTGAGGAAGAAGTACATGGGTGTGTGGAGGTGGGAGTCCATCCTTATTAAGATGATGAAGCTCAGGTTCCAAGTCAGAGTTGTAACGTAGATCACCAGGAACACAACAAAGAGCACTGCTTTGATTGTGGGAAAATCTGAGAACCCCAAAAGGATGAAGTGGGTGATCTCTGTAATATTTCCTCTCCTAATCATAGCCTCAGTGCCCCTGAGATCAGAAAAGAGATAAAATAAGGCACTGCTGACTCAAGTGAAATGTGACAGCATTACAGTTCTCCTATGTGCCAGCTTTTCCCTCTAGTGAGCACTACAAAAAGGAAAATGCTCACTGTTCTGCTGGAAACACAGCAGCTTTTCATTTCACATTATCAAGGAGGACCTGTTCAGTGCTTCACGTCACCACTTTTATTCAACATAGTACTGGATGTCCTACCCATGGCAATCAGACAACACAAGGAGAGAAAATGCACCCAGATTAGTAAGGAAGAAGTGAAACTGTCACTGTTTGCAGATGACATGATATTGTACATCAAAAACCCTAAAGAATCCACCAAAAAAAAAACTAGAACTATAACTGAATTCAGCAAAGTTGAAGGATACAAAATTAATACACAGAAATCTGTTGCATTCCTATATACTAATGATGAACTAGCAGAAACAGATATCAGGAAAACAACTCTATTTACAATTGCATCAAAAAGAATAAAATACCTAGGAATAATCCTAACCAAGGTGGTGAAAGACCTATACTCTGAAAACTACAAGACAGAGAGATGAAAGAAGACACCAATAAATGGAAATACATCTTGTGTTCGTGGATAGAAAGAATTAATACTGTCAAAATGGCCATCCTTCCCAAAGCAATCTACAGATGCAAGGCAATCCCTCTCAAAACTCCAACAGCATTCTTCAACAAGCTAGTAGAAACAGTTCTAAAATTCATATGGAATGACCAAAGACCCCAAATAGAAAAAATACTCCTGAGAAGGAAGAATATTGCTGGGGGGATTATACTCCTTAACTTCAAGCTCTACTACAAAACCACAGTAATCAAAACAATTTGGTACAGGCACAAGAACAGAGCTAAAGATCCCAGATATAAACCCACACATATATGGCCAATTAATATACAATAAAGGAGCCATGCATATACAATGGGGAAATGACAGCCTCTTCAACAACTGGTGTTGGCAAAACTAGACAGCTACATTCAAGCGAATGAAACTGGATTATGGTTTAACCTCACACACAAAGGTAAACTCAAAAAGGGTCAAAGACCTGAATGTAAATCATGAAACCATAAAACTCTTAGAAAAAAACATAGGCAAAAATCCCCTGAATATAAGCATGAACAACTTCTTCCTGAACACATCTCCTTGGGCAAGGGAAACAAAAGCAAAAATGAACAAATGGGACTACATCAAACTAAAAACTTCTATAAAGCAAAGGACACAATCAGCAGAACAAAAAGCATCCTACAGTATGGGAGAACATATTCGTAGATGACATCGATAAGGGGTTAACATCCAAAATATATAAAGAGCTCACGTGCCTCAACACCCAAAAAACAAATAATCCAATTAAAAAGGGGTTGAGGATCTGAACAGACACTTCTCCAGAGAAGAAGTTCAGAGTGCCAACAGGTTCATGGAAAGATGCTCCACATCACTAATTATCAGAGAAATGCAAATTAAAACCACAATGAGATATCACCTCATACCAGTTAGGATGGCCAACATCCAAAAGACAAGAAATAACAAATGCTGGTGAGGATTCAAAGAAAGGGGAGCCCTCCCACAATTTTGGTGGGAATGTAAATTAGTTCAACCATTGTCGAAAGCAATATGGAGGTTCCTAAAAAACCAGAAATAGAAATAGCATTTGACCCAGTAATTCCACTCCTAGGAATTTACCCAAAGAAAACAAGATCCCTGATTCAAAAAGACGTATGCAACCCTATGTTTATTGCAGCACTATTTACAATAGCCAAGATAGGGAAGCAACCTAAGTATCCATCAGTA
>JAQQAC010006904.1:14583298-14601502 GCA_029783875.1 Phataginus tricuspis | reverse complement strand
TATTTACAATAGCCAAGATAGGGAAGCAACCTAAGTATCCATCAGTAAATGAATGGATAAAGAAGGTGTGGTCCAATACACAATTGAATACTATTCAGCCATAAGAAGAAAACAAATCCTACCATTTGCAACAAAATGGATGGAGCTGGAGGGTATTATGCTCAGTTACATAAGCCAGGCAGAGACAGAGAAGTACCAAATGATTTCATTCATATATGGAGTACAACAACAAAGCAAAACTGAAGAAACAAAACAGCAGCAGACTCACAGACTCCAAGAAAGGATTAGCGGTTACCAAAAGAAAGGGGTTGAGGAGGGAAGAGAAGGGGATTGTGGGGCATTATAATTAGCACACACAATATAGGTCGGTCACAGGGAAGGCAGTATAGCATGGAGAAGACAGGTAATGACTCCATATCCTCTTACTATACTGATGGACAGTGATTGCAATGGGGTGAGAGTGGGGGACTTGATAATGTGGGTGAATATTGAAACTACAATGTTGTTCATGTGAAACCTTCATTAGACTGTATGTCAGTGATACCTTAATTTAAAAAAAGAAATGTAATCATCAAGAAAGACAGTGCTTTAGTCTCCAGTCTCTGTAAAAGAGCAGGAACCTAACTTTGTTAAGCACTAATCAGTAAATATAGGTGACCTAATCACATTCGACCCCACCCCTACCACCATTGTTCTAGAGTACTTTTTCACTAGTTCATCCCAGAGCTTAAGAACTCTTCCACCTTTTGTTTCAATGGAGCTGAGTTCTGTCTCTCTCCTCTTTGTAATAGTCTTAAATAAAGTATTCCTTTCCTGTTTAAAAAATATATATGCACACATATCTGTAAGGGAGAAAGTAAAAGGGTGACACTTTTGTAGATAACTAAAGTTAAGTTGTTATCACCCTAAAATACACTTTATTTCTGAGATAATTTATGTAAGCTTCATGGTAACCACAGGCAAAAATATAGAATAGATCTACAAAGATAGGAAAGGGGAAACAGAAATACCACCATGAAAAGTGTCACTGTACAAAGACACACAGAAACAGAGGGGAAAAGAAACAATGGAAACACAAAACAACTAGAAAGATATTAACAAGATGGCATTAATATGTTCTTATATCAATAAAAACTCTTAATGTAAATGGATTGAATTAACCAACCAAAGGCACAGAGTGACTGGATGAATAAAAAAAAAACAAGACCCAACTATATGCTGTATATAAAAACCCACTTCAGCTTTAAGGCAGACATATGATCAAAGAAAAGAAATGGGAAGGGATATTTACTTCAAGTGGAAACCAAAATAAAGTGAGGTACCTATACCTATATCAGGCAAAATGCAAACCAAAAATGATAATGAGAAACAAAGGTCATTATGTCATAATATAGGAGGCAATTATTCAAGAAGATAACAATCATAAATGTATATGTACCCAACATCAGAGAACCTAGCTATATTAAGCAAATGTTAACAGATCTAAACAGAGAAACAGACATTCAAATAATAGTATAAGATATCAGTACCTCATTTTCAATACTGAATAGATCTTCCAGACATAGAAGCAACAAGAAGGCAATGAACTTGAACCAACTTAGGACTAAATGGACCTAACAGAAATTTATAGAATAGTCTATCCAATAGCACCAGAATATAAATTCATCAGAACATTCTATAGCAGAGATCATATAAAAGGACTCAAAATTAGTCAGAAATTTAAGAAGATTGAAATCATACCCAAGTATCTTTCCCAACCATAATGGAATGAAACTAGAAATCAACAAGAGGAAAGCTGGCTAATCTCCAAATATATGGAAATTAAACAACACACTCCTGAACAACCAATGGTTGAAGAAGAAATCAAAAAGTAAATGACAAAAATCTTCAAAAAAAAGAAAATAGAAACACAACATATTAAAATCTATGGGATACTCCAAAAGCAGTTCAGAAAGGAAAGCTCATAGCCCTACTGCATATATTAAGAAGATAGAAATATCTCAAATAAAGAATTTAACTTTACACCTCAAGAAACTAGAAAAAGAATAAACTAAACCCAAAGTTAGCATAAAAAGCAACAAAGAGCAGAGCAGAAATAAATGAAATAGGGACCATAAAAACAATAGAAAATCAACAAAACTCAGAACAACTGTTTCTAAGTTAAACAAAATTGACAAACCTTTAGCTAAACTAAGAAAAAAGAGAGCAAGACAAATAAAATCAGAAATGAAAGAGAAGACATTACAACTGATAGGCAGAAATATATAGTACCAAAGAGACTACTATGAACAATTATATGCCAATGTAGTGGAAAACCTAGAAAAAAAATGGGTAAATTCCTATAAACATACAATCTCCCAAGACTGAAACAGGAAGAAATAGAAAATCTGATCAGTCTAATAATGAGTGAGACTAAATCAATACCCAAAACATCCATCCAGAGAAACTCCAGGACAAGATAGCTTCACTGGTGAATTCTACTAAACACTTAAAGATTTAACACCAATCCTTCTCAGACTCTTCCAAAATATTGAAAAGGAGGGAACACTGTAATTCATTTTATGATTCCAGATAAGGACAATATGAGAAAAGAAAACTGAGCACCAATATCCCTGATGGATATAGATGCAAAAATTCTCAGCAAAATATCACCAAACTTTACTCAACAACACATTAAAAGGATCATGCATCATGATCAAGATGAATTTATCTTGAGATGCAAGGATAGTTCAACATATACAAATTGATCAGTATGATATACCACATTAATAGAATGAAAGATGAATACCATATGATCATCTCAACAGATGATGAAAAAGCATTTGACAAAATACAACATGCTTTGGTGACAGGGATAAAGGGGCACAAAAATTCTCAATCATAATATAGGTTGGTCACAGGGATAGAAGTATAGTATGGAGAATATAGTCAATGATTCTGTAACATCTTCCTATATTGACAGATAGTAACTGCACCAGAGGTGAGGATTTAATAATATACGTAACTGTTGAACAACTGTGCTGTATATTTAAAACCAATATAAGATTGTATATCAATGATACTTCAATAAAAATAATAATAAAATCAAAAAATACAACAGGCTTTGGAGAAGACAAGTAATGACTCTATAGTATCTTACTACTCTGATAAACAGTGACTGCAATGAAGTGGAGGGGGGACTTGATAATATGGGTGAATGTTGAAACTACAATGTTGCTCGTGTGGAACCTTCATAAGATTGCATATCAATGATACCTTAATTAAAAAAAATACAACATGCTTTATTGATTAAAACCCTCAGCAAATGGGTACAGAAGGAGCATAGATCAATAAAATAAAGGCTATTTATCACAAACCCATAGCTAAGATTGTACTCAACACTAAAACATTTAAAGTTTTTCCTCTAACATTAGGAACAAGAAAAGGGTACCTACTCTCACCACTCTTATTCAACATAGGGAAGTCTTAGCTAGAGAAACCACACAAGATTTAAAAAAAGGCATCCAAACTGGAAAGGAAAGTGTAAAATTGTTTGTATTTGCAGATATGATCTTACATATAGAAATCCTAAAGATTTAACTAAATAACTGCTAGAACTAATCAATGAATTCAGTAAAGTTGCAGGATATAAAAACAATATAAAGAAATCACTTGCATTTCTATACACCACCAACAAAACATCAGAAAAGGAAATAAAGTAAACTATTCCATTCATAATAATATCAAAAATAATAAAATACTTAGGAATAAATTTAACCAAGTAACTGAAAGATCGGTACTATTAAAACTACAAACCTTGATGAAAGGAACTGTACACTCAAACAAATGGAAAGATATCTTGTGTTCATGGACTGGAAAAGTTTGACTGCAAAAAAAATTGTTAAAATGTTCATACTAACCAAAGACATCTTATATATTCAATGTAATCCCTACCCAATTTCAAATGGCATTTTTCACAAAAAATTAAATAATCCTTAAATTTGTATGGATTCACAAAAGACACTGAGTATCCAAGCCAATCATGAGGAAGAACAAAGGCAGAACCATCACATCTCCTAATTTCAAACTATGCTATAAAATTATAGTAATTAAAACAGTATGGAACTGGCATAAATATAGACACATAGGCCAATGGAAAAGAATGGAGAATCCATGCATAAGCTCCTACATATACAGTTTAACTAATATTTGACCAGGGAGCCAAGAACACTCAGTGCCGAAAGGACAGTCTCTTCAACAAGTGGTGCTGGGAAAATTGGAAAACTACAGGAAGAAAAATGAAATTGAACACCCATCTTATTCCACTCACAAAAATTAACTCAAAATGGGTTAAAGTCTTAAATGTCAAACCTGATATCCTAGAACTCCTAGAAGAAAACAGAGAAGAAACTCTTTGACATTGGTCAGGGTTAATGATGTTTGGATATGAAACTGAACGTATAAGCAACAAAAGCAAAAATTAAGAAGTGGGATTTCATCAAACTAAAACGCTCTACACAGCAAAAGAAATAATCAATAAAATTAAAAGGCAACCTATGGTACAGGAGAAAATATTTGCAAACCATATATCAGATGAGAGGTTAACATCCAAAATATATAAGGAACTCATACAACCCAATAATATAAATAATGCAATTTAAAAAAGGCCACAGGAACCGAATAGGCATTTTTCCAAAGAAGATATTCAAAGGGCCAACAAGTACAAGAAAGATGCTCAACAGCCCTAATCATCAGGAAAATGTAAATCAAAACCATGATGACATATCATCTCACACCTTTTAGGGTGGCTGTTATCTGGAAGACAAACATAACAAATGTTGATAAAGATGTGGAGAGAAGGGGACACTTGTACACTATTGGTAAAAGTATAAATTGGCTCAGATTCTATGCAGGTCCCTCATAAAATTAAAAATAGAAATTCCATGTGATCCAGAAATTCTATTTCTGGGTATATATCCAAAGGAAACGAAAACAGAATATCTAACAGATATCTGCACCCCCATGTTCATTGCATTATTCACAATAGCCACCATAGGGAAACAACCTAAGTGCCTGTCAATGGGTAAATGGACAAAAGAGATGTGATACACACACACACACACACACACACACACACACACTCACGCACATGCACACGCACACGCAGAATATTATTCAGCCATGAGAAAGAAGTAAATCCTGCCATCTCTGACAACATGCAGGGACCTTGAGGGTATTATGCTTAGTGAAATAAGTCAGACAGAGAAAGACAAATATTGTATGATGTCACTTATTTGTGATATCTAAAAATCCAAACTCATGAAAGCAGAAAGTAGAATGTTGGTCACCAAAGGCTGGAGGGTAAGGGAATTAGGGAGATTTTGTTTTTAAGTGTACAAACTTGAAACTAGTAGATAAATTAATCTTGGAGGTCTAATGCCCAGCACAGTGATTACAAACAATACTGTATTACAAACTTTAAAGCTGCTGAAAGACTGGATCTTAATTATTCCACCAAAAAAAGAGAAACAGGAATGATAATTATGGGACATGATGGATGTGTTAGCTAACATGAGGAGGTAAGCATATTGCAGTATGTCTGATCAACATATTGTATACATTAAACTTACATGTGATATCTCAAAAATAAAAATTTTTTAAAGAATTATCAGGGCAGAATTTTTTTCCTTTTTCTTTAACCCCAAGTCAAAAGATTAGAGAGGCAAATATATGTCTCATTTTGTGGGGTAGGTTTATTTCTAGTTTTCCCTCTGAGAATGTCAGCCTTTAAGGGGGTCCCTGTTTTCAGTGGTGTGGGGGAGGGTTGCCTTGAATCTAATCTCACAGTATCTCCTACTCTTCATATACAAGCCCATTAAAACCATGAATTAAGCTTCCAAGGATTAGTAGATCCCCCCTGTGGAAAAAACTGGCCTGAGCCCACTATGCTCTGAGTTGTGTGCTTTTTCGTCATTTCTGTACCTTGAGAAATGCATTTGCTTTCTCACTGGCTTAGCCATGAAAAAATACATATGCTGTAGTTTTTCTCTAGCATTGTTGCTTTCTCTGAGCATGTAACCCATCATGCTACCATAAATACATTTACAAATAATATTTCTATGGAAGTCTTGGTTTCTCCAGCTTATCACTGGTCAGTTTATCTAAAACCCCAAGCTACTTTTATTTTTTTTTTTTGGCTTCTAATATGACTGAATTTTTACCAAAGCAAGTTATGATATTAGGTAGCTAGCATTTATTTTCTGTATATGAAATTCCAGGGTTGGGGGTGGTGAATCCCAGGGCAAAACACCTTTGAAACTGAAATCAGTCAAAGGAAGAAATAAAGTGGGAGAAACATGTTTATTGCTTACAAGCAATAGTCCACTTCTGCTCACCTGTGTCTCTTGAGACCAGGTTGCAGAAGAAGGGGGCCCCACCCAACCTCTCAGGTCCAGATATGCCCTGCTCACCCAGGTAATAACCTATTGCTATGGATACATATCACTAAGGCCAAGTGAGAGATTCTGGAAATATTTCAATTTTACCCACAGTCACACAACCTATGAAGGCAGAACTGAGATTCAAATCTAGGCATTTTAGCTTCAAAGCCACATCTTAAATATCTGCACTCAACTACTCACTAAAATGGTATTAACCACTGCATTAATCTTATTTCTAATCAACTGTAGAGTGCAAAGCACTATACTCGGTGGTAAGGGTGATGTAAATGACCCAACAGCCCAGGAAGACAGATGAGAAATGTGCCCATACAGCCATAGCTGAAGACAAGAGAGGGTGTGTGGCTGTAGAAAGACAGAGATAAAATCATAATGTGCAGTTGGTCACCAGCTGGATGAGGGTAGAAAGTTAGAATGTGGAAGTACCATGTATATTCTTTGCAAGAATTTCTCACAAAAGATCCATAGAATGGTAGAGCCTCTTTCAGAGGTATTTTTGTACAAATGGACAGGACATGAGAATGTAATTGAACATGTTGTCCATATCTTGATAACCACATCCTTCCACAGAGATATAGCCCTGAACAGAAAGGCTGTAATGCTGGCTGCTTGCCCAGGAAGTGAGGCAAACCAGAGAAGTTATCTTCTTTCAGGAGGAAGTATTAAAATGTTTTGCAAAACATGGTGGCATACTGCAGGGAGAGGGAAATGTCAGTCTTTAGACGGTAACCACTGTAAAGCTTGTGTCCACAAATGCCTATGAGATAAAATTACCACAGCAAACCTCACTGTCCACAGAGAACTATGTTAACCTAGAGATGCTGTTGTTTAATTTCAGAGCACATTTTGATTGCCACACTGTTTTTCTCAACCACCCCAGGTTCTGTCATTCCTAATCAAGCCTTGTTTTTCATTGCCTCTTATTTATCAAGGGCTCCTAAGCTTTCTTCTTTCGTTTTTGGACAAAGTTTATGTTGGCTCTCTTCCTTCAGCTCTTTCTCACACCATTCTTGGCAACTATATTCCGCCTCTTCACACTTACCTCCATCTGACCCTGCTTAGAAAATGAAAAAAGAAGAATAAAATGCAACAAGAACATAAAAAAGTGGCCCCCCTTTGAGAGGCTCGTTTTATTTCAATTGTTTCATCAACAGCTCTTCCTTATTTATTTAGTTGACTTTGAAAAAAGTCAATATATTTGTAGGCCAGGGAGCAAAATCTGGAGAGCTTAGTTTCTCAAGAACAATATGAATGGGATTATTCTCAGAAGACCACATATTAATTTCCTCTTAATGGTGATGCTTCCCTTCCTCTAGAACCTGGCATATTAATCAAAACTGCACTGGATCCATTCTGTTCAGGAATTATCCCTCCCCAGAGTCCTCTTTAGACTGCTCAAGTTTGACTTCTTAGGTGGAACAAATCAGATAGTATAGGCCCCTCAGAAATAAGCTACAACTCTGAGACTGTGTTCTCTAATTTTAAACACTGATCAAATGGGTCAGAGATTTTCCAGCTCCCCACTTTAGGCTAAAAGTATTGATGCAGACTACATATTTAGATTTTCCTTCAACATATTTGTTTTTCAGTCTACACAAGCTGCCATAAAAGAGGACCCTTTATAAAAATGAGACTTCTACGACAATGACTGAGCTATTTGTAAATCTTTGAAAGTCTTCCTGGATCCTACATCCTTGGCATTCCTTAAGCAGAGCCCTTAACGACTCACCTAAAAGTTCTGGAAAGCTTTACTCTCCTGCGATACAAATCCCTTTACTTTGTGGTATACACAGGTATTCAGATATTTCAACTTCCAGCTTCTGAGAGTCTCATCAGCACTCTGAGATGAGCGCATGGTCTTTTGTTAACAATGGTGGAACCCCTCGGCCTACTTCAGAAATCATCCAGCCTTGGAAGAAGAGGGCCTTAACTGCTAAGCCTTCCCCATCACAACTAAGAGAGAACTTGGGAGCACAGCCTACAACAAAGAAGGAGCAGTGAAAGCCCTGCAAACTGGACATAACCTCCGTCCTGGGGGGTAGAAGGAGGCCAAGTCTGTTAACTGGTCCCTTGCCTAGGCTCCAAGATCGCCCTTCATTGGTGTTAATATTTGGAGACATTTCTATATCAAAGCACCCTTCTTTCACCCAAGAAGGGTCTTGGAGCTGATAGAGGTCACTCCTAACCTTGTTATCCATAAAATAAATTAGGCGACCAAGACACAGGAACAATCATCAGAGACCTCTGTTTGGGAAAAATACCAGAAAATAGCAAACCTCCAGCAATGCTGAATCAGACTCCTTGCAGCAGAGTCTCAACTCTATCATCTTATTCTGTAACAGCTTTTTAACTTCTAGATGGGATTCCATGGATGGCTCATGTTCAGAAAGACCTGCAGAGATTTGGAATGGGGAAGAAGGAACATAAATAGCCCTCATCTCTGGCATGATTCCAGCTGCTTGATTTAAAGAGTAGGAGAGGGAGAAAGAGAGAAGGAGAAAATAATTGTATGATGAAGGGCAGAGACAAGGAGGAAAAGAGGGAAACCTGGGTAAAGTGTATAAGAAACTTTGAAAAGGTCAATAATATTCATTCTCTCTCAAACACGGACAGGAAGGGACCCTGGCACCTCCCTCCACCCCACTTTGCTGTCTCTCCCCAAATGTATGAGAAGCAATTCTTGTTTTGAAACCTAAGACACTAAAGGGAATTAATTCCTTGTCCTTTGCTTCTCAAGGTTTGGCTTTTCTTTCCTTAGACACTACATGGGAAGGACATCTTAGGGGGAACAGAAGAAGCCAGGCTATGTAGAAGGACAGTCAGTTGTGATATACAAGCAAATAAGGTCTGCTTATGCTTCTGACAAGGCAAAAATTCTGAAATGTCCTAAATTAAGTGACATAAGGGCCAGAAAATGAGAGGGACAAGAGAAGGTATCAGTCAATAACCCCAGGCCACAGGCAACCAGAAATACCATGTTCCTGGATGAAGTTATTTCAACAAGCATCTAGAAGGTCCCCAGGGTCACCATATACCCCTTGCACGTGGCCAGTGTTGACCGTCATCAACAACCAATCAACAATCCTTCTTTATGTACTGATCACCTACCACGACTTTCCCCACAATCCATTAGCCCACCTCATTCATCTGTAGCCAAAGTGAGTTTAATGAACTTTCTTTCCTTGGGACCCCTCATAGTTGCACTCTGCTTCTTGAGTCTGGTGTACAAGTAGTCTCTGTTAACTGGCCTTGCTGCTGGTGAAGCAGAAATTTCCTGTCCCAGGAACTCAGTCGTATTCTTGCTAGCATCTGTAAAGGCTCAATAAACCCTTTTATTTCAGAGAGACTTTGGTCTCTGTAGAGTTTTTGATTTCTCACTTCTAACACGTCTTTAGTCTCTTGTTTTATCCCCACCTCTTTTCAAATTTTTCACTTAGCTGAATATAACAGCTAATAGTATTTTTTAAATATCTAGCTTATTACCTACTCTTTCCTTCCTCCCATCTCTGACAATTAAGTCATGAGGTTCTCAAGCCTCAGAGAAGGGATGTGACAGCAAAAGGAAGTTGAAACATAGGCAATGAAGTCAAAACCCTGAGTAAGTCTTCAGAATGTCTTACAGACAGAGCCTAAGGGAAACAAAAGACAGTTAGGGCCTGAGCTGGCAGGCAGAAACTTAGGAATCATGGTCATGGGGGTCCAAATAGGCAGCCACTGGACAGTGAGAGCTCACTTCTACAGTTTCCTGTGCCATAGTTGAGGATGGGAGCAACATGACAATTCACATTTATCCAAGAATGTCTGTGAGTAGAAGTCACCAGTCGAATAGGGTCTTGAGAATGGGGATTAATGGAATTCAGCAGCAACCTATTTGTGATTTGACAGCTGGGGATCTGATGAGGAAATGGGATAATTCAGGAGAGGCTACTATGGAGAGAAGTCAAGGACCATATGCTCCATTGCCTTGGTATCATTCAAGCCCTCTAGAGATTAGAGACAATACTAGGGAGAAGAGAGAAAGACCTTGAATTAATTAATTTTTTTTCCAGTAGAGAAATATGGATAGTGTAAAGTAGAAATAGTGTTATGGAAAGATATTGAAAATTGTGTTTCTTGAATACCTTAATTTGTGGATTGAGTGTCAAAACTTCATGAATGCGTTATAATAAGTGTTATTTTCCTTCATGTGCATTATAATAAAACCAACGATACCATAATTTATTTAATCATTCTCTTTATGTAACATGTAAGTTGTTTCCAAAGTCCTAGATCTCCCAGTCCCATGTCACATCATCCAAAGAAAAGTGGCCCTTCTGGTAGCTTCCGCCGAAGATAAAAAGGTTTTCTCTCCCAGAAGCCCCACAAGCATTTCCTTGGATCTTTCTGGCTTTGATTGGGATACATCTCCCAGTGCTACCCAAAACTACTTGTTCATAGTGACTGGATGTTTTCTGATTGGTTAAACCAATCAGGGTTTGACTCTGAAACCCAGGGTTTGGGACAATCTTACTCAAACGATCATGGCTGGGAACAGGAAATGTCATCAACCCCTTCCAAGAGTTATATATATATGTTCCTCCTATATAATCAAGACACTACCCAGAGAAAGAATGATTGATTATGAATGCTAGATAGCAATAAATAAATAAACCACCAGTTTTTGTAGCTTAACTAAAAATGTAATAAGTACTAAGTATACCTAGTTTTGAAAGTCAAGTAGTTTTAAGACTTGTAAAGGAAAACAATTTCTGGCTCCATCCAGAAGGAAAGCAGTATAAGATGCAATATCTCCTTTTAAAGACACAATATATCCTTTAATATGAGTATTAATTTTAGAGTTTTGTTTTTTACATATTCTTAGGCTCCATTCACTGTCTTTTTCTCTCTGAGTTATTTGCTTTTTCTTGTTTGTCCCCCCCTGTTTATTTTAGGGGCTCCATTCAGTGACCCCTGACTGCCCTTTCACATTGTAAAATGAGACACTTAAAAGCAAGATTTGAAGCTTGGTGTTTATGGCCAGAGATTGTCCTCTGTTGGGCTTTCTCGGCTTGCTGGGTGATCTGGGAAGGACTTCACAATTGCTCTGATGTAAGCACCGGGAGTTGTTTTCTCTTGGGCAGGTTTTTTCTACATCAGAAGTCTCCAGGCTCCTGCCCAAGAAGTATCGGTGCAGCCAGAAGTGTTCTGAGAGTTGATGAGTGAATAGAATAGTTTGCGGTGGAAGAAGGGCTCAAGCAGGGAGAATCTCCCCTTTCACTGGGTAGATATTATCTATTTTTATCCCTCCCCCTTAGATGTGCCTAATGGCCTGATCCCCCAGACTTCTTCGTTCAGTTCTTCAGAGGACAAACCTCCAGTCTTCTTCTAGAGGGAGGGAGGGATGAAAGGAGAGGCTGGGTAAAGAGATTCCTGGATGCAATAGGAGGGGAAGTGTTGGTCTAGCATTCCAGTTGTTCTTCACAGATATTCCACCATTATATCCAGTTTTAAGCCCCTCTCCCCACTGTGCAGACACCTAGTGCCTTCAATCCCAGATCATTTTTGCCATCTACAATGGAAAACAACTCGGTTCTTGGCTTTTCTCCGCACCCCACCCAGGACCCATAGCTTCCTGTTGAGTCTGACTGGTTTCACCTCATACATCTGCTCTCCAGTTTCCAACTTCTGTGGTCTTTTCTCCTGTTATCCATATCTTGGTGATTTTATGGATTAAAAAAAAAACTTGTGTTGTCCATATTAGGTGGACTCCAGAAGGAGCAAAGACAAATATGTGGATTAAGCCCATTATGTTTAACCAAATATCACAACTAAATTTCCAAATTTCTTAGATCACTTCAGATTTTCACTAGAAATAAATGAATATATACCACTGCTCATTGTATTTTTCCCAACATTCAGAAATGTAATTGTAAAATTATTTTTTGTTTTTTACTGATGTTTTATTAGGAAGAGAAATTGTTTTAATTTCCCTTTATTACCTTTGAAATAAAACTTTTTGTTTTTGTGCTTATATTTTTAATCATATTTCATTTTCATCCTAACTTCTATTTATCACCTCTACGCATAAAAATGCCATTTTTATAAATAAAACTGTTACTTTACTAATGTCTATAACCTCCTGATCACACAAAACCAGGTTTTTTCAAATGTTCCTAAGGCTTTATATCTGAGTAACAAGTATGTAAATGTATGTATATTTAAGATATGATAAAATCACATTTTATTTTCATTCTAAAACTATAATTAATCCATAGTTTTAAAAATTAAATTGCAATATGTCAGAGCTAACTCAAAACCACAAATTTTGTATACCATACATAGATCCCAAAACAAATAATTTTACTTATACATTTCAACTGAGCTGAAAGACAAGCCCTACTGAATCACAATTTTGATGAATTTCACTTATAGAGAAAGCTGATTCTTTTTAAAACCAAAAAAAGTGTAAATATATGTTGTTTACAATGTAATAGCCTAAAAATTAAGTAGTCATGATAACCATAATTCCCTCAGAAAATTCCTCTCTGTTGAGAACTTTCTAACACATGAATTATTCACCTTATTTTTTGTTAAACACTTCCAGGAACTTTGCTAAATTTAAGTTCCTGACTTACAGCTGAATAATAAGTTCCACTTAGTAAGAATCAAAATACTAAGATTTGTGATGAGTAGCAAAGTTAATTCATTCAATTAATATTAAATTTGTACAATGTGGCAGGCTTTTTACAGACACTAGAACATTGAGGGTCCTGTTAATGTAAGTGACAGAAGCCTCGGTGTCTGACAGAGTGTGGCGAAACAATCGTCCCCTCCCTCTTCGGGACCCTTAACAAACAGGTAGATAATGTCAGGAAAGATTTACGGAATCAGGACTCCCCATGGTACTCTGAACCCTGCTAACAACACCTACAGGAGGAAAGTTATCTTTTGAGTGTAGAGAGAGGATGCTGTCAAACTCAGCATTAAGGACACATTCTGAAGACATGCAAGTGGCCAACATATACATGAAATGATTCTCAAGATCACTAATCATCAAAGACATGTAAATCAGAACCACAATGATACATCACCTCACACTGTTAGGACAACCATCATCAAGAAGACAAGAGGATATGGAGGCAAGGATGTGGAGAGAAGGGAACACTTGTGCACTGTTGGTGGGAATGTAAACTGGTTCAGCCACTATGGAAAACACTATGGAGGTTCCTCAAAAAAATAAAAATAGACATACTAAATTAAAAATATAAAATTAAAATAGAAAAACAACATGGAGTTTCCTTAAAAGTTAAAAATAGAAATACCAAAAATATAACCATTAGTGGGTCCAGCAATCCCACTTCTGGTATAAAACCAAAGGAAACGAAGACAATATCAAAAAGATAGCTGCACTCTGAGGTTCACAATAGCCAAGATATGGAAACAACCTAAGTGCCCATCAACAAATGAATAGATAATTTACACACACGCAATAGAATATTATTGAGCCATGAGAAAGAAGGAAATCCTGCCATTAGAAACAACATTGATGGATTTCGAGGGTACTGCGCTAAGTGAGATAAGTCAGACAGAGAATGACAAGTAATGTATGATGTCACTTATAAATGGAATCTACGAAAAACAAACTTATAGGAACAGAGAGTAAAATAGGGGTTACCAGATGCTGGGAGGTGGGTGAATAACAGGTATTGTTTAAGGGTACAAACTTGCAACTAGTAGTAAATAAGTCTCAGAGAGATAATGCAAAGATCTTAACTATTTCAACCACAAGTAAGAAATGATAATGTTGTGATGACAGAGATGGTACCTATGCTACAATGGCAATCATACCACAACATACAAACATATCCAGTCAGTCAACACATTGTATACTTTAACAGAATGTTATATATCAGATGTATTTCAATTAAAAACGTAAAAATAAATTTAGAAAGGACATGTACTAGATACCAAAACGGAAAAAAAAAAGGATAAGAGAGTGAGGTAGGGCAGGGATATAAGACAAGTATGATGGTTAACTTTTCCTGCCTATGATGAAAAATGCTAAGCTATAAACAGTATAGTAAGAACAAGAGGGACTCCATCTTAACGCCAAGATTCCATTCTAAAAGCAGAGCGTTAAGAAGTAAGATTCCCTGGAGTTCCGGGAATATGGCGTCTTGAACGGACTAGCAGAAAAATTCCTCCCAACATTATATTTATTCACGAAAATACAGCAAATACAACTATCCCTAAAAGAGAGACCAGAATACACAGGAAAGTGCTCAGCGTACAGCTACACCTGTGAGAACTTGGCAGCCGGTGAGGCGGACGGGCGGCGATCCGGTGGGACCGAGCACTCCCCCCCCCAGAGCTCCAGCGGCCAGACACGCCGCACCCGGCGAGGCGGGACGGAAACACGATCCAGCTAGACGAGAGCGCCCCTGCACCCCAGCACTCCGGCGGGAGTCTCAGCAAGGCGGGTAAGGTACGGAGCCGCGAGCAGACCGAGCGCTCCTCTCCCCCAGCGCTCCGGCGGGAGGAGAGAATTCAGAGCCGGGAGCCAGGGGAAGTCTGGGCCCGGAGCGCCCCTCCACCCCAGCACTCCGGCGGGAGTTCCGGCAAGGCGGGTAAGGTACGGAGCCGCGAGCGGACCGAGCGCCCCTCTCCCCCAGCGCTCCGGTGGTGGAGATCTGCGGTGTAGCGGAGATTGGAGGGACAGAGGGCACAGGGTCCCAGCCGGGAACGTGCAAGTTGCCCGCGGCAGGCTCCGGGAAGGAAAAAGAAAGGAGAAAAAGGGGAAGAAAAGCGCGCGCTCTACCCCAGCGGTCTTAAAGAGACAGGAGCTCAGTAGAGGGGCCGGATAGCCCCGCGAACTGAGCCCAGCAAGCTGGGAGTCCTGGGGAGCTTTGGACCCCGTAGCTGGCGACTGGGAAAGAGTGCCCGCCATTGAGACCCTCACAGAGATCAACAGCTTCCCATTGTTTCCAACCCAGCTAGAACTATAGTGGCGCTGGAATAGTGGAGCAACAGCGCCACCTACAGCACTCGCGCAGAACCCACGCCCGGTGGCTTTTTTTTGTTGTTGTTTTTTGTGTTTTTTTGTTGTTGTTGTTTTTCTCCCCTTTCTTTTCTTTTTTTTCTTTCCCTCTCTTTCAACAGCCTCCCATCCATTCTCACCCAGCCACAGATTTAAAGGGCCGTGTGGAGCGACGTGGCTGCGGCTCTGGAATAGCGGAGCAATAGCGCCACCTACAGCATTCGCACAGAAACCACCCCGGTGGGCTTTTTGGTGTTTTTTTTTGTTTTGTTTTGTTTTGTTTTGTCTTGTTTTGTTTTGTTTTGTTGTTGTTCTTGCTGTTTTCTTTTAGGTGTTGCTGCCTTTTCGTTTTCTTTCTTTTCTTTTCCCTTCTCTCTCTCTCCTTATACTTTTATATTATTAGTAGAAATCTCTTTTTTTTTCTTGTCTCTCCTTTCTTATCTCTCCTTGCTACCAACAACCAATTCTACAGTCATGAGAAGACAGAAGAATATGATACAGACAAAGCTTCAGACAAACACCACGCCAGAGAAAGAATCTGGAGAAATGGACATTCACAGTCTTCCAGAAAAAGAATTCAGAATAAAAGTCATAGCCATGCTGACAGATCTACAGAAAAATGTGCAAGAGCTGAGGGAGGAAGTGAGGGAAGTGAGGAAAGATAATGCAGAAATGAAACAAGCCATCGAAGGGCTCAACAGCAGATGAATCAGGTTCAAGACACGATCAAGGAATTACAAGACAGGGACCAGGAATATAAAGAAGCTGAGGCAGAGAGAGATAAAAGGATCTCTAAGAATGAAAGAATATTAAGAGAACTCTGTGACCAATCGAAGCGTAGCAATATTCGCATTATAGGAGTACCAGAGGAAGAAGAGAGAGAGGGGGGGATAGAAAGTGTCTTTGAAGAAATAATTGCCGAAAACTTCCCCACGCTGGGGAAGGAAATAGTCTCACAGTCCACGGAAGCCCACAGATCTCCCAACACAAGGGACCCAAAGAAGACAACACCAAGACACATAATAATCAAGATGGCAAAGATCAAAGACAAGGACAGAGTATTAAAGGCAGCTAGAGAGAGGAAAAAGATCACCTACAAAGGAAAACCTATCAGACTGTCATCAGACTTCTCAACAGAAACCTTACAGGCCAGAAGAGAATGGCATGATATATTTAACGTAATGAAACAGAAGGGCCTCGAACCAAGAATATTGTATCCAGCACGATTATCATTTAAATATGACGGAGGGATTAAACAATTTCAAGATAAAAGAAAGTTGAGAGAATTTGCCACCCATAAACCACCACTACAGAATATCTTAAACGGACTGATCTAGAGGGGAACATCCCTAAGACTAAAAAGAGGTCACCAGAGAAAATAAAAGCATAGCAAAGAAAGCAGACCACCCAAATACTAACTAAAGGCAAAGAATAAAACACCTAATATATAAAGAAAAGAGGAGGAAGAATAGGAAGGGAGAGATAAAGAAACATCAGACGGCGCACACAATAACTTAACAAGAAAGTTAAGTTAGATTCTTAGATAGTAAAGAAGCAACCCTTGAACCTTTGGTAACCACGAATCTAAAGCCTGCAATGGCAATAAGTACATATCTATCAATAATCACCCTAAATGTAAATGGACTGAATGCACCAATCAAAAGACACAGAGTAACAGAGTGGATAAAAAAGCAAGACCCATCTATATGCTGCTTACAAGAGACTCACCTTAAACCCAAAGATATACACAGACTAAAAGTGAAGGGATGGAAAAAAATATTTCAAGCAAACAACAAAGAGAAAAAAGCAGGTGTTGCAGTACTTGTATCAGATAAAATAGACTTCAAAATGAAGAAAGTAGCAAGAGATAAAGATGGACATTACATAATGATAAAGGGGTCAGTCCAACAAGAAGATATAACCATTATAAACATATATGCACCCAACACAGGAGCATCAGCATATGTGAAACAAATACTAACAGAAGTGAAGGAGGAAATAGACAGCAATGCAATAATTCTAGGAGACTTTAACACGCCACTCACTCCAAAGGATAGATCAACCAGGCAGAGGATAAGTAAAGACACAGAGGCACTGAACAACACACTAGAACAGATGGACCTAACAGATATCTACAGAACTCTGCACCCAAAAGCAGCAGGATACACATTCTTCTCAAGTGCACATGGAACATTTTCCAGAATAGACCACATTCTAGGCCACAAAAATAACCTCAGTAAATTCAAAAATATTGAAATCTTACCAACCAACTTCTCAGATCACAAAGGTATAAAATTAGAAATAAATTTCAGAAAGAAATCAAAAAGGCTCACAAATACATGGAGACTTAACAACATTCTCCTAATGAATCAATGGGTTAACGACCAAATCAAAACAGAAATCAAAGAATATATGGAGACTAATGACAACAACAACATAAAGCCACAACTTCTGTGTGACGCAGCGAAGGCAGTCTTAAGAGGAAAGTACATTGCAATCCAGGCCCATTTAAAGAAGGAAGAACATTCCCAAATGAACAGTCTAAGGACACAATTATTGAAATTGGAAAAAGAAGAACAAATGAGGCCCAAAGTTACCAGAAGGAGAGACATAATAAAGATCAGAGAAGAAATAAATAAAATTGAGAAGAATAAAACAATAGAAAAAATCAATGAAACCAAAAGCTGGTTCTTTGAAAAAATAAACAAAATAGATAAACCCCTAGCCAGACTCATTAAGAGAAAAAGAGAA
>JAQQAC010006904.1:14557771-14582798 GCA_029783875.1 Phataginus tricuspis | reverse complement strand
AGAAACTGGACATTTGTAATATTGTTTGAGCCACTGCACACAATTTCGCTATTTCAGTTTTATGAGCTAATGGATTCACTTTATTGTCTTGCCCAGTTTCAGTTGAACATAAACGATTCCTGATTCTTAAAATAATTTTATTATTTTTATTTACAATTTATTTTGGTATCATTAACCTACAATTACATGTGCAATATTATGGTGATTAAACTACCCCCTTCATCAGATACCCACCCAACCCCATTACAGTCGCTGTCCATCAGCATAGTGAGATGCTATAAAATCACTACTTGTCTTCTCTGAGTTGTACTGCCCTCCCCGTGCCCCCCCAACCTTATGTCTGCTAATCGTAATACCCCTTTTACTCTCTTATCCCTCCCTTCCACTCATCTTCCCCAGTCCCTTTCCCTTTGGTAACTATTAGTCCGTTCTTGGGTTCTGTGAGTCTGCTGCTGTTTTGTTCCTTCAGATTTTTTCTTTGTTCTTATACTCCAAATATGAGTGAAATCATTTGATACTTGTCTTTTTCAGCTTGGCTTATTTCACTGATCATAATACCCTCTAGCTCCATCCATGTTGTTGCAAATGGTAGGATTTGTTTTCTTCTTATGGCTGAATAATATTCCATTGTGTATATGTACCACATCTTCTTAATCCATTCATCTACTGATGGAAACTTAGGCTGCTTCCATTTCTTGGCTATTGTAAATAGTGCCTCAATAAACATAGTGGTGCATCTGTCTTTTTGAAACTGGGCTACTGCATTCTTAGGGTAAATTCCTAGGAGTGGGATTCCTGGGTCAAATGGTATTTCTATTTTGAGTTTTTTGAGGAACCTCCATACTGCTTTCAACAATGGTTGAACTAATTTGCATTCCCACGAGCAGTGTAGGAGGGTTCCCTTTTCTCCACATCCTCGCCAACATTTGTTGTTGTTTGTGTTTTGGACGTTGGCCATCCTCACTGGTGTGAGGTGATATCTCATTGTGGTTTTAATCTGCATTTCTCTGATGACCAGTGATGTGGAGAATCTTTTCATGTGCCTGTTAGCCATCTGAATTTCTTCTTTAGAGAAGTGTCTATTCATGTCCTCTGCCCATTTCTTAATTGGATTATTTGCTTTTTGTTTGTTAAGGTGCGTGAGATCTTTATATATTTTGGATGTCAACCCCCTATCCGATGCATCATTTATGAATATATTTTCCCATACTGTAAGATGTCTTTTTGTTCTACTGATGGTGTCCTTTGCTGTACAGAAGCTTTTCAATTTGAAATAGTCCCACTTGTTCATTTTTGCTTTTGTTTCCCTTGCCCGGAGAGATTTGTTCATGAAGAAGTCGCTCATGTTTATGTCCAAGAGATTTTGCCTATGTTTTTTTCTCAAGAGTTTTATGGTTTCACGATTTACATTCAGGTCTTTGATCCATTTTGATTTGACTTTTGTGTATGGGGTCAGACAGTAGTCCAGTTTCATTCTCTTACATGTAGCTGTCCAGTTTTTCCAACACCAGCTGCTGAAGAGGCTGTCATCTCCCCATTGTATATCCAAGGCTCCTTTATCAAATATTAATTGGCTGTAAATGTTTGGGTTAATGTTTGGATTTTCTATTCTGTTCCACTGGTCTGTGGGTCTGTTTTTGTGCCAGTACCAAATTGTCTTGATTACTGTGGCTTTGCAGTAGAGCTAGAAGTCAGGGAGCGCAATTCCGCCTGTTTGATTCCTCCTTCTCAGGATTGTTTTGGCTATTTGGGGTCTTTTCTGGTTCCATATGAACTTTAGAATTATTTTTTCCAGCTCATTGAAGAAAGCTGTTGGTAGTTTGATAGGGATTGCATTGAATCTGTAGATTGCTTTAGGTAGTATAGCCATTTTGACAATATTTATTCTTCCAAGCCAAGAGCATGGGATGCATTTCCATTTGTTAGTGTCCTTTTTAATTTCTCCTAGGAGTTTCTTGTAGTTTTCAGAGTACAGTTCTTTCACTTCCTTCGTTAAGTTTATTCCTAGGTATTTTATTCTTTTTGATGCAATTGTGAATACTTAACTGTTTTTCTGATTTCTCTTTCTGTTAGTTCATCATTAGTGTATAGGAAAGCAACAGATTTCTGTGTGTTAATTTTGTGTCCTGCAACTTTGCTGAATTCAGATATTAGTTCTAGTAGTTTTGGAGTGGAGTCTTTAGGGTTTTTTATATACAATATCATGTCATCTGCAAATAGTGACAATTTGTCTTCTTCTTTACCAATCTGGATGCCTTGTATATCTTTGTTTTGTCTGATTGCTGTGGCTAGGACCTCCAGTACTATGTTGAATAACAGTGGAGTGAGTGGACATCCCTGTCTTGTTCCCGATCTTAGATGAAAAGCTTTCAGCTTCTTGCAGTTAAGTATGATGTTAGCTGTGGGTTTGTCATATATAGCCTTTATGATGTTGAGGTACTTGCCGTCTATACTCATTTTGTTGAGAGTTTTAGTAAAAAAAGGATGCTGAATTTTGTCAAATGATTTTTCAGCATCTATGGAGATGATCATGTGGTTTTCGTTCTTCTTTTTGTTGATGTGGTGGATGATGTTGATGGATTTTCGAATGTTGTACCATCCTTGCATCCCTGGGATGAATCCCACTTGATCATGGTGTATGATCCTCTTGATGCATTTTTGAATTCGGTTTGCTAATATTTTGTTGAGCATTTTTGCATCTCCGTTCATCAGGGATATTGGTCTGTAATTTTCTTTTTTGGTGAGGTCTTTGCCCGGTTTTGGTATTAGAGTGATGCTGGCTTCATAGAAAGAGTTTGGAAATATTCCCTCCTTTTCTATTTTTTGGAAAACTTTAAGGAGAATGGGTGTTATTTCTTCTCTATATGTCTGGTAGAATTCAGAGGTGAATCCATCAGGTCTGGGGATTTTGTTCTTGGGTAGTTTTTTTTATTGCCGATTCAATTTCGTTGCTGGTGATTGGTCTGTTTAGTTTTTCTGTTTCTTGCTTGGTGAGTCTTGGAAGGTTGTATTTTTCTAAGAAGTACATTTATTCTAGGTTTTCCATCTTGTTAGCACACAGATGCTCATAATATTCTCTTATAGTTCTTTGTATTTCTGTGGGAACTGTCATTATTTTTCCTTTCTCATTTCTGATTCTGTTTATGTGTGTAGCTTCTCCTTTTTCTCTTAATGAGTCTGGTTAGAGGTTTATCTATTTTGTTTATTTTTTCAAAGAACCAGCTCTTGGTTTCATTGATTTTTTTCTTTTGTTTTATTCTTCTCAATTTTATTTATTTCTTTTCTGATCTTTATTATGTCTTTCCTTCTGGTGACTTTGGGACTCATTTGTTCTTCTTTTTCCAATTTCAGTAATTGTGTCTTTAGACTATTCATTTGGGAATGTTCTTCATTCTTTAAATGGGCCTTGATTGCAACATACTTTCCTCTTAGAACTGCCTTTGCTGCGTCCCACAGACGTTGTGGCTTTGTGTCGTTGTTGTCATTATTCTCCATATATTCTTTCATTTCTGTTTTGATTTGGTCGTTAACGTATTGATTAATTAGGAGAATGTTGTTAAGTCTACATGTATTTGTGAGCCTTTTTTATTTCTTTCTGAAATTTATTTCTAGTTTTATACCTTTGTGATCTGAGAAGTTGGTTGGAAGAATTTCAATATTTTTAATTTACTGAAGTCTTTTTGTGGCCTAGTATGTGGTCTATTCTGGAAAATGTTCCATGTGCACTTGAGAAGAATGTGTATCCTGTTGCTTTTGGGTGTAGAGTTCTGTAGATGTCTGTTAGGTCCATCTGTCCTAGTGTGTTGTTCAGTGCCTCTGTGTCTACTTATTTTCTGTGCGGTTCATCTGTCCTTTGGAGTGAGTGGTGTGTTGAAGTCTCCTAAAATGACTGCATTGCTTTCCATTTCCTCCTTTAATTCTGTTAGTATTTGTTTCACATATGCTGGAACTCCTGTGTTGGGTGCATATATATTTATAATGGTTATATCCTCTTGTTGGACTGACCCCTTTATCATTATGTAATGTCCTTCTTTATCTCTTGCTACTTTCTTCGTTTTGAAGTCTATTTTGTCTGATATAAGTACTGCAACACTTTCTTTTTTCTCTTTATTGTTTGCATGAAATATCCTTTTCCATCCCTTCACCTTTAGTCTGTATATATCTTTCCATTGGAGGTGAGTCTCCTGTAAGCAGCATATAGATCGGTCTTGCTTTTTTATCCATTCTATTACTCTGTGTCTTTTGATTGGTGCATTCAGTCCATTTACATTTAGGGTGATTATTGATAGATATGTACTTATTGCTTTTGCTGGCTTTAGATTCATGGTTACCAAAGGTTCAAGGGTTGTTTCTTTACTATCTAAGAATCTAACTTAACTTTCTTGTTAAGTTTTTGTGAACGCCGTCTGATGTTTCTTTATTTCTCCCTTCCTATTCTTCCTCCCCCATTCTTTATGTATTGGGTGTTTTATTCTTTGCCTTTAGTTAGTATTTGGATGGTCTGCTTTCTTTGCTATGATTTTATTTTCTCTGGTGACATCTTTTTAGCCTTAGGCGTGCTTCCCTCTAGAGCAGTCCATTTAAGATATCCTGTAGTGGTGGTTTATGAGAGGCAAACTTTTTCAACTTTCGTTTGTCTGGAAATTGTTTAATCCCTCCGTCATATTTAAATGATAATCGTGCTGGATACAATATTCTTGGTTGGAGGCCCTTCTGTTTCATTACAGTAAATATATCATGCCATTCTCTTCTGGCCTGTAAGGTTTCTGTTGAGAAGTCTGATGATAGTCTGATGGGTTTTCCTTTGTAGGTGATCTTTTTTCTCTCTCTAGCTGCCTTTAATACTCTGTCTTTATCTTTGGTCTTCACCATCTTAATTATTATGTGTCTTGGTGTTGTCTTCCTTGGGTCCCTTGTGTTGGGAGATCTATAGGCTTCCGTGGACTGCGAGACTATTTCCTTCCACAGTGTGGGAAAGTTTTCAGCAATTATTTCTTCAAAGACACTTTCTATCCCTTTTTCTCTCTCTTCTTCCTTTGGTACTCCTATAATGAAAATATTGTTCCGTTTGGATTGGTCTCACAGTTCTCTTAATATTCTTTCATTCCTAGAGATCCTTTTGTCTCTCACTGCCTCAGCTTCTCTGCATTCCTGTTCTGTATTTTCTAATCTATTAACAGTCTCTGACACCTCATCTAGTCTGATGTTAAGCCCATCGATGCCTTGTCTCATTTCTGCATATTCTTCCTCACTTCCCTCACTTCCTCCCTCAGCTCTTGCACATTTTTCTGTAGATCCGTCAGCATGGCTATGACTTTTATTCTGAATTCTTTTTCAGGAAGACTGTGCATGTCCATCCCTTCAGGTTCCCTCCCTGGGGTTGTCTGGGTCTGAAGCTTTGTCTGTACCATATTCCTCTGTCTTTTCATGGCTATACAATTGGTTGCTGGTAGTTGCCACATATGTCAGCTGGGTTCTTTATGACCGCCTCGCCGGGTGCCGACTCCTCTCAGGGTGTAGCTGCCCGCCAGTGTGCTGGGGTGGGGGAGCGCTCAGGTCCCACTGGGTCGCGGCTCCTTTTCTTTCCCTCCTCGCCAGGTGCTGAGTTCTCTCAGGTGTAGCTACCTGCTGTGCGCTTTCCTGTGTATTCTGGTCTCTCTTTTAGGAATAGTTGTATTTGCTGTGTTTTCGAGGATAGACGTAATTTGGGAGGAAATTTCTGTCATTCCATTCATGTCACCATCTTCCCAGAAGTCCTTAAAATAATTTTATAACATATACCAAGAATCACAGAAATATCATTCCTTTGGGTAAGTTGTCTCTCTTCTTGGTACATTACCTATTATTGCATAATAAATTACTGCAAAACTTTGTGACTTCAAATAAAAATACATGTTTATTGTACAGTTTCTGCAGGTCAGCTATTCAGGGACAACTTGGCTGTGTGGTTCTGGCTCAGAGTCTTTTGTGAGATTGAATTCCATGAGCTAGTTGGGGCTACAGTCCCCTGAAACTAGGCAGGGTGGAGGATCTATTTCCAAAATAGTTCTCTCACCTAGCTGGAAAGTTGGTGCTGGCTGATGGCAGGAGGCCAGTATTATTGGTCATGTGTGTTAGCACTATTAAAATAGGAGGAGTCTACGTAAACCCGTGAATAACAGCAGATCAGAGTCACTTGGGACCATTTTGGAGGCTGCCTGTCACACTTAGAAGTCATCAATGCTTCAGCCTCAATATAGTAAAAAATATTCATTGAAAAATTGGAAACAAATTACATGTTACATAAAGTGAATGACTGAATAAATTATGGTGTAGTTGGTTTTATTATAATGCACATGGAGGAAAATAACACTTATTATAACGCATTCATGAGGTTTTGACAATCAATCCACAAATTAAGGTATTCAAGAAACACAGTTTTCAATATCTTTCCATAACCCTATTTCTACTTTACACTAGCCATATTTCTCTACTGGAAAAAAATAATTAATTAATTCAAGGTCTTACTCTTTTCTCCCTAGTATTGTCTCTAAGCTCTAGAGGGCTTAAATGATACCAAGGCAATGGAGCATATGGTCCTTGACTTCTCTCCATAGCAGCCTCTCCTGAAATATCCCATTTCCTCAACAGATCCCCAGCTGTCAAATCACAAATCGGTTGCTGCTGAATTCCATTAATCACCATTCTCAAGACCATATTAGTCTGGTGACTTCTACCCCAGATGTTCTTACTTAAATGTGAATTGTTCTGTTGCTCCCATCCTCAACTATGGCACAGGAAACTGTAGAACTGAGCTCTCACTGTCCAGTGGCTGCCTATTTGGACCCCCATGACCACGTTTTCTAAGTTTCTGCCTGACAGCTCAGGCCCTAATCGCCTTTTGTTTCCCTTAGGCTCTGCCTGTAAGACTTTCTGAAGACTTACTCAGGGTTTTGACTTCATTGCCTATGTTTCAACTTCCTTTTGCTGTCACATTCCTTCTCTGAGGCTTGAGAACCTCATGACTTAACTGTCAGAGATGGGAGGAAGGAAAGAGTAGGTAATAAGGTAGATATTTAAAAAATGCTATTAGCTGTTATATTCAGCTAAGTGAAAAATTTGAAAAGAGGTGAGGATAAAACAAGAGACTAAAGACATGTTAGAAGCGAGAAATCAGAAACTCTATAGAGACCAAAGGCTCTATGAAATAAAAAGTTTTATTGGCCCTTTACAGATGATAGCCAGAATGAGGACTGGGTTCCTGGGACAGGAAATTTCTGCTTCACCAGCAGCAAGATCAGTTAACAGAGACTACTTGTACACCAGACTCAAGAAACAGGGTACAATTATGAGGGGTCCCAAGGAAAGAAAGATCATTAAACTCACTTTGGCTACAGATGAATGAGGTGGGCTAATGGATTGTGGGGAAAGTCCGTGGTAGGTGATCAGTACATAAAGAAGGATTGTAGATTGGTTGTTGATGACGGTCAACACTGGTCACGTGCAAGGGGTATATGGTGACCCTGGGGACCTTCTAGATGCTTGTTGAAATAACTTCATCCAGGAACATGGTATTTCTGGTTGGCTGTGGCCTGGGGTTATTGACTGATGCCTTCTCTTGTCTTTCTCATTTTCTGGCCCTTATGTCACTTAATTTAGGACATTTCAGAATTTTTGCCTTGTCAGAAGCATAAGCAGACCTTATTTGATTGTATGTCACAACTGACTGGCTTTCTACATAGCCTGGCTTCTTCTGTTCCCCCTAAGATGTCCTTCCCATGTAGAGTCTAAGGAAAGAAAAGCTAAACCTTGAGAAGCAAAGAACAAGGAATTAATTCCCTTTAGTGTCTTGGGTTTCAAAACAAGAATTGCTTCTCATACATTTGGGGAGAGACAGCAAAGTGGGGTGGAGGGAGGTGCAAGGGCCTCTTCTTGTCCATGTTTTGAAGAGACTGAATATTATTGACCTTTTCAAAGTTTCTTATACACATTGCCCAGGTCTCCCTCTTTTCCTCCTTGTCTCTGCCCTTCATCATACAATTATTTTCTCCTTCTCTCTTTCTCCCTCTCCTACTCTTTGAATCAAGCAGCTGGAGCCATGGGAGAGAAGAGGGCTATTTATGTTTCTTCTTCCCCATTCCAAATCTCTGCAGGTCTTTCTGAACATGAGCCTTCCATGGAATCCCATCTGGAAGTTAAAAAGCTGTTCCAGAATAAGATGTTAGAGTTGAGACTCTGTTGCAAGGAGTCTGATTCAGCATTGCTGGAAGTTTGCTATTTTCTGGTATTTTTCCCAAACAGAGGTCTTTGATGATTGTTCCTGTGTCTTGGTGGCATAATTTATTTTATGGATAACATAGGTTAGGAGTGACCTCTACAGCCCCAGGACCCTTCCTCAGTGAAAGAAGGGTGCTTTGATATAGAAATGTATCAAAATATTAACACCAATGAAGGGATATCTTGGAGCCTAGGCAAGGGACCAGTTAACAGACTTGGCCTCCTTATACCCCCCAGGACGGAGATTATGTCCAGTTTGAAGGGCTTTCACTGCTCCTTCTTTGTTGTGGGCTGTGCTCCCAAGTTCTCTCTTAGTTGTGATGGGGAAGGCTTAGCAGTTAAGGCCCTCTTCTTCCAAGGCTGGACGATTTCTGAAGTAGGCTGAGGGGTTCCACCATTGTTAACAAAAGACCATGCGCCCATCTCAGAGTACTGATGGGACTCTCAGAAGCTGGGAGTTGAAATATATGAATACCTGGGTATACCACAAAGTAAAGGGATTTTTATCGCAGGAGAGTAAAGCTTTTCAGAACTTTTAGGTGAGTCGTTAAGGGCTCTGCTTAAGGAATTCCAAGGATGTAGGATCCAGAAAGACTTTCAAAGACTTACATATAGCTCAGTCACTGTCCTAGAAGTCTCATTTTTATAAGGGGTCCTCTTTTATGGCAGCTTGTGTAGCCTGAAAAACAAATATGTTGAAGGAAAATCTAAATATGTAGGCTACATCAGTACTTTAGCCTAAAGTGGGGAGCTGGAAAATCTCTGACCCATTTGATCAGTGTTTAAAATTAGAGAACACAGTCTCAGAGTTGTAGCTTATTTCTGAGGGGCCTATACTACCTGATTTGTTCCACTTAAGAAGTCAAATTTGAGCAGTCTAAAGAGGACTCTGGGGAGGGCTAATTCCTGAATGGAATAGATCCAGTGCAGTTTTGATTAACATGCCAGGTTCTAGAGGAAGGGAAGCATCACCATTAAGAGGAAATTAATATGTGGTCTTCTGAGAATAATCCCATTCATATTTTTCTTGAGAAACTAAGCTCTTCAGATTTTGCTCCCTGGCCTACAAATATATTGACTTTTTTCAAAGTCAACTAAATAAATAAGGAAGGGCTGTTGATGAAACAATTGAAATAAGAAGAGCCTGTCAAAGGGGGACCACTTTTTTATGTTCTTGTTGCATTTTATTCTTCTTTTTTCATTTGCTAAGCAGGGTCAGATGGAGGTAAGTGTGAAGAGGCGGAATATATTTGCCAAGAATGGTGTGAGGAAAAGGTGAAGGAAGAGAGCCAACATAAACTTTATCCAAAAACGAAAGAAGAAAGCTTAGGAGCCCTTGATAAATAAGAGGCAATGAAAAACAAGGCTTGATTAGGAATGACAGAACCTGGGGTGGTTGATAAAAACAGTGTGGCAATCAAAATGTGCTCTGAAATTAAACAACAGCATCCCTAGGTTAATATAGTTCTCTGTGGACAGTGGGGTTTGCTGTGGTAATTTTATCTCATAGGCATTTGTGGACACAAGCTTTACAGTGGTTACCGTCTAAAGACTGACATTTCCCTCTCCCTGCAGTATGCCACCATGTTTTGCAAAATATTTTAATACTTCCTCCTGAAAGAAGATAACTTCTCTGGTTTGCCTCACTTCCTGGGCAAGCAGGCAGCATTACAGCCTTTCTGTTCAGGAGTGTATCTATGTGAAAGGATGTGGTGATCAAGATATGGACATGTTCAATTACATTGTCATGTCCTGTCCATTTGTACAAAAATACTTCTGAAAGAGTCTCTGCCATTCTACAGATCTTTTGTGAGAAATTCTTGCAAAGAATATACATGGTACTTCCGCGTTCTAACTTTCTACCCTCATCCAGCTGGTGACCAACTGCCCATTAAGATTTTATCTCTGTCTTTCTACAGCCACACACCCTCTCTTGTCTTCAGCAATGGCTGTACAGGCACATTTCTCATCTGTCTTCCTGGGCTGTTGGGTCATTTACATCACCCTTACCACCAAGTATAGTGCTTTGCACTCTACAGTTGATTAGAAATAAGATTAATGCAGTGGTTAATACAATTTTAGCGAGTAGTTGAGTGCAGATATTTAAGATGTGGCTTTGAAGCTAAAATGCCTAGATTTGAATCTCAGTTCTGCCTTCATAGGTTGTGTGACTGTGGGTAAAATTGCAATTTTTCCAGAATCTCTCACTTGACCTTAGTGCATCTCCATATCAATAGGTAATTACCAGGGTGAGCAGGGCATATCTGAACCTGAGAGGTTGGGTGGGGCCCCCTTCTTCTGCAACCGGGTCCCAAGAAACACAGGTGAGCAGAAGTGGACTACTGCTTGTAAGCAATATACAGGTTTCTCCTACTTTATTTCTTCCTTTGACTGATTTCGGTTTCAAAGGTGTTTTGCCCTGGGATTCACCACCCCCAACCATAGAATTGCATATACACAAAATAAATGCTAGCTGCCTAATATCATAACTTGCTTTGGTAAAAATTCAGTCATATTAGAAGACAAAAATAAAAATAATAGTAGCTTGGGGTTTTAGAAAAACTGACCAGTGATAAGCTGGAGAAACCAAGACTTCCATAGAAATATTATTTGTAAATGTATTTATGGTAGCATGATGGGTTACATGCTCAGAGAAAGCAACAATGCTAGAGAAAAACTACAGCATATGTATGTTTTCATGGCTAAGCCAGTGAGAAAGCAAATGCATTTCTCAAGGTACAGAAATGACGAAAAAGCACACAACTCAGAGCGTAGTGGGCTCAGGCCAGTTTTTTCCACAGGGGCGATCTACTAATCCTTGGAAGCTTAATTCATGGTTTTAATGGGCTTGTATATGAAGAGTAGGACATACTGTGAGATTAGATTCAAGGCAACCCTCCCCCACACCACTGAAAACAGGGACCCCCTTAAAGGCTGACATTCTCAGAGGGAAAACTAGAAATAAACCTACCCCACAAAATGAGACATATATTTGCCTCTCTAATATTTTGACTTGGGGTTAAAGAAAAAGGAAAAAATTCTGCCCTGATAATTCTTTAAAATTTTTTTATTTTTGAGATATCACATCTAAGTTTAACGTATACAATGTGTTGATCAGATATACTGCAATATGCTTACCACCTGATGTTAGGTAACACATCCATCATGTCCCATAATTATTATTCCTGTTTCTCTTTCTCTGGTGGAATAATTAAGATTTAGTCTTTCAGCAGCTTTAACGTTTGTAATACAGTATTGTTGTCTGTAATAACTGTGCTGGGCATTAGACCTCCAAGATTAATTTATCTACTAGTTTCAAGTTTGTACACTTAAAAACAAAATGTCCCTAATTTCTCTACCCTCCAGCCTTTGGTGACCAACATTCTACTTTCTGCTTTCATGAGTTTGGATTTTTAGATATCACAAATAAGTGACATCATAAACCTTTGTCTTTCTCTGTCTGACTTATTTCACTAAGCATAATACCCTCAAGGTCCATGCATGTTGTCCCAGATGGCAGGATTTACTTATTTCTCATGGCTGAATAATATTCCGTGTGTGTGTGTGTGTGTGTGTGTGTGTGTGTGTGTGTGTGTGTGTGTGTACCACATCTCCTTTGTCCATTCATCCATTGACAGGCACTTAGGTTGTTTCCCTATGGTGGCTATTGTGAATAATGCAATAAACATGGGGGACAGATATCTGTTAGATATCTTGTTTTCATTTCCTTTGGATATATACCAAGAAATAGAACTTCTGGATCACATGGAAATTCTATTTTTAATTTTATGAGGGACCTGCATAGAATCTGAGCCAATTTATACTTTTACCAATAGCGTACAAGTGTCCCCTTCTCTCCACATCTTTATCAACTTTTGTTATGTTTGTCTTCCTGATAACAGCTACCCTAAAAGGTGTGAGATGATATGTCATCATGGTTTTGATTTACATTTACCTGATGATTCGTGCTCTTGAGCATCTTTCATGTACTTGTTGGCCCTTTGAATGTCTTCTTTGGAAAAATGCCTATTAGGTTCCTGTGCCCTTTTTATAATTGCTTTATTTATATTATTGGGTTGTATGAGTTCCTTATATATTTCGGATGTTAACTGCTCATCTGATATATGGTTTGCAAATGTTTTCTCCTGTACCATAGATTGCCTTTTAATTTTATTGATTATTTCTTTTGCTGTGTAGAGCATTTTAGTTTGATGAAATCCCACTTCTTAATTTTTGCTTTTGTTGCTTATACTTTCAGTTTCATATCCAAACATCATCAACCCTGACCAATTTCAAGGAGTTTCTTATCCGTTTTCTTCTAGGAGTTCTAGGGTATCAGGTCTGACATTTAAGACTTTAACCCATTTTGAGTTATTTTTTGTGAGTGGCATAAGATGGGGGTTCAATTTCATTTTTATGCCTGTAGTTTTCCAATTTTCCCAGCACCACTTGTTGAAGAGACTGTCCTTTCGGCATTGAGTGTTCTTGGCTCCCTGGTCAAATATTAGTTAAACTGTGTATGTAGGAGCTTATGCATGGATTCTCTATTCTTTTCCATTGGCCTATATGTCTATATTTATGCCAGTTCCATACAGAGAGTGAACACTCACGTTCATTCACGCCGCACCATAACCCGATAGCACAATATCACCCACTCACTCACATCAGATCAGGACCCTAACTCTAATGGCAATAACTTTTTCCACTTACACCTTATCGAACTCCTAACCCAAATCCTAGCCCTTAACACAGAGCCTGAACCCTCACATTCGTTCACGCCACAGCTGAACCCGGAAACACAATATACACCTTGTTCTCATAGTAGAGTTGGACCCCAATTCTAATCATAACCCAACGTGCCCCTTAAAACTTACCCAACACCAAACCCTAACCATAGCCCTAGTGCCTTTACCTGAAACCTTTCCATAGCTCCTTCCTCAGTGTACCACTGGAACACAATATCGCTCTTGCCCTCACATCCGACCACAACCTTAACTCGGACCATACACCTTACCGAACGCCTCACACTAAACCTACCCGTGAGCCAAGAGTCTAAAACCTCACATTCATTCAAGCTTCATCATAAACTGGAAACACAATATCGCCCTCGTACAAACAGCAGAGCTGGACACTAACTCTAATCATAATCTAACCTGAACTATACAGGTAACCCAACACCTAACCGTCACCCTGGATCTGTTCCGTCGACATGATCCTGCAGCATCACAATTGACGTCACCTATGCCTCACCGCAATCCTGACCAATACAGCTCCTGACCTCGTCAGAGCTGTACCTGATCGTATCGTAACCCTCTCCTCCACATACACATTACTGACCTGAATTCTATCAATGATGCCATTACTTCACCTTCACTGTCATTCACGTCTAAGCGCAACTCTCAAACACAATATCGCCTAAGACCTGACATTACAGGTGCACGCAAACTCTTACCAGAAACAAAACCTCCAGGTAACTTAACAATAGCTAATGTTGATCTTAGACTTGGCCATTGAATGATACTGCTCACATGCAGACACGCCTAAACGTAACACAAAACTTCAATATCACTGTCGTCCTCACATCAGAGCCACACCCTAACTCTAACCGTAACACTGTTTTCAACGTACACCATACCCAACACGGAACCCTAAAACTAAACCTGGACCCAGAATGTGAACCCTAACTTTCATTGATGCCTCTACATAACTCAAAAATGAAATATATCCCTGGTCCGCATATCAGAGCTGTACCCTAACTCAAACTGAAACCCTATTTTCCACATACACCTTACCAAACAACTAACCCTAATCCTCGCCCTTAACACAGAGCCTGAACCCTCATGTTTGTTCAGGCCTCAGCTTAAACCGGAAACACAATATGGCCCTCGTTCTCATAACAGAGTTGGACTCTTATTCTAATCGTAACCCAACTGCCCCTTACAATTTACCCAAGACCTAACCCGACCCCTAGCCCTGGTGCCTTTACCTGAAACCTCACCATAACTCCTACCTAAGTGTGTCATTGGAACACAATATTGCCCTTGCCCCCACATCTGACTACGACCCTAACTCTAACCGTACACCTGTTTCCCACTTACACCTTATCGAACACCTAACCCTAACCTGAGCACTGGACGCAGAGAGTGAATCCTCACATTCATTCACACCCCACCGTAACCTGGTAACGAAATGTCACCCTGGCGATCATATCAAATCACGACTCTAACTCTAACTGTAACCCTATTTTTCATTTACACCTTACTGATCGCCTTACACTAAACCTAGCCGTGAACCAAGAGCCTAAACCCTCACGTTCATTCAGGCTTCATCGTAAACTGGCAATACAATATCGCCCTGTACAAGCACCAGAGCTTCACCCTAACTCTAATCATAATCTAACCTGCCCTGTACAGATTACCCAACACCTAACCATCACCCTGGACTTGTTCCCCCCAAATGATCCCTCAGCATCACAATTGATGTCACCTACGCCTCACCGTAATCCTGACCAACACAGCTCCTGACCTCGTCAGAGCTGTACCTGATCGTATCGTAACCCTCTCCTCCACATACATATTACTGAACTCCTGACCCGAATTCTGTCAATGATGAAATTACCTCACCTTCACTGTCATTCACGTCTAACCACAATTATCAAACAAAATATCACCTAAGACCTCACATTACAGGTGCACGCAAACTCTAACCAGAAACGAAACCTCCAGGTAAAACTTAACAAAAACCTAACCTTCATCGTAGACGTGGCCATTGAAAGTTACCCTCACATGCACACATGCCTAAACCTACCACAGAACCTCAATATCCCCGTCGTCCTCACATCAGAGCCAGAACCTAACTCTACCATAATACTGTTTTCAACGTACAACACACCGAATACGGAATCCTAACCCAAGCCCTAGACCCAGAACCTGAACCCTCATGGTCATTGAAGCCTCTACATAACTGCAAAAATAAATATATCGCTCACCCTCATATTAGAGCTGTACCCTAACTGTAACCGAAACCCTATTTTCCACTTACACCTTACCGAACACGTAACCCTAACCATAGCCGTAAACACATTGCCTGAATCCTCGCGTTCGTTGATGCCTCAGCTTAACCAGGAAACACATCGCCCTCGTTCTCATAACAGATTTGGACCCTAATTCTAAACATAACCCAAACCGCCCCTTTACAACTTACCCAACACCTAACCCTAACCCTAGCCCTGGTGCCATTACCTGAAACCTCACCATAATTCTTGCCTCATTCTATCACTTGAACACTATATCGCCCTTGCCGTCACATTCGACCATGACCCTAACTCTGACCGTACACCTATTTTCCACTTGCACCTTACGGAACACCTATCGGTAACACAGGCCCTGGACACAGAGAGTGAACACTCACATTCATTGACACCGCACTGTAATGCGGTAGCACAATATTACCCTATCACTCACATCAGTCCAGGACCCTAACTGTAATTGCAATAATATTTTCCATTTACATCTCATCGAACTCCTAACCCAAATCCTAGCCCTTAACCCAGAGCCTGAACCCTCACATTCTTTCCTGCCACAACTCAACCCGGAAACACAATATCCCCCTCTTTCTCATAACAGAGTTGGACCCTAATTCTAATCCTAACCCAACCCTCCCCTTACAAATTTCCACCACATAACCGTTACCCTACACCTGGTGCCTTTACCTGAAACCTCACCATAACTCCTACCTCAATGTAATACTGATAACCAATATTGCCCTTGACCTCACATCAGACCACGACCTGAACTCTGACCGTACACCTAATTTCCACTTACACCTTACCGAACACCAAACCCTAACCCTAGCCCTGGACGCAGAGAGTGAACCCTCACGTTCATTCATGCCGCACTGTAACCAAGTACCACAATATCACCCTCACGCTCACATCGGATCCTGGCCGTAACTGTAACGGTAATAATATTTTCCACTTAAACCTTCCCGAACCCCTAACACTAATCCTAGCTGTGAACCAAGAGCCTGAGCTCTCATGTTCATTCAGGCCTCATGGTAAACCAGAAACACAATATCACCCTCATACTCACATCAGAGGTGGATTCTAATGCTAATCGTAATCCAACCCCACCATTACAATGTAACAAACACATAACCCTAACCCTAGCCCTGGTGCTTTGCCTGAAACCCTCACTATAACACTGCCTCAGTGTATCCCTGGAACACAATATCGCCCATACCCTCACATCCGACCGTGACACTACCTCTGGCCGTACACCTATTTTCCACTTATGCCTTAACGAACACCTAACCCTAACCCTAGCAGTGGACACAGAGAGTGAATCCTCACGTTCGTTCACGCCTCAGCTTAACCCGGAAACACAATATCCTCCTCGTTCTCATAACAGTGTTGGACCCTAATTCTAATTGTAACCCAACCCCTACCGTACAAGTTACCCAACATCTAACCCTAACCATAGCCCTGGTGCCTTTACCTGAAACCTCACCATAATTCCTACCCAGTGTATCACTAGAATACAATATCGCCCTTGCCCTCACATTCGACCACGACACTGACCGTACGCCTGTTTTCCACTTACACCTTACCGAACACCTAACCCTAACCCTAGACCTGGACAAAGAGAGTGAACCCTCACGTTCATTCACACCGCACCGTAACGCTGTACCACAATATCACCCTCGCAACCACATTAGATCAGGATCCTAACTCTAATGGTAATAATATTTTCCACTTACACCTTACCGTACTCCTAACCCTAATCCTAGCCATTAACCAAGAGCCTGAGCTCTCACGATCATTCAGGCCTCATGGTAAACTGGAAACACAATATCACCCTGTACTCACATCAGAGATGGATTCTAACCGTAATCGTAACACAACCCCACACTTACAACTTACCAAACACCTAACCCTAATCCTAGCCCCGGTGTCTTTACCTGAAACCTCACCATAACTCCTACCTCAGTGTAATACTGATACCCAATATCGCCCTTGCCCTCACATCTGACCACGACCGTAACTCTGACCGTAAAGCTATTATCCAATTACAGCTTACCGAACACGTAACCCTAACCCTAGCCCTGGACACAGAGAGTGAATCTTCACGTTCATTCATGCCGCACCGTAAGCCGGTTCCACAATATCGCCCTCGTACTCAGAGCAGAGATGGATTCTAACCCTAATCGTAACCCATCCCCACCCTTACAACGTACTAAACACCTAACCCTAACTCTAGCCCTGGTGCCTTGCCCGGAACCCTCACTATAAACCCCATCTCGGTGTACCACTGGAACTCAATATCGCCCTTCTCTTCACATCTGACCACGACCATACCTCTGACCATATAGCTATTTTCCACTTACACTTTACCGAACACCTAATCCTAACCCTAGCCCTGGACACAGAGAGTGAATCTTCACGTTCATTCACGCCTCACCGTAATCTGGTGACACAATATCACCCTCGGGCTCACATAAGATCAGGACCCTAACTCAAACCGTCACCCTATTTCCACTTACAACTTATCTAACGCGTAACCCTAACCCTAGCTGTGAACCAAGAGCCTGAGCTGTCACGTTCATTCAGGCCTCATGGTAAACCGGAAACACAATATGGCCCTCGAACTCACATCAGATATAGATTCTAACGCTAACCATAACCCAACCCCACACTAACAACTTACCAAACATCTCACCCTAACCCTAGCCATGGTGCATTGTCCGGAACACTCACTATAACCCCCACCTCAGTGTATCTCTGGAACACCATATCGCCCATTCTCTGACATCAAAACACGACCCTACCTCTGGCCATACACCTATTTTCCACTTACACCTTACCGAGCACACAACCCAAACCCTAGTCGTGAACCAAGAGCCTAAACCCTCACGTTCATTCAAGCTTCATCGTAAACTGGAAACACAATATCGCCCTCGTAGTAAAAGCAGAGCTGGACCCTAAGTGTAATCATAATATAACCTGCCCTGTACAGCTTACCCAACACCTAACCGTCACCCTGGACCTGTTCCCTAGACCTGATCCCTCAGAATCGCAATTGACGTCACCAACGCCTCACCGCAATCCTGACCAATACAGCTCCAGACCTCATCAGAGCTGTACCTGATCGTATCGTAACCCTTACCTCCACATACACATTACGGAACAACTATGCGAATCCTATCCATGATGCCATTACCTCACCTTCACTGCCATTAAGGTCTAACTGCAACTCTCAAACACAATATTGCCTTCGACCTCACATTACAGGTTCACGAAAACTAAGCAGAAACAAAACCTCCAGGTAAAACTTAAGAAACACCTACCTTCAACCTAGACTTGGCCATTGAAGGTTACATCTCACATGCACACACGCCTAAAGGTACCACAGAACCTCAATATCACCATCGTCCTCACATCAGAGCCGGACCCTAACTGTAACCATAACACTGTTTTCAATGTACACCATATACATCACCGAACCCTATCTCTAGCCCTGGACCCAGAACCTGAACCCTCACATTAATTGATGCCTCTACATAACTCTAAAACCAAATATAACACTCCACTTCATATTAGACCTGTACCCTAACTCAAACCGGAACCCTATTTTCCACTTACACTTTACCGAACACCTAACCCTAACCCTAGCCCTTACCACAGAGCCTGAACCCTCATGTTCTTTCACGCCTCAGCTGAACCCAGAAAAACAATATCGCCCTCGTTCTCATAACATAGTTGGACCCTTACTCTATTCGTAACACAACCCGCCCCTTACAATTTACCCAACACATAACCCTAACCCTAGCCCCGGTGCTTTTACCTGAAACCTCACCATAACTCCTACCTCAATGTAATACTGATACCCAGTATCGCCCTTGCCCTCACATCAGACCACGACCCGAACTCTGACCTACCCCTAATTTCCACTTACACCTTACTGAACACCTAAACCTAACCCTACCCCTGGACGCAGGGAGTGAAACCTCATGTTCATTCATGCTGCACCATAACCCGGTACCACAATATCACCCTCGCGCTCACATCGGATCCTGGCCGTAACTGTAACGGTAATAATATTTTCCACTTAAACCTTCCCGAACCCCTAACACTAATTCTTGCCATGAACCAAGAGCCTGAGCTCTCACGTTCATTCAGGTCTCATGGTAACCTGGAAACACAATATCGCCCTCGTACTCACATCAGAGGTGGATTCTAACGCTAATCGTAACCGAAACCCACACCTACAACATACCAAACACCTAACCCTAACCCTCACCCTAGTGCCTTACCCGGAACCCTCACTATAACCCCCGCCCTAGTGTATCACTGGAACACAATATCGAACATCCCCTCATATCAGACCACGACCTTACCTCTCGCCATACACCTATTTTCCAGTTACACTTACTGAACACCTAACACTAACCCTAGCCCTGGATACAGAGTGTGAATCCTCACATTCATTCACGCCTCACCGTAACCTGTTAACACAATATCAACCTCGCGCTCACATGAGATATGACCCTAACTATAACTGTAACCCTATTTTCCATTTACAAACTACTGAACACCTAATCCTAACCTTAACCGTGAACCAAGAGCCTAAACTGTCATGTTCATTCAGGCTTCATCATAAACCAGAAACACAATATCGCCCTCGTACTAAAAGCAGAGCTGGACCCTAAGTCTATTAATAATCTAACCTGCCCTGTACAGCTTACCCAACACCTAATCGTCGCCCTGGAACACTTCAGTCGACCTGATCCCTCATCATCTCAATTGACATCACCTACACCTCAACACAATCCTGACCAATACAGCTCCTGACCTCATCAGAGTTGTACCTGATGGTATCGTAACTCTCTCCTCCACATACACATTATGGAACACCCAACCCGAATTCTATCCATAACGTCATTAAGTCACCATCACTGTCACACAGGTCTAACCGCAACTCTCAAACACAATATCGCCTTTGACCTCACATTACAGGTGCACGCAAATTCTAAGCAGAAATGAAACCTCCAGGTAAAACTTAACAAACACCTAACCTTCATCGTAAACTTGGCCATTGAACGTGACCCCTCACATGCACACACACCTAAACGTACCACAGAACCTCAATATCACCGTCGTCCTCACATCAGAGCTGGACCCTAACTCTGACCATATTACTGTTTTCAACATACACCATACCCAACACGTAACACTAACCCTAGCCCTGGACCCAGAACCTGAACCCTCACGGTCATTGACGCCTCTACATAACTCTAAAACCAAATATATCCCTCGTCCTCATATCAGACCTGTACGCTAACTGTAACCGAAACCCTATTTTCCACTTACACCTTATAGAACACCTCACCATAACCCTAGACTTTAACACAGAGCCTGAACCTTCACGTTTGTTCACGCCTCAGCTTAACCCGGAAACCTAATATTGCCCTTGTTCTCATGTCAGAGTTGGACTATTATTCTAATCGTAACCAAACCCGCCCCTTACAATTTACCCAACACCTAACGCTAACCCTAGCCCTAGTCCCTTTACCTGAAACCTCACAATAACTCCTACCTCAGGGTAATACTGGGACACAATATCGCCCTTGTCCTCACATCTGACTGTGACCCTAACTCTGACCATACACCTAATTTCCACTTACAGCTTACCGAACACCTAACCCTGACCCTAGCCCTGGACGCAGAGAGTGAACCCTCACATTCATTCTTGCCGCTTCGTAACCCGGTACCAAAATATCACGTTCACGCTCATATCAGATCAGGACCCTAACTGTAACGGTAATAATATTTTCCACTTACACCTTACCGAACCGCTAACCCTATTCCTAGTCGTGAACCAAGAGCCTGAGCTCTCAAGTTCATTCAGGCCTCATGGCAAACCGGAAACACAATATTGCCGTCGAACTAACATCAGAGATGGATTCAAACGCTAATCATAACCCAACCCCACCCTTAGGACTTACCAAACATCTAACCCTAACACTAGCCCTGGTGCCTTGCCCGGAACCCTCACTATAACCCCCCCTCAGTGTATCACTGGAAGAAAATATGGCCCATCCCCTCCCTTCCGACCAGAACCCTACCTCTGGCCATACGTCTATTTTCCACTTACAGCTTACCGAACAACGAGCCCTAACCATAGATGTGAACCAAGAACCTAAAACCTCACGTTCATTCAGGATTCATTGTAAACCGGAAACACAATATCGCCCTCGTAGAAAACGTAGAACTGGATACTAAGTTTGGTCATAATCTAACCTACCCTGTACACCTTACCCAACACCTAACCATCTTCCTGGATCTGTTCCCTCGACTCAACACCAGAATTGACGTCACCTATGCCTCAACGCAATCACGACCAATACAGCTCTAGACCGCATCAGAGTTGTACTTGATCGTATCATAACCCTCTCCTCCACATACACATTACGGAACACCTGACCACAATTCTATCCATGACATCATTACCTCACCTTCACTGTCATTCAGGTCTAACCACAACACTCAAACACAATATTGATTTCAACCTCACATTACAGGTGCACGCGAACTCTAAGCAGAAATGAAACCTCCAGGTAAAACTTAACAAACACCTAACCTTCATCCTAGACTTGGCCATTGAACGTTACTGCTCACATGCACACACACCGAAACGTACCACAGAACCTCAATATCACCGTCATCCTCACATCAGAGCTGGACCCTAACTCTAACCATAACACTGTTTTCAACATACACCATACCCAACACGGAACGCTGAACCTAGCCATGGACCCAGAATCTGAACCATCACGGTCATTGACTCCTCTACATAACTCTAAAACCAAATATATCCCTCGTCCTCATATCAGACCTGTACCCTAACTCTAACTGTTACCCTATTTTCCACTTACACCTTACAGAACACCTAACCCTAACCCTAGCCCTTAACACAGAGCCTGAACCCTCACATTCGTTCACGACTCAGCTTAACCTGGAAGCACAATGTCGCCCTCGTTCTCATAACAGAGTTGGACAATTATTCTAATTGTAACTCAAACCGCCCCTTACAATTTACCCAACAGCTAATCCTTATCCTAGCCCTCGTGTCTTTAAATGAAACCTCACCATAACTCCAACTTCAGTGTAATACTGGAACACCATATCGCCCTTGCCCTCACAACTGACCACGACCCTAACTCTGACTGTACACCTAATTTCCACTTACACTTACCGAATACCTAACCCTAACCCTAGCCCTGGACGGAGAGAGTGAACCCTCACGTTCATTTATGCCGCACCATAACCCAGTACCACAATATCACCCTCTCGCTCACATCAGATCAGTATCCTCAATGTAACGGTAATAATATTTTTAACTTACACCTTACCGAACAACTAACCCTATTCCGAGTCGTGAACCAAGAGCCTGAGCTCACACGTTCATTCAGGCCTCATGGTAAATCGGAAACACTATATTGACCTCGTGCTAAAAGCAGAGCTGGACCCTAAGTCTAATCATAATCTAACCTGCCCTGTACAGCTTACCCAACACCTAACCGTCACCCTGGACCTTTTCCCTTGACCTGAACCCTCTGTACCACAATTGACGTCACCTACACCTCAACGCAATCCTGACCAATACAGCTCCTGACCTCATCAGAGCCCTACCTGATCGTATCGTAACCTCTCCTGCACATACACATTATGGAACACGTGATCCGAAATCTATCCATGACGCATATACCTCACCTTCACTGTCATTAAGGTCTAACTGCAACTCTCAAACACAATATCACCTTCAACCTCACGTTACAGGTGCACGCAAATTCTAACCACAAAGGAAACCTCCAGGTAAAGCTTAACAAACACATAACCTTCAACCTAGACTTCGCCAGTGAGCGCTGCCCCTCACATGCACACATGCCTAAACGTAACACAGAACCTCAATATCACTGTCGTCCTCACATTAGAGACGGACCGTAACTCAAAATGATAACAATGTTTTCAACGTACACCTTACCCAGCACAAAACCCTAACCCTAGCTCTGGACCCAAAACCAGAACCCTCACGGTCATTGACGCCTCTACATAACTCTAAAACCAAATATATCTGTCGTCCTCATATCAGCCCTGTACCCTAACTCTAACAGAAATCCTATTTTCCACTTACACCAGACTGAACACCTAACCCTAGCCCTAGCCCTTAACACAGAGCCTGAACCCTCACGTTCGTAAAAGCCTCAGCTTAACCTGGAAACAGAATATCACCCTCGTTCTCATAACAGAGTTGGACCCTAATTCTAATCGTAACCCAACCCGCCCCTTAAAATTTACCCAACACCTAACCCTACCCCTCACCCTGGTGCCTTTACCTGAAACCACACCATAACACCTGCCTCAGTGTAATACTGGAACACAATATGGTCCTTGTCCTCACATCTGACCATGACGCTAACTCGGATGGTACACCTATTTTCCAATTACACCTTACGGAACACCTAACCCTAACCCTAGCCTTAGACGCAGAGATTCAACCGTAACATTCATTCATGCCGCACCGTAACCGATTACCACAATATCACCCTCACACTCACATCAGATCAGGACCCTAACTGTAATGGTAATATTTTCCACGTACAACTTAGCGAACCCCTAACACTATTTCTCGCCGTGAACCAAGAGCTCTCACGTTCATTCAGGCCTCATGGTAAACCAGAAAAACAATATCGCCCTCGTACTCACATCAGAGATGGATTCGAACAATAACTGTAACCCAACCCGCCCCTTACAATTTACCCAACACCTTACGCTAACCCTAGCCCTGGTGCCTTTACCTGAAACTTCACCATAACTCCTACCTCAGTGTAATACTTGAACACAATATCTCCCTTGCCTCACATCCAACCACGACTCTAACTGTGACCATACACCTAATTTCCACTTACACCTTACAGAACACCTAACCCTAACCTTACATCTGGACCAAGAGTAAACCCTCATGTTCATTCCTGCCGCACTGTAACCCGGTACCATAATATCACCCTCGCGCTCACATCAGATCAGGACACTAACTGTTACGGTAATAATATTTACCACTTACACCTTACCGAACCCCTAACCCTATTCCTAGTGGTGAACCAAGAGCCTGAGCTCTCACGTTAATTCAAGCCTCATGGTAAACTGGAAACACAATATCACCCTCATACCTAAAGCAGAGTTGGACCCTAAGTCTAATCATAATCTAAACTGCCCGGTACACCTTACCCAACACCTAACCGTCACCCTGGACCTGTTCCCTTGACCTGATCCCTCAGCATCACAATTGACGTCACCTACGCCTCAACACAATCCTGACCAATACAGCTCCTGACTTCATCAGAGCTGTACCTGATCGTATCGTAACCCTCTCCTCCACATACACATTACGAACACCTGACCCGAATTCTATCCATGACGTCATTACCTCACCATTACTGTCATTCAGGTCTAACGGCAACTCTCAAACACAATATAGCCTTCGAACTCACATTACAGGTGCACGCAAACTCTAACCAGAAACGAAACCTCCAGGTAAAACGTAACAAACACCTAACCTTGATCCTAGATTTGGCCATTGAACGTTAACCCTCACATGTACACACACCTAAGCTTACCAGAGAACCTCAATATCACGATCTTCCTCACATCAGAATCAGACCCTAACTCTAACCATAACACTGTTTTCAACGTACACCATACCCAACACGGAAC
>JAQQAC010006904.1:14525463-14557761 GCA_029783875.1 Phataginus tricuspis | reverse complement strand
TCTAACCATAACACTGTTTTCAACGTACACCATACCCAACACGGAACGCTAAGCCAAGCCCTGGACCCAGAACCTGAACCATGTCGTTCATTGACGCCTCTACATAACTCTAAAACCAAATATATCCCTCGTCCTCATATCAGACCGGTACCCTAACTCTAATCGAAACCCTATTTTCCACTTACACCTTACCGAACACCTCACCCTAACCCTAGCCCTGGTGCCTTGCCTGGAACCCTCACTATAAACCCGGCCTCTGTTTATCACTAAAACAAAATACCGCCCATCACATCACATGCGACCACGACCCTACCTCTGGCTGTACACCTATTTTCCACTTAAACTGTACCAAACACATCCCCCTAACCCTAGCCCTGGACACAGAGGGTGAACCCTCACGTTCATTCACGACACACCGTAACCCATACCACAATATCACCCTGGTGCACAATCAGACCAGGACCCTAACTCTAACGGTAATAATATTCTCCACTTACACCTTACCTAACCCCTAACCCTAATCCTACTCATGAACCAAGAGCCTGAGCTCTCACAATTATGCAGGATTCATGGTAAACCGGAAACACAATATCGCCCTTGTACTCACATAAGAGATTGATTCCAACTCTAATCGTAACCCAACCCCAACTTTACAACTTACCAAACTCCTAAAACTAGCCCTAGCCCTGCTGACTTGCCCGGAACCCTCACTATAAACCCTCTCTCAGTGTATCACTGGAACACAATATCGCCCATCTCCTCACATCCGACCACGACACTAACTCTTACCACACACCTATTTTTCACTTATACCTTACCGAACACCTAACCCTAACCGTAGCCATGGACACAGAGAGTGAACCTTCACCTTCATTCATGCCACACCGTAACCCTGTAGCACAATATCACCCTCGTGCTCACATCAGATAAGGACCCTAACTCTAATGGTAATAACACTTTCCACTTATACCTTACCGAACACCTAACCCTAACCCTAGCCCTTAACACAGAGCCAGAACCCTCACGTTCCTTCACACCTCAGCTTAACCTGGAAACACAATATCGACCTCGTTCTAATAACAGAGTTGGACCCTAATTCTAATCGTAGACCAACCCGTCCCTTCCAATTTACCGAACACCTAAACCTACCCTTAGCCATGGACACAGAGAGTGAACCCTCACCTATATTCACGCCTCACCATATCCTGGTAACACAATATCACCCTCCCTCTTGCCTCAGATCAGGACGCTAACCCTAACCGTAACCCTATTTTCCACTTACACCTTACCGAACGCTTAACCCTAACCCTAACCGTGAACCAAGAGCCTAAACCCTTACATTCATTCAGGCTTCATTGTAAACCGGAAACACAATATCGCCCATGTTCTCATAACAGAGTTGGACCATAATGCTAACCATAACCGAACCCACCACTTACAACTTACCCAACACCTCACTCTAATCCTAGCCCTGGTGCCTTTACGTGAAACATCAGCATAGCTCCTACATCAATGTATCACTTGAACACATTATCGCCCTTGCCCTCACATCCGACCACGACCCTAACTCTGACTGTAGACCTATTTTCCAATTACACTTTACCGAACACCTAATCTTAACCCTAGCCCTGGATACAGAGAGTAAACCCTGACGTGCATTCACACCGCACCATAAACCTGTATCACAATATCACACTCGCGCTCACACCAGACCAGGACCCTAACTCTAATGGTAATAATATTCTCCACTTACACCTTCCCGAAATCCTAACCCTAATGTTAGCCATGAACCAAGAGCCTGAGCTCTCATGATAATTCAGGCCTCATGGTAAACCGGAAACACAATATTGCCCTTGTACTCACATCAGAGATGGATTCTAATGCTAATCGTAACCCAACCCCACACTTACAACTTACCAAACACCTAACCCTAACCCTAGCGCAGGTGCCTTGCCTGGCATCCTGACTATAAACGCCGCCTCAGTGTATCACTGAAACACAATATCGCCCATCCACTCACATCCGAGCACGACCCTACCTTTGGCCACACACCTATTTTCCACTTACACCTTACCGAAAACCTAACCCTAATCCTAGCTGTGAACCAAGAGCCTACACCCTCACGTTCATTCAGACTTCATCATAAACTATAAAGACAATATCGCCCTCATACTAAAAGAAGAGCTGTGCCCTAAGACTAATCATATCTAACTTGCCCTGTACAGATTACCCAACAGCTAACCGTTACACTGTCCGTGTTCCCTCGACATGATATCTCAGCATCACAACTGACGTCACCTACACCACAACACAATCCTGACCAATACAGCTCGTGACCTCATCAGAGCTGTACCTGATCGTATCGTAACCCTCTCCTCCACATACACATTATGGAACACCTGACCAGAATTCTATCCATGACGCCATTACCGCACCTTCAGTGTCAATCATGTCTAACCACAACTCTCAAACACAATATCGCCTTTGACCTCACATTACGGGTTCACGCAAACTCTAACCAGAAACGAAACCTCCAGGTAAAACTTAACAAACACCTAACCTTCATCCCAGACTTGGCCATTGAACGTTACCCCTCACATGCACACATGCCTAAACGTACCATAGAACCTCAATATCTCCTTCATCCTCACATCAGAGCTGGACCCTAACTCTAACCATAACACTGTTTTTAACGTACACCATAACCAACACGGAACCCTAACCCTGGCCCTGTACACAGAACCTGAACACTCACGGTCATTGAAGCCTCTACAAAACTCTAAAACCAAATATATCCCTCGTCCGCATATCAGAGCTGTACCGTAACTCTAACTGAAACCCTATTTTCCACTTACACCTTACCGAACACCTAACGCTAACCCTCGATTCTAATGCAGTGTCTGAACCCTCATGTTCGTTCACGCCTCAGGTTAACTTGGAGACACAATATCTCCCTTGTTTTCATAACAGAGTTGACCCTAATGCTAATTGTAACCCAACCTGCCCCTTACATCTTACCCATAACCTAACCCTAACCCTAGCCCTGGTGCCTTTACCTGAAACCACACCATAATTCCTACCTCAGTGTATCACTGGAACACAATATCGCCCTTGCCATCACATCCAATCACGACCCTACCTCTGACCGTACACCTATTTTCCACTTACACCTTACCGAACACCTAACTCTAACCCTAGCAGTGGACACAGAGAGTGAATCCTCACATTCGTTCATGCCTCAGCTTAACCCGGAAACACAGTATAATCCTCGTTCTCATAACAGTGTTGGACCCTAATTCTAATTATAACCCAACCCCTACTGTACAACTTTCGCAACACCTAACCATAACTCGAGCCCTGGTGCCTTTACCTGAAACCTCACCATAATTCCTACCTCAGTGTATCACTGAAATACAATATCGCCTTCGACCTCATTTTACAGGTGCAGGCAAACTCTAACCAGAAACGAAACCTCCAGGTAAAACTTAACAAACACCTAACCTTCATCCTAGACTTGGCCATTGAATGTTACCCCTCACATGCACACACACCTAAACGTAACACAGAACCTCAATATCACTGTCATCCTCACATCAGAGCCAGACCCTAACTCTAACCATAACACTGTTTTCAACGTACACCATACCCAACACAGAACCCTAACCCTGGCCCTGTAATAAGAAACTCAACCGTCATGGTCATTGAAGCCTCTATAAAACTCTAAAACCAAATATATTCCTCGTCCACATATCAGAGCTGTACCGTAACTCTAACCGAAACCCTATTTTCCACTTACACCTTACCGAACACCTAACCCTAACGGTAGACCTTAACATAGAACCTAAACCCTCACGTCCGTTCACGCCTCAGGTTAACCAGGAGACACAATATCTCCCTCGTTTTCATAACAGGTTTGACCCTAACGCTAATCATAACCCAACCTACCCCTTACCACTTTCCCATCACCTAACCCTAACCCTAGCCCTGGTGCCTTTACCTGAATCCTCACCATAACTCCTACCTCAGTGTATCTCTGGAACAGAATATCCCCCTTGCTCTCAAATCTGACCACGACCCTAAATCTTACCATACAACTATTTTCCACATCCACCTTACCGAACCCCTAACCCTAACCCTAGCCCTGCACACAGAGAATGAACCCTCACGTTCATTCATGCGGCACCGTAACCCATTACAACAATATCACCCTTGCGCTCACATCAGATCATGACCCTAACTGTAACGGTAATAATATTTTCCACTTACACCTTACCGAACCCCTTACACTATTTCTAGCCGTGAAGCAAGAGCTGGAGTTTGGAGAATCCTGGATTCCTACTGTGCCATCAAGATGGCTGCTGGAGAAAATGTGGCTACCATACAATTTCCCGCTCAAGTCCTCACACAGGTTCGCTGCTAGTACCAAAGCTGCTGGGCACGCGCATTCACCTGTAAGCCATTGGTCAGTTATGTATGACCTTATTAGCATAAGGGGTAATCACTCAGAAGAGACAACACCCAATATATTACATGTTCTGAGCTGTAATAAATGAGTTCCTGCTTCAACTGAGTTCCCTGTCGCGTCTGATTGTCTCCGGTGAACGAGCAGCGAGCAAGCGGTGATGAGTGCCAGAGGCTATGGAACGGGCGGACAGTCGGCTCTTATCTCCCTTGCTCTGCCTGTCAGGGAGTGCCTCTTTCTCCCTTCCTTTCCCTTCACTGGCTCAGAGGGTTAAGGAAAGAGCTTGCAACAGAAAGAGCTTGTAACAAAAAGGGCTGAAGTCCTGACGGTGAGCAGGCCCGGTGGGAGAGAGGCTAGAAACCCCGACACTGAGCTCTCACGTTCATTCAGGCCTCATGATAAACCGGAAACACAATATTGCCCTCGTACTCACATCAGAGATGTATTCTAATGCTAATAGTAACCCAACCCCACCCTTACAACTACCAAACATCTAACCCTAACCCTAGTCCTGGTGCCTTGCCCGGAACCCTCACTATAACCCCCGCCTCTGTGTATCACTGGAACACAATATGGCCCATCCCTTAACATCCGATCACGACCCTACCTCCTGCCGTACACATGTTTCCCACTTACAACTTACCGAACGCCTAACCCTAACTTGAGCCCTGGAAGCAGAGAGTGAATCCTCACATTCATTCACGCCTCACCATAACCTGGTAACACAATATCATCCTCGTGCTCATATCAAATCAGAACTCTAACCCTTACCATAACCCTATTTTCCACGTACACCTTAAAGAACACCTAACCCTAACCATAGCCCTTAACACAGAGCCTGAAACCTCAAGTTAGTTCACGCCACAGCTGAAACCAGAAACATAATATCACCTTTGTTCTCATAACAGAGTTGGACCCTAAAACTAATCGTAACCCAACCCGCCCCTTACAATTTGCCCAACACCTAACCCTAACCCTAGCCCTGGTGCCTTTACCTGAAACGTCACCATAATTCCTACCTCAGAGTATCACTAGAACACAATATCGCCCTTGCCCTCACATCCGACCACGATCCTAACTCTGACGGTACACCAATTTTCCATTTACACATTACCGAACACCTAACCCTAACCCTACACCTGGAAGCTGAGAGTGAACCCTAACATTCATTCATGCCGCACCGTAACCCACTACTACAATATCTCCCTCATGCTCACATCAGATCAGGACCCTAACTGTACTGGTAATAATATTTTCTACTTACACCTTACCAAAACTCTAACGATATTTCTAGCCATGAACCAAGAGCCTGAACTCTCACGTTCATTCAGGCCTCATGCTAAAACGGAAACACAATATCGCCCTCGTACTCACATCACAGATTGTTTCTAACGCTAATCGTAACCCAACCCCACCCTTACAACTTACCAGACACCTAGCCCTAAAAATACCCTGGTACCTTGTCCGGAACCCTGACTATAACACCCGGCTCTGTGTATCACTGGAACAAAATATCGCCCATCCCCTCACATCCGTCCACGACCCTACCTCTGGCCATACACCAATTTTCCACTAACTCCTTACCCAACACCTAACCCTAACCTTAGCCATGAACAAAGAGCCTAAACCCTCACGTTCATTCAGGCTTCACTGTAAACCAGAAACACAATATGGCCCTCGTACTAAAAGGAGAGCTGGACCCCAAATCTAATCATGATCTAACCTGCCCTGTACAGCTTACCCAAAACCTAACCATCACCCTGGACCTGTTCCCTCGAACTGATCCCTCAGCATCGCAATTGACGTCACCTACACCTCGATGCAATCCTGACAAATACAGCTACTGACCTCATCAGAGCTGTACCTGTTCATATCGTAACTCTCTCCTCCACATACACATTACAGAACACCTGACCCAAATTCTATCCATGACACCATTACCTCACCTTCACTGTCATTCAGGTCTAACCACAACTTTGAAACACAATATCACCTTCGACCTCACATTACAGGTGCACGCAAACTAACCAGAAACGAAACCTCCAGGTAAAACTTAACAAACACCTAACCTTCATCCCAGACTTGGCCATTGAACGTTACCCCTCACATTCACACACGCCTAAACGTACCATAGAACCTCAATATCACCGTCGTCCTCACATCAGAGGCGGACCCTAACTCTAACCATAACACTGTTTTCAACGTACACCATACCCAACACGGTATCCTAACCCTAGTCCTGGACCCAGAACCTGAACCCTCATGGTCTTTGAAGCCTCTACATAACTCTGAAACCAAATATGTCCCTCGTCCTCATATCAGAGCTGTACCCTAACTATAACCGAAACCCTATTTTGCACTTACACCTTACCGAACACCTAACACTATCCCTAGCCCTTAACACAGAGCCTGAACCCTAACGTTTTTTCATGCCTCAGCTTAACCTGGAAATACAATATCGCCCTCATTCTCATAACAGTGTTGGAACCTAATTCTAATCGTAACCTAACCCACCCCTTAGAAATTACCCAACAGCTCACCCTAACCCTAGCCATGGTGCCTTTACCTGAAACCTCACCATAACTCCTACCTCAGTGTATCACTGGAACACAAAATTGCCCATGCCCTCATATCCGACAACGACCCTAACTCTGACCGTACACCTATTTTCCAGTAACACCTTACCAAACACGTATCCCTAACCCTATCCCTGGACACAGAGAGTGAACCCTCACTTTTATTCACGCCGCACCGTAATGTGGTACCACAATATCACCCTCGTACCCACGTAAGATCAGGACCCTAACTCTCCCGGTAATAATATTTTCCACTTACACCTTACCAAACCCCTAACCCTAATACTAGCCATGAAACAAGAGCCTGAGCTCTCTCGTTCATTCAGGCCTCATGGTAAGCCGGAAACACAATATCACCCTCCTACTCACATCAGAGATGGATTCTAACGCTAACAGTAACCCAATCACACAATAACAACTTACCAAACACCTAACCCTAACCGTATCCCTGGTGCCTTGCACAGAACCCTCACTATATCCCCCGCCTCAGTGTATCACTGGAACACAATATCGCCTATCCCCTCACATCCGACTGCGACCCTACCTCTGCCATACACATTATTTTCCACAAACACCTTACCGAACACCTACCCCTAACTTGAGCCCTGAGCGCAGAGAGTTCATCCTCACATTCAGTCACTCCTCACCATTACCTGGTAACACATCATCCTCGTGCTCATATCAAATCAGGACTCTAACCCTAACCATAACACTATTTTCCACTTACACCTTACCGAACACCTAACCCTAACCCTAGCCCTTAACACAGAGCCTGAAACTTCACGTTCGTTCACGCCTCAGCTGAAACCGAAAACACAATATCGCCCTCGTTCTCATAACAGAGTTGGACCCTAAAGCTAATCGTAACCCAACCCGCCCCTTACAATTTGCCCAACACCGAACCCTTTCCCTAGCCCTGGTGCCTTTACCTGAAACCTCACCATAACTCCTACCTCAGTGTATCACTGGAACACAATATCGCCCTTGCCCTAACATCCGACTACGACCTAACCCTGACCTAACACCTATTTCCACTTACACCTTACCAAACACTTAACCCAAACCCTAGCTCTGGACACAGAGTGTGAACCCTCACGTTCATTCACGCAGCACCGTAACCTGGTACCACAATATCACCCTCGCGTTCACCTCAGACCAAGACCCTAACTCTAACGGTAATAATATTCTCCACTTACACCTTCCTGATCCTCTAACCCTAATCCTAGCCGTGAACCAAGAGACTGAGGTCTCACATTCATTCAGGCCTCATGGTAAACCAGAAACACAATATCGCCCTTGTACGCATATCAGTGGATTCTAATGCTAAGCATAAACCAACCCCACCCTTAAAACTTACCAAACACCTAACCCTAACAATAGCCCTGGTGCCTTGCCCAGAACCCTCACTATAAACCCCACCTCTTTGTATCAGTGGAACAAAATATCGCCCATCCCCTAACATCCAAACACGACCCTACCTCTTGCCGTGCACGTTTTCCACTTACACCTTACCGAACACCTAACCCTAACTTGAGCCCTCGAAGCAGAGAGTGAATCCTCACATTCATTCATGCCTCACCATAACCTGGTAACACAATATCATCCTCGTGCTCATATCAAATCAGGACTCTAACCCTAACCGTAACCCTATTTTCCACTTACACCTTACCGAACACCTAACCCTAACCCTAGACCTTAACACAGAGCCTGAAACTTCACGTTCGTTCACGCCTCAGCTGAAACCAGAAACACAATATCGCCCTCGTTCTTATAACAGAGTTGGACCCTAAAGCTAATCGTAACCCAACCCGCCCCTTACACTTTGTCCAACACCTAACCCTAACCCTAGCCCTGGTGCCTTTAACTGAAACGTCACCATAATTCCTACCTCAGAGTATCACTGGAACACAATATCGCCCTTGCTCTCACATCAGACCACAATACTAACTCTGACCGTACACCTATTTCCCATTTACACCCTACCGAACACCTAACCGTAACCCTAGCCCCGGATGCTGAGAGTGAACCCTCACGTTCATTCATGCCGCACCATAACCCGGTACCACAATATCTCCCTTGTGCTCACATCAGATCAGGCCCCTAACTGTAATGGTAGTAATATTTTCCACTTACACTTTACCAAAACCTTAACACTATTACTAGCAGTGAACCAAGAACCTGAGATCTCACGTTCATTCAGGCCTCATGGTAAAATGGAAAACCAATATTGCCCTCGTACTCACATCACAGATTGTTTCTAATGCTAATCGTAACCCAACCATACCCTTACAACTTACCAGACACCTAGCCCTAACCATACCCTGGTACCTTGCCCGGAACACTCACTATAATGCCCGCCTCAGTGTATTACTGCAACACAATGTCGCCCATCACCTCACACCCGACCAACACCTTACATCTCGCCATACGCTGATTTTCCACTTAAACTTTACCGAACACCTAACCCTAACCATAGCTGTGAACCAAGAGCCTAAACCCTCACTTTCATTCAGGATTCATCGTAAACCGGAAACACAATATCGCCCTCGTACTAAAAGGAGAGCTGGACCCCATGTCTAATCATGATCTAACCTGCCCTGTACAGCTTACCCAACACCTAACAATCACCCTGGACCTGTTCCCTCTACCTTATCCCTCAGCATCGCAATTGACGTCACCTACGCCTCAACGCAATCCTGACCAATACAGCTCCTGACCTCACCAGAGCTGAACCTGTTCGTATCGTAACCCTCTCCTCCACATACACATTACGGAACACCTGACCCGAATTCTATCCATGACGCCATTACCTCACCTTCACTGTCATTCAGGTCTAACCACAACTCTGAAACACAATATCTCCTTCGAAATCACATTACAGGTGCATGCAAACTAACCAGAAATGAAACCTCCAGGTAAAACTTAACAAACACCTAACCTTCATCCTAGACTTGGCCAATGAACAATACCCCTCACATGCACACATGCCAAAACGTACCATAGAACCTCAATATCACAGTCGTCCTCACATCAGAGCTGGACCCTAACTCTAACCATAACACTGTTTTCAATGTACACCATACCCAACACGGAACCCTAACCCTGGCCCTGTACACTGAACCTACACCCTCACGGTCCTTGAAGCCTCTGCATACCTCTAAAACCAAATATATCCCTCGTCCGCATATCAGAGCTGTACAGTAACTCTAACTGAAACCCCATTTTCCACTTACACTTTACCGAACACCTAACCCTAACCCTAGTCTTTAATACAGAGTCTGAACCCTCACGTTCGTTCATGCCTCAGGTTAAACCGGAGACACAATATCACCCTCATTTTCATAACAGAGTTGGATCCTAATGCTAATCGTAACCCACACTGCTCGTTACAACTCTCCCATCACCTAACCCTAACCCTAGCCATGGTGCCTTTACCTGAAACCTCACCCTAATTCCTACCTCAGTGTATCACTGGAACACAATATACCCTTTGCCCTCACATCTGACTACGATCCGAACTCTGACCGTACACCTATTTTCCACTTACACCTTACAGAATACCTAACCCTAACCCTAGCCATGGACAAAGAGTGTGAACCCTCATGATCATTCACGCCGCACCGTAATGCTGTACCACAATATCACCCTCGCACGCACATCAGATCAGGATCCTAACTCTAATGGTAGTAATATTTTCCACTTACACTTTACCGAACCCCTCACCTTAATCCTAGCCATTAACCAAGAGCTTGAACTCTCTTGATCATTCAGGCCTCATGGTAAACCGGAAACACAATATCGCCCTTGTACTCACATCAGCGATGGATTCTAAAGCTAATCGCAACACAAACCCACATTTACACTTACCAAACACGTCACCCTAAGCCTAGCCATGGACACAGAGTGAATCCTCACGTTCATTCACGCCTCAACATAACCTGGAAACACAATATCACCCTCGCGCTCACATCAGATCAGAACCCTAACTCTAACCGTAACCCTATTTTCCACTTACACCTTACCGAACGCCAACCCTAACCCTAGCCTAGGACCAAGAGCCTGAAACCTCATATTCATGCCTCATCATAAGCCGGAAACACAATATCGCCCTTGTACTCACAGCAGAGCATGACCCTAACTCTAATCGTAACATAACCTGCGCTGTAAAGCTTACCCAACCCCTAACCGTCACCCTGGACCTGTTCCCTCGACCTGATCCCTCAGCATCTCAATTGACATCACCTATGCCTCACTGTAATCATGATCAATACAGCTCCTGAACCCATTAGCGCTGTACCTGATCATATCGTAACCCTCTCTCCACATACACATTAAGGAACATCTTACCCATATCCTATCCATGATGACATTACCTGACCTTCACTGTCATTCACGTCTAACCGCAACTCTTAAACACAATAGCGCCTTTGATCTCACATTAGAGGTGCACGCAAACTCTAACCAGAAATGAAACCTCCAGGTAAAACTTAACAAACACCTAACCTTAATCCTAGACTTAGCCTTTGAACGTGACCCCTCACATGCACACAGATCTAAACGTAACACAGTACCTCGATATCACCATTGTCCTCACATCAGAGCCGGACGCTAACTCTAACCGCAAATCTATTTTCAACATACACCATACCCAACACGGAACGCTAAGCCTAGCCCTGGACCCAGAACCTGAACACTCTCGTTCATTGACGCCTCTACATAACTCTAAAACAAAATATATCCCTCGTCCTCATATCAGAGCTGTACCCTAACTCTAACCAAAACCCTATTTTCCACATACACCTTACCGAACACCTAACCCTAACCCTAGCCCTTCACACAGAGCCTGAACTCTCACGTTCATTCACGCCTCAGCTTAACACCAAAACAAAATATCGCCGTAGTTCTCATAACAGAGTTGGACCCTAACTCTAATCGTAACCCAACCCGCCTCTTACAACTTACCCAACACCTAACCCTAACCCTAGCCCTGGTGCCTTTACCTGAAACCTCAGCATAACTCCTACCTCAGTATATCACTGGACCACAATATCGCCCTTGCCCTCACATCCGACCACAACCCTAACTCTGACAGTACACATACTTTGCACTTAAACCTTACCAGACACCTAACCCTAACCCTAGCCCCAAACACAGAGTGTGAACAATCATGTTCATTCACGCAGCACCATAACACGGTACCACAATATCACCCTCACGCTCACATCAGATCAGGACCCTAACTCTAACCGTAATCGTATTTTCCACTTAGACCTTACGGAACCCCTAACCCTAATCTTAGCCATGAACCAATAGCCTGAGCCCTCACGTTCATTCAGGTCTCATGTTAAACCGGAAACACAATATCGCCCCCGTACTCACATCAGAGATGGATTCTAACGCAAATTGTAACCCAACCCCACCCTGACAGCTTACACAACACCTAATCCTAACCCTAGCCCTGGTGCCTTGCCCGGAACCCTCACTATAACACGCGCCTCAGTTTATCACTGGAACAAAAAATCACCCCCCCCTCACATCTGACCACAACCCTAACTCTGACCGTACACCTATTTTCCACTTACACCTTACAGAACACCTAATCCTAACCCTAGCCCTGGACACAGAGAGTGATTCCTCACGTTCATTCATGTCTCACCGTAACCTGGTAACACAATATCACCCTCACACTCACATTACATCAGGACCCTAACTCTAAACGTAACCCTATTTTCCACTTGTACCTTACCGAAAGCCTAACCCGAACCCTAGCCGTGAACCAAGAGCCTAAACTCTCACGTTCATTCAGGCTTCATCGTAAACTGGAAACACAATACCGTCCTCGTACAAAGGGAAGAGCAGGACCCTAACTCTAATCATAATCTGACCTGCCCTGTACAGCTTATGCAACACCTAACCGTCATCCCACAGCATCACAATTAACGTCACCTACGCTTCACCCTAACCCTGTCCAATACAGCTGCTGACCTCATCAGAGCTGTACCTGATTGTATCATAACCCTCTCCTCCACATACACATTACCGAAGACCTGACCCGAATTCTATCCATGACGCCATTACCGCACCTTCACTGTCATTTAAGTCTAACCTCAACTCTCAAACTCAATATCGCCTTCGACCTCACATTACAGGTGCACACAAACTCTAACCAGAAACGAAACCTCCAGGTAAAACTTAACAAAAACCTAACCTTCATCGTAGACGTGGCCATTGAAAGTTACCCTCACATGCACACACGCCTAAACCTACCACAGAACCTCAATATCCCCGTCGTCCTCACATCAGAGCCAGAACCTAACTCTACCATAATACTGTTTTCAACATACACCACACCAAATACGGAATCCTAACCCAAGCCCTAGACCCAGAACCTGAACCCTCATGGTCATTGAAGCCTCTACATAACTGCAAAAATAAATATATCGCTCACCCTCATATTAGAGCTGTACCCTAACTCTAACCGAAACCCTATTTTCCACTTACACCTTACCGAACACGTAACCCTAACCCTAGCCGTAAACACATTGCCTGAATCCTCGCGTTCGTTGATGCCTCAGCTTAACCAGGAAACACATTGCCCTCGTTCTCATAACAGATTTGGACCCTAATTCTAAACATAACCCAACCCGCCCCTTTACAACTTACCCAACACCTAACCCCAACCCTAGCCCTGGTGCCATTACCTGAAACCTCACCATAATTCTTGCCTCATTATATCACTGGAACACTATATCGCCCTTGCCGTCACATCCGACCATGACCCTAACTCTAACCGTACACCTATTTTCCACTTACAGCTTACTGAACACCTAACCCTAACCCTAGCCCTGGACACAGAAAGTGAATCCTCACATTTATTCACGCCGTAACGTAACAATTTACCACAATATCACCCTCGCACTCACATCATATCAGGACCCTAACTCTAACCGTAACCCTATTTTCCACTTACCCCTTACCAAACACCTAACTGTAACCCTAGCCCTGGACACAGAGTGAATCCTCACTTTCATTCACGACTCACCGTAACCTGGTAACACAATATCACCCTCACGCTCACATCAGATCAGAACCCTAACTCTAACCATAACCCTATTTTATACTTAAACCTTAGGGAACGCCTAACCCTAACCCTAGCTAGTCACCTGCACCTTACCCCTCACCATCACCATCTACTTCACCCACACCTAACTGTAACACTGAAGCTCATCTCGCATTCATCCTCACAACAGAGCTGCACCCTAACTCTAACCGTATCACTATATTTCCCATACATGTTACCGAACAGCTAAGCATATCCCTAGCCCTGGCCCCTGGACCTGATCCCTCACCATCACCGTCAACATCGCACACGTCTCACCATAAATTTGCACTTGCCCTCACATCAGACCTTGCACAGCACCCACCAATAGAGATGATTTGCAGAATGTCCAACACAGTGCACATAGGTCCAAACGTTCGTAAATGTAACTGATAAAGGAATTTCAGGGAAGTTACCCATTGGATAATACTATTAGGTACTATTTGTATGAGTTATTTTAAATTTACCTAACCCTGGATGGAAATGAATTTATGAGACTGAAGAACCCAGGACACCTGAAACAGAGATTTTATCTCCCCTTCCATACATGAAGGAAATCATCCACTTATATGAACCATGTAATAAAATAAAATCTTTTTGCATATCCAAGAGTCCCACACTAATAGAAAAGTGAGTGTGTTGGGAAGGGGACAGAACCTCAAAGGAACAAGAGGATTTGTTGCAGAAATGGTTGTGCTAGACCACTCCACTGTAGGTGCCCTCTGTTGAGTAATGACTTGGAGATGAAAGCCTCGGATACCCATCCCTGAGATAATGGCAAATAATATGCAATGTGGGTCTACATTGCGTCATCCATTTTTAGATAAAGAAGCGAGGATTTTATAGGAGCAACAGGCTCTGATAGAAGAGAGCAGGAATTCAGAGTGTTCGATTGGAAGGGAGACAGAGATGTGAAATGTGGTCAGGGGCTGAGCTCGTGAAGGAATGACATGGTTGGAATCAAAGAGATACTGACCAAGTGGGCAGTTTAGGTGACTGAGACTGAAAAGGGAAGAGTATTGACGTGTTACCAATGGACTGAAAATTTCCAGGCCCCTTCCTAGGTGAGTTAGAGAGCCAAAGATAACGTCCTTCAGTGCTTGCTTAGCGAAGTCTTCAGTAGTCATGATGGGAGGCCCACAGTGGTATATTGGAGGGAGTATTTAACGCAGTAGGCATCTTTTTATTGCAATTTACCTCATCTTATATAATGTATCTTTTTGGATTCTGCCATGTGCCAGTAACAAGAGTCATGCCCAATTTCCAGGCTGTTTGTGTTGAACGTGAGAGGCAGAGCATGGGCTCTGGATCACGAGGACCTGGGTCTGAATTGAAGTTTTGTCCATTACTTCCTGTATGATCAGTTTTTCTTGCTGGGATCTCGTTTCCTCACTTGTAACATAGGGAAAGTGCTCTGTATATCACAGTACTCCAATAAGTATTTAATTAAATCATATTTGTGCCTGGTTCATCTTAACCATCTGATACTAGGTGGTTTCTGTAATACTGATTGTGAGAATAGGCTATCCTAAGAGATTTTTTTTTTCTGAACTAATCTTTTCCCCCTTTGACCATCCGTGGTGGAGTCAGTAGACAGATGACCGTAAGGCATGGTGAGAGGAGTCTGGCAGGGGAAGCCTCCATTTGTCCAGCATGGACACACAATGTCTCCCTTGCCTTAGACAGTGGAGGAAGTAGGTGACATGGATCATTTAAATCTCCAGCAGTTTGGAGAAATATATTTTCAATCATGAACTAGGAAAATGCTTTCTTCTTCTCCAACACTTTCCCCAGGGCATCTTTGATCTCTTTGTTCCTCAAACTGTAAATGAGAGGGTTCAGCATGGGGATCACCAGCAAATAAAACACAGACACCACCTTGTCTCTGCCGAGGGAGGAGTTGGAGCTGGGCCGCAGGTACATGAAGAGGGAGGTCCCAAACAACAGAGTCACCACCATCAGTGTGAGGCTCATGTGTTGAAGGCTTTCCTTCAGCCTTCCACTGAGCAGATATTCAAGAATTCAAGACAAAGGCCACTATGTAAGTGTAGGAGATGAGGAGGATGAGGAAAGATGTGCCCCCAGCAGTGACCACCACGAGAAAGTTCACTTGACTAGAAAATGTGTCAAAGCAAGAAAGTGCCAGGACTGGTGGGAAGTCACAGAAGTTGTTGATGATGTTTGAACCACAGAAATGGAGCTGAAATAAGAGCTGGCCTTGGTCAGGGCACTCAGGAAGCCACCAACATATGCCCCAACCACCATGCGTGTACAGAGGCCCTGGGCATGATGGCAAAGTAGAGCAGGGGGCTGGAGATGGCTGCATACTGGTCATATGCCATAGCAGTTAGGAGGAAGCACTTAGTTAGACCCATGCCAATGAAGAAAAAAACTGAGCAGCACAGCCTGAAGATGATATGGTCTTCTGCTCCTGGAAGAAGTCAGTGAGCATCTTAGGAGCCACTGCAGAAGAATAGCAGATGTCGATGAAAGACAAGTTGCTGAGGAAGAAGTACCTGGGTGTGTGCAGACAAGTGTCAGCTCTGATCAAAAAAATGAGGACCAGGTTCCAGGCCAGTGTCACTAGAAAGATGTTCAGGAAGGTCACAAAGAGGGGGGCCTGGAGTCCTGGATGGTCTGCAAACACCAAGAGGATGAATGTGGTTACTGAGGAGCTGTTACAGGCCTTAGTTGTGGACATATTTCCCCTGAACCACAAGGACAAGATGCAGACCTGGGATAATAATGATAATCCACTTTGCATGTGATCTCAACAAATAATTACAAAATGCAAGAGAAGGAGAGCAGAGTTTTACAAAGGGTTACAACTTTATGAACAGATTCTCTCTGAAGGCAGTTATAGTCATTGTCATAATATTTGATTTTTTATTTGGCGTAGTGTGACTGGTATGGGCTTACCATACCAGACTCCCTGTGATCAGCTCTTGCCTCCGTATTTAGTAGCTCTTGGGTAAGGAATCTCATATCACTAGGCTTCAATTTCCTCATCTTTAAAGTGAGTGACAGTACCTATTTCACGTATTTGTTTTAAGAACTAAATAAGACAAAGAGTGTAAGATGACTGACACATAGTAAGCCCCCAGTGGTAGTTATTATTAAAAGTTTTTTGTGTGTCCCAGATGAATCACATTATGCCCTGAAATAAAACTATTCATTTAACTTTATTCAAGTTTCAACATTGGAATGGTTGAAAAGTGAATGCAATGGACCAGATTCAGCTATGTAGTTGTAAAACGGTCATACATTTAGAATGTTCTTAATCCAAAGGTTTAAGCCAGGAATGTATAGGAATGCTCTTCATTGTCAAATAGTAGACCTGAATACACTAATGTAGTTCCACTTTCAAATTTTTCTTCAGTATGAGCTCTCTAAGCTATTTAATTGTTAGGAATGTTGACTCTGCTTCTAGGAATTTACCCAAAGAAAACAAAATTGAAAGATATATGCACCCCATCTTTATCAGTGCATTATTTACAATAACCAAGATATGAAGGCAACCTAATTATCCATCAATAGATGAATGGACAAAGAAGAGGCGGTACCTATACACAGTTGAATATTACCCAGCCATAAAAAGAAAACAAACTCTATCATTTGCAACAACATGGATGGATCTAGAGGGCATTATGCTCAGTGAAATAAGCCAGGCAGAGAAAGACAAATACCTTGTGATTTCACTTATTTGTGAAGTATAAAAGCAAACCAAAACAGAAGGAACAAAACAGCAGTAGAGTCAGAGACACTGAGAAGAGACTGGTGGTTGCCATGGTGGAGGGTTGGAGTGGGAGGGTGGGGAGAGTCAGAGGAATAAAGGGGCACAAAAATTCCTAATCATAAGATAAGTTGGTCAGGGGGATGGTAGTAAAGCATGCAGAATACAGCCAATGACTCTGTAACATCTTCCTATGTTGATGCATAGTAACTAAACTAGTTGGGTGAGGATTTAATAATGTTGGTAAGTGGTGAACCACTGTGTTGTGTACTGAAACCAATATGGTTGTATATCAACAATACGTCAATAAAAAAAAGAATGTGGACTGAATTTAGATTGGCTTCAATTCCAGCTTTATTACATAACAGATGTGTAACCTTGGGAAGGTCACTTGAACTCTCTATCTCAATCTGTAGAATTAGAGATAATGATAGCATTTAATTTATTAGGATCTATCTATATCATCAATCAATCATCTGATCTATCACCTGTCTCCGTCTATCTATCTTTCTATCTATCTATCTATCTATCTATCTATCTATCTACCATCTATCTATCTACCATCAGCATCATCTAATATCCTTTCGGAGTTGGCTGGCCCATAGTATCTTTCGAGATCAGGAACTTGATTCCCTTCAATCTACATTGACAAGAATTATGATCACCCCCTCATACATCCACATTAAATCTCAATCCACATAAATCCAAAGAGAATTCCTGTCCTTAGCAGTTCTCTGAAGCTAGGCCCTATCTCTGCAGAAGGCTCTAGGAAGCTTGTGGTCACGGTGAATGGCCCTTACAGGTTTGGAGTATATCTTGATCCTTCTTCAGGTCTTACAAACACTTTGGAAATCAAAGCAATTACCTCAACTTTCTTTTTAAACTATACTTTCAACTTCTTGAAATATAGTGAATCTTACAAACATTATTGTATTTTTTCAAAATGGAAATTTTATTTTATGAATTTAAATGCAATATGTGAGAACTATAAAATAACTTGGTTAACACACAACAGTGAAATTTTGAACCTAAAATCATGTGCAGCTTCTGATCGATGCAAAAAAGGGAAAAAAAAACACTTGAAACTGGAAGTTAGGTCATTCTATTTCTTAAAATAATAGCTCTTAACATTTTGGTGTATACCTTCCATCTGCAAGTATTGTATATGCATGTGGGTGTTTATATCATAGTACACAAATGCTCTAATAGCTTATATATATTATCAAAATAATTCCAAGTCAGTAACTTCAGACTTTGGGAAGTAATACTTTTTCTGTTTGCTCTGAATTTTTCTTGCTCAGTTTAGGAGAGCCACTTCATCCTAATATTCCCAGTTTTCATAAATCAATTAAATCTACCCATTGGCAGTCAAAGCCTCATTGACCTTAGCTTTCTTCTTGGAGCTTTCCCAAAGAGATAGAGTCCCTTGGAACGAGGCGCACTCTTCTCCCTCTCAATACTTCCTGCTACAGATTTTTCAGCGCTAAGACCCACCAGCTTTGGAGAGTGAGGATGTGTGGAGGCTTTCAGCCGTCACCATGCTGTCATTGTGGAGACCTGCAGAGATCTGATTCCAGTCTTGTCAGTATGGCTTTAAGCTTTATCCTATGTCCAAACCTTATGCACACATCAATGAAAGGTTTGTAGATTTCCCAGAATCAGGAGAGGATTCTTTCCCCTTAAAGAAAAGAGAGGGGCCTGCAGCAAAGTTTGGAATAATCTGGTGCAGATGCAGAACCACATGGAAAAGTTGGGAGCTACACAAAAGCTTTGCTGGGGGCCTGCCCCATTCTGTGCAGGGCCAACCATTTAGCAAGACAGAGACCTGAGGTCTGTGATGTGATTCAAAGCACTTGGGGTCACCTATTCAGGTTGGCAGAAAGGGGAGGAGGGCATAAAGTGGTGGTTATGAATCTAGGTAGGCTTCAGGACAAGCCTTGTTTTAATCCTGACTCTGCCACTTGCCAGCTGTGGGATGTTGGGCAACTCATTTAGCTTTTCTGAGTTTCAATGTCTCCATTTGTAAAACAGGGATAACAGTGACTACTGAACAGGGTTGTCTGAGGATTGGTTATTCGTGAAAGGCTCCTAGTCTTGAGATAGGATGTTTGCTTAATAAATTGGGACTGATTGCTATCAGCAGTGAATAGTTCTTAAAGAATTATTTATGGAACTGAGTCTTACTTTGGAAACACTTTCTTTCATGTGGTAGGTTGAAGTGTGCTTATCTTAAAGAAATGGGGAGTTAACTGATGGACCATGCAAGTTTGTAAGAAGTGTTTAGGAGTGAGGTGAGAAATATAGTGATCTGGGGATTGATAGGCCAACTGAAAATCTGTTTGAAATGTTACCATCAGTGGGGAGAACTTTCACATTAAAGGGTGAAATTTCCCAGCCCCAGAAACAGAAAGTGATGCTGGACAAATTGAAACAAGAGGGAAACGATATCATGAGTTTTATTCTCACCTATGGATGCCCTGACTTTTACCTTAGAATATTAAACAGAAGGTACCTTAAGGCTTGTGTGGAGCATTTTGTGTTACTGAGCTCTGCTCACAAATAGGTGCTTCTTTCCTTCAGAGAGAAAGGAAATCTCCTTCACTTGCAGCAAACTTGGGGAGGCTCAGTTTGATCTGAGCCTGGACTCCATCTGGTCCTATGAATCGGGTATAATTAACATCAGGTTAAAGAAGGAGAGCTTCAGAGGCTTCTGGATTCGTAGGTGCTGGAGCTGCATCTTCGTGAATAACACGAGCCTCTAAGGCCATGGTGAAGGTATAATAATACAGTGAAACTAAGTACCCAGCACTGTACCTTGAGCACAGAAGACACTCAGGAATTTCAGGGAACTGGCAGAGCTAATTTATGACTCAGCTCATATGTTATCAAATATCTGCAGAAAAGTGTTACATTTTGTAAGCAAGTCTGCCTAATATGGGCTTCACAGATGCAGCTGGGGAGGAGAAAAAATGGCATAATGACAAGGAGAACGTCAGCCAGACTGGAGTTGGTGTGGTTACCTGATTTTCCCATCACTCCCGGAGTCTGTACTTTCTTCATGATACCTACTCCTCTCATCCTTGCACCAGCCTGGGGCCCTCAATGTCTTGTTCTTCCAGGTCTGTCTTTCATCTGAATGTACACATGATTGGTGAGAATGAAAGAGCCTCTCTCAACCTAAGGTGAGAATTCAAAAGGTGCCAAGACTTTAATCCAAGAATTAATATTCAGATAGTAAAATCCAAGCCATCAGTCAGAAAAGAGAAAGGGAGTTTTAGAGGCTGAGGTCTCTGTAGTGTTGGGGAAATCTGCTCAGTAAAGCCTGTCCTTATTACAGACCATCCAAATTGCTTTTCAAACTCCTTACTAATAACAGGGGCTGTGTTCAAGGGCATAGCAATTCCTTCAGAAGTTTCATTTCCTCTTAATGCTCTTCCTAGTTCCAGGGGCTCAGACAGGGTCCAGGAAACCTATCAAAGTTACAATAAGATTGGGGATGAATTTGGGGAAAGACAATAGAATGAAAAGGTACATGGGGAAAAAATAAAATCCAGAGATCTCTTTAGTCATCTATATGGGCTGATATAGGGTGCTGTTTGTAAAATATTAATATGGACATGAAGACAAAAAGTAAAAGATGAATGACTACACTCACCCTCTCCTTCTCATTTTGTTTGTTCTTTGACTGATACCTGTCTTAAGCTCTGATTTAGAAGGAGTCCAATCATGCTTTGATATCTACTTCCAGTCTTCCAAGTGCTAATGAGTGTGAAGAGCAAGCCTGAGGCTGGTTTGTTCACCAAAAATTAAAATACCCACTTGGAGCATAGAATGTATGTTTGTGGGCAAAACAGTGGCGGGAAAAGATACGTGACAAGAACAGGGAGGATGTAATCTTTAGGAAGCTCTTCTGGTATCTGCTAATACCTGCATTTGGGGTCATCTTGGAGGTGTTTCAAAGCTGGTATTGGGGGTAAATTTGAGAGAAGTTTTTCCTGTCTCCCTAGAGATGTTTCATTACATTTTCCCTTGAGGGTCTTTTTTGAAAGAGAAAGGAGTGTATCATCCAAACTTCATGGATTTGTAGTTAATTGATCCCTGGGGTGATATGGAGAACACATACTCATATAAATGCTTTGAAGGCAATGCTTATTAAACTCCATCCCAATGGCTAGCTCTCGTGTTCCCCCAGGGCTGATCAAGATCCCTTCTGGCGGTGCGTGGTGAACTAACTCAGGATGGCAGCACAACTCACGGGACCTACTCTGTAGCAGAAAGCATGATTGTACAAATATATATATACTGTTTTCACCCCTTCATAGAACTTCTTTGCTTTGAAGTGTGTTAAATGGATGGGAATTCAACCTTAGTGAGGCCCTACTATGTGCTGCGCACTGCACTAGGTCCTTTATGCATGTTAAATCCTCACTAAATCCTCAAAACCCCTCCTGTAGAAGAAGAAACTGAAATTCAGAGAAGCTAACTAAGTTGCTCAAAATTATTCAGCTGGTAAGAGATTGATCCAATATTTGCACCCATGGCTATGTGACACCAAACTCTGCATAGGAATGGTGCATGCATTTATTTCAGAACTCAACGGCACACAAATGTGTTGATATGATCAATTGTATCCCTCAATTCCTAAATCCATTCTCTTTCCACAGAAACCTACTATCTTCTCTAGGAGAGAAACATTAGATACAGAGTTTTTCCCCCGAAATTAAAAAAAAATGCTGATAAGGTGTAAAGTTTATTTAATGGAGGGCCACATACAAAGAAAAAAATAATTTGGGGCCAGACACTCAACAAAAAGGAGCCCATTATTTTGGCGATGGAGAGACAGGAAAAGTTTTGATTCACTTGTTTCTTAAATGGAGAATATTGAGCTCTGGTGAGAACTGGAATAGGGACTTTTGAGTAGGCTCAAATGAGGCTGATAATGTTCAACCCCCACATGACGCTGAGCCTTCTTACCCATGAGAAAAGTCCCTCTTAATATGCCTGAGGAGACCAGCTTTTCCTGGCTCAGTGACTATTTCTCAACCTCATGTGGAGCAGTTGATGTGCAAAGGGGTGTCTCTTCACCCAAAGACCCACAGAGCCATCTTTTGGTGCTGCCTGGCCACAATTGGATTCAAATGCCAGCATGCTCCAGGAGGACAAGTGCAAAATGTGACCTTTCAGAAGAGACATTATTCCTCCCAAGCTTGGAAGATATTTCTGATTTATTTTGGTAAAATCCCAGGAGAATATGTTTAGAATGGACTCTAAAAGTGTTAGCAGGAAGGATAGACTATAACATTAGCTTAGGTAAAATTTAATTATGTACTCTGGATTTTGAATTTGTCTGAAGTCAATCATCTGGGACTGACTGTAGCACATCGTTTATTGGATTAAACAGTAGCCTGCATTCAATAGGTTGAAAGGACAAATCTTCCCCGGTTCAATTCCAAGGCAAAGAATTCAATGTCTTAGGGATATAGGAACCTTAAAGTAGGTTTTTCATGTGTGATCTGCATACTAATAATTCCCTTCCAACCATGTTTACCTAGAGGGCTAAAGGGAAGTCCCTTCACTAAGGCTGGATCATATAGTGGTTCTATTTTTAATTTTTTGAGGACTCTCCATACAGTTTTCCAAGGTGGCCACACCAGTTTGCCTTCCCACTAACAATGCACAAAGGTTCCCTTTTCTTTGTGTCTTTGCCAACACTTGTTACTGCTTTTCTTGTTAATAATAGCTATTCTAACAGGTGTGAGGTGGTATCTCATTGTGGTTTTGATTTGCATGTCTCTGTGTGTGTGCGTGTTGGGGGAACAGCACGGGCACGAAGGATGGGGCACGAAGGATGGCATGTTGCTTTCTTAAAGTACTTTCCTCTCCTCACCATCACCGGTCCTTGGTTTTACCCTCTACACATTTTGCTATGTATTTTCCTCTTATCTCAGAGTTTAAATTAATAATCACGACTGTTCCTGCTTACATCAGCTGGAGGATTAAAACGTGATCCCAATAACAGCCACAAAACAGATTTTCCAGAGTCGCTTTTTACCCCAGATCCATTCAAATTCCTCTAGGTCTGGGAGCCATCAGGGGGTCTCACATGTCTCTGTGCAATAATCTACCATGTGTCTCTTACCATTTCCTTCCTTCCTTCCTTATCTGGATCACAGTGTTGCTTCCTGGAGACACCTGCCATGGCACTAACTGATGCACACCACTGTCTGATGGCTGAGATTCTTTCACTGAAGATGCAGATATCTTGTCTCAGAGGATCATCACTCGACACCACCCAAACTACTTGCACTTTCAATGCCCCGTTCAGCATTAGTCAGCGCTCTTTACATTTCTTCTTTCCACTGTTCTTGTTCTAGTTCCTTTGGGTGGGAACTCAGGAATGAGTCTTTGGGTGGGATGAAGGATGACTTGAGTGATCAGAAAATGGCTCTTTCTAGAATCACCCTTCTTCTCTGAGGCTGCACCATTGTTCTGAAACCAGGTGAGTACACTTTGATTCTCTTCCTTTGGGATTCTCCCTTCGAGAGTTCCCAAGGGAAATTTGCATCAATGAATATTTAGTGAGAACGGCATTCAAAGGTTTCTTAGAAAATTCCTACATAAGATGGTATTGACTCTTGTGTGTCTTCAGATGCCTTAATAAATAGGGAAAATTGTGTTTTTTTGTATTAAAATTATTTAAAACTTTTGCTGCAACTTTCGCCATATTGGTGGTTAAGAATTTTCATTTCATTTAGGAATCAACTTGCAATTTCCTAATGATTCATTTGAGTGTAAGTCTTACCTACCAATTCCAAGAAAGTGTTTTCCAGAAGTATAATGTTCACATTATTCACAAATAGTGTTCATAATAATATTAAGCTCAGAATAATAATAATAAACTAACAGTGGTGATGGCAAAGATAATTGTTTATAAAAGATTAGTGCTAAGGTTTGCTAAAAAGGAAAGTCTTTTTAAAACTATATCCAAATTAGTTGGCATTTTAATTAAAATTATAGTTAGCTGGTATTTAATGCAAACATAGTTATCTGGGAACAATAATAACATGGATTATCTTGCATTTCTGATACACTGGTATCAGAATATTATAGCTGGAGGTGTTTCTCTGAGACAAATGGGTAATTTAAAAATCAAAATGATAACTATTCTCATTTGAATAGTTCTCATATAATGGTTTTCACATAGGTTTATAGACGATTCTCACACCACTTTATGGTGTTGTTACATTTAGTTGAATCTTACAGATGGAGGAAGAAGTTATGTGCGATCAGTTGAGGTGCACAAGACCAGACAGATAAAAACGGGCAGGCTTGAGACCCATGCTATGCGTTAACATCGCCAATTATTATTCTTCACCTGTGATGACCGCTCTCCCAGCCTGCTCTTCCAGTATGTCAGAATGCCTCTTTTTAAGAATTAAAAAATCTCATTTGTTTAAAATGGTACCGTGAATGTTAACTCGTGACTTATCTGCTCTCAGTTACTCCCCTTTTATCTAAATATAATTTGTTGATTAGTGTTACTCACCATTTTCAATTTGCTCTGTAAGTTGCCCACGTGTCTGGTCTAGTTTTCCCAGCACGGAACTGCATGATAGCATTGCATTCAGGTACTTGAGGAGCACATGGCACACTGTCTAGATCTTAGCGCTTGGTGGTAGGCATATGATGTGTTGAGGATGATCAGTTATCCCAGCGCTGGGTGGGTTCTCTGGATTTTAGTTTCCAAAGGTCACCTCTTAAAACTGACCCTGCAGTTTAGACACGCTTCCACCAGGGGGCAGTAACATTCCACAGGAGGGTCTCTGCTAGAGGGCCTCTGCACAGGTAATGGTCTGTTAACATAGTCAGCTCAGTTGTAATCCTGCTGTGTGGATTTTTAGAGCTCTTCTACTTCAGCTCTTTTGTTTCAGAAACAAAAACTGTGGCCCAGAGAGGTCAAGAGCCTAATCTCCCGCAGCTGAGTGGGCATTGGAACTCGGGTTCTAAGATGTCTAGCTTAGTACTTGCATAGATATTTAAAAGAAAGACCTCTAGAACCTCTAAATGTACTTTTATCTTGTACTTTATCTTTGGAATGCCTGGTGAAAAGACTTGGGATCTACATCAGATTGTCATTTTTACTCATCACCAGTGGAAGAAATACCAGCTGAGGTAACTTTTCAAACTCAAGTTTGAGAATCAAGATCCTGTTTTATTGCTAAACACCTCTGGGTTTTTCTCTGGGCTTTGCTTCGAAACAGTTCATAACCTCATTAAAATAGCTATGCTAAAGGCTAACCAAATGTGGAGGCAAATCATATTTTAGGAGAAGCTGCCAGCAAACAAATGTTGAGATACATAGAATTTTACGGAGATAAATTTTGAGTTGAATCTCAAAGAAGTCTCTTAAACATTTGAAATTCTATGTAGAATTTACTTCCTTTTTGGTGCTATTTGTTTTCATGCTTGTTGATATTTGCTTAAATCCTGATTTCTTAAATTTAATCATATTTGAAATTCAGTATTTTAAAATAAGAGTATGGAAAGTTTACAGTTATATACAGGTGAACTTAAGAAGGCAAGTTTCCTCATTCTTTATTTTAGAATAGATTGATAAATATATTGTGTCCCCACTCTACATTTTCCTTTCTAATGCAGGCATTGCTATTTTATAATTTGCTTTTTATTCTTAGGCTTCTCAATCTTACATTGTAGATAATCATTATCTCTATAATCAGAGTTGGGATGACAGGTGGAATTTATTACCATCCTTTTTTATCAGCTTTATCTAATCCTAAAACAATGTATAGATCATAATCTAAACTATTCTGGATCTTAATTCAGTATCAAAACTCATTTATCATTAATTGGCTTAACTTTCCCAGCCAGGATCTTGAGGGTCAGGGTATCCTCAATCCTAAGGACGCTTCTCTTTGGAAAGAAGTACCTTGCTTCTCTTCCTTGCTGTCTATTTTTGGGAGTCATTTCTTTTTCTTTCAAAGATTTGTTTGCTAATTCCTTGCCTCACATCCCCCAAATTCAGCCTATTACTTTGTGTGTCAAGAGTGTTAGTAACTATATTCCTTTAAATAGAAGATATTTCTGTCATTTAATTAATTATTTTCAGGCAAAGGATTGCTAACTCCATCTCCACAGATTAACTCTTTTTTGTAAACTTTATTCTGGGAGAAAAAGTTTAAAAAAAAACAGGAATTCAGTGTCTCAAAATTTCAGACTTCCAGAGTTTGAGGCTTCCTTGGAGCCAGAGCCCAGTTTTCTTAGATCCTGTGGGGGTGGGGAGGAGCTAATTGACTCTCCTGCTACACATCCTGGTGGTGGCAGTGCTGGGAGTACCATGCAGATATTAAAGAGTAAAGGACCTGTTTTCATCACAATAAAATGTCAGATAGAAAAGAAAGCTGTGGGTCAGGACCCTAGAGGAAGAATTAACGACGTTATTAATGAACATTCATTGAGTGATTTCTCTTGGTTAGGCACTGGAAAGGAAGTCTTCCTAGACCCAAATCAGGGAAAGCTCACAGGAGAATGAGGCAGGGACAGTAAATAAGACTCTGGCGATGGATGGTCGGCCCCTTAACCCATAGTCCCAAAGGATAATTTGTGCTCAGAAATGTTTGACTGTAATGATTGGCTATTACTTGGGACCCAGGAGTAAGTGACAGGACAGCCACGTGGAGGAAAAGCTGCCCCTGTCCATTAAAATAATGAACTCCCAAAGGCCAGTTTAAGGACTTGGTAACCAAGAAGTATTATTACCTTGGTAATTAAGGCAATAAAGAAGATTCAGAAGCAGATATTACTATTTGCATGAGGCTCAAGTATAAAATGTTAACTAAACCAGAAACCAGCAGAGAGCTGTGGGAAATGCAGATGAACTGAAGTTTGCGGATGTTATTGGAACAAAGCAACCAGTGATTCTTCTCCTGTAGCATGAGATCTCAGGACACTTCTGCTTGAGGTGATTCAGTAAGTCCAGCTCCTTTGCTCCCACCTCATTCACCCAACAAATGACTGATAAACTTACATCCTGTTCCACATTTTATCTGTAAAGGGGGCAGAGTAACTCTACCCTCTGCCAGGGAGGATTAAATGAGTTAATATAAATCAAATCTTTAGAACAGTGCCTGGTACTCAGTAAGCCCTAAATAAGTGCATGAGATCATATCATATATTACATGTGACATTATTATAATTGAGCACTCATTATAAGTCAAACACTCTGCTAAGGTCTGTGGATAAGTAGAGAAAAAAATTCATTCCTTCAACAAATATTTACTGCGCCTATGTTCTAGACACTTTTCTAGGAACTGAGGTCAATAAAAAGAACAGATAGAACTCCTTGCCTGCCTTTGAGTAGCTTACTTTCTGATAGGGAAAAATTCATTAAGGTTAGACACACCAAAACAAAAAGAAACATCTTATTTCCTTTTTGGTAGGATTAGTTGATTCATGTGGTAGTGAAGAGTAGTCTTGGCTCTTAGTTTCAGCTGCTCAATTAGTGACCGATTGTGGGGAGATTTAAAATTCTCAGAAAACATAAAGCTAGGAGCAGTATTTAAAAAATTTACTTTAACTTTATTGAGTCACTGTTAACATAGAGAAATCACATATATTTAAAGTGTACGACTTGATATTTTTATATATATGCATACACTGTGAAAAGACCACCAGAATCTAGCTAAATAACTTTGTCACCTCTACAGAGTTATCGTGTGTGTGTGTGTGTGTGTGTGTGTATGCATGTGTTTGTGGTGAGAAGATAATTTAAGAGCTATTCTCTTAGAAAACTGAAGTGTGCAATACAGTAATACTAATGCTTGTCACCATGTGTTCATTAGATTCCCAGAACTTATTTATCCTGAATAACTGAAACTTTGCCCCTTTGACCAACATCTTCCCATTCCTCCCTGCAGCTGCTCCCACTTCACCTCCTGGCAACCACCATTCTACTCTATTTTTATGAGTGACTTCTTCCGAGTCCACATATAAGTGAGATCATGGCAAATTTGTCTTTCTGTGTCTGGCATGTTTCACTTAGCATAATGTCCTTCAAGTTCATCTATGTTGTTGCACATGACAGATATCCTTCTTTTTTATTGCTGAATAATATACCATTATCTATCTTCTCACATTTTCTTTTTCCATTCATCCATGGATGGATATTCAGGTTGTTTCTATACCTTGGCTATTGTGAATAATGCTGCAATGAACATGGGGGTGTAGATATCTCTGCAAGAAGTGATTTAATTTCCTCTGGATACATACCCAGAAGTGGGATTGCTGGATCATATTGGTAGCTCTATTTTTAATTTTTTTGAGAAACCTCCATAAAATTTTTCATAGTGGCTGCACCAATTTACATACCAACCAACAATGTATTAGGGCCCCCTTTTCTCTATACTTGTTATCTTGTCTTTTTAGTAACAGCCATCCTATCAGGTATGAAGTGATAACTCATTGTGGTTTTGATTTACATTTCCTCGTTATTAATATGATGAATAATGGACACAATCAGATAGTCGCAATTGATTGCAAACATGCATGGGGAATCAAATTCCATAAAATGATAAAATACCAGCAACTTCAATTTTACTATTGAGTTTTCCCTTGGGCACTTTCTGCCTTTTTACACCATTTTGTATCTCCTCATTTTGATCTTTATGTCAGTGCCAGCCTGCCTTTCTTAATGTAAAATATGCATGAGCTTACTTCATGTATTAGAAATGATAACCTAGTCTGGCCTGATGACATTAAAGTTGTCCCTTGCCTATCCTTAAGTGTTATACGTAAATATCTAACTGTCTCCAGCTTTCCTCGCTTTGGAAATACGGGTTTCTACTTGTTTTGACCACCGTGGCTCACCCAATTTCAGTCATTGTTGATATTGCTCCCCTTCCCCCCATGGAGGTATGTTCATATCCCATAACGGTGCTGATTGGGTTAGTCCAGATTTTGGTATTTTTATGCATTTTATGCAGTGATTTGTATAAAACCTTATTATATAATTAGAAAAATTCCTAGTTTAAGCAAGCATGTAGGTATATATAACATATGTATCACATATAAAAATTATAAATACATATATTTCTATATTATGTATTATATATATATTTTTTAGTTATACTACTTAAAAGAATGGATCATTTTTATTTTGGGTTGGATTTCCTCCCTCACAATGGAATATGTCAGATATTATAGCCTGTTGTATTTGGCTCCTTTTGTGGAATCTCATATTAATTAAAAGTGCATGAAATAAAAAGAATTCCTAACTTTATTGTTAACCTGAGTTTATCTTTTCATCAAAAAGTCTAAAAAGCTGTAAGAAACCCAAGTTCAAAGGAACCTTGAGACTCATCTGATTCGACCATCCCATTTCTCAGTTGAGAAAATGACGATCTAAAGAGGTGAAGTGACTTTTACACAGTCCCCAGGGACTTAGGGATGGTGCAGGGGACAAAATTCAGATTACTGACTCCTGGCGACTCTACTTTATTAGACTGATTCTCTTCCAGTCAACAAGATATATGGCATACAGATTTCAAACAGTACCAAGAGATTAATCATAGGCTGACTTCCTCCAAGAAGACTTTGCCTAATGGTGGCTGGATCCAGAACATTAACTTGGTATCAGCTGCTTGTATGATCTCCCAAGAAATATCCACTCATAAAATAACAACCAAAATCTAACTGATCACAAGATTGCCTCTTTCCTGTGTGCAGGAAGTGGTCTATGGCTATAGGAAGGAACAACACAATTGTGACAAAATTCATCCTCCTGGGATTTTCACATCATCCTCAAATGAAGATTTTCCTTTTTGTGTCATTTCTGGGAACTTACCTCCCGACCCTAGCCTGGAACCTGAGCCTCATCGCCCTCATCAGGATGGACTCCCACCTCCACACACCCATGTACTTCTTCCTCAGTAACCTGTCCTTCCTAGACATCTGATATGTGACCTCCACAGTGCCCAAAATGCTCTCGGATATCCTCACAGAGCAGAAAACTATCTCTTTTGTTGGCTGTGCCACACAGTACTTTGCCTTCTGTGGAATGGGGCTGACTGAATGCTTTCTTCTGGCAGCCATGGCATATGACCAGTATATAGCCATCTGCAATCCCTTGCTCTACACAGCCCTCATATCCCTTGTGCTTTGTGTAAAGATGGTGGCTGGGGCCTATGTGGGTGGATTCCTCAGTTCTTTGATTGAAACATACTCTGTTTATCTGCATGACTTCTGTGGGCCCAACATCATCAACCACTTCTGTGAACTTCCTCCGGTCCTGGTTCTGTCATGCTCTGACACCTTCACCAGCCAGGTGGTGAACTTCATGGTGGGCATCGCTGTTGGGGTGGTCTCTGTCTTTGTGATCCTCATGTCTTACGGTCACATTGTGGCTGCTGTCCTGAAGATGGGCTCAGCTAAAAGCAGGACCAAGGCCTTCAGCACCTGTACCTCTCACCTGACTGCTGTGACCCTCTTCTACGGTTCCAGTTTCTTCATGTACATGCGACCGAGTTCCAGCTACTCCCTAAACCAGGACAAGGTGGTGTCCATATTCTATGCTTTTGTGATCCCTATGGTAAATCCCATCATCTATAGTTTTAGGAATAAGGAGATTAAAAATGCCCTGAGAAAAGTTGTGGAAAGAGATCATGTGCTTTCCAACAGGCATTCTGCTTTTCTGACCCTGAGCTAATGTTTACAAGTTAGGTTTTTACAATGAAGCTGTGAGCTGGGCCAATTGTGCAGGCTTTTACGTAGTTTTGGACTCAGTGATCTACATAATGATTTGTGTTGGCCAGGAATTTTTTCCCCCCTTTTCCAATATTCCCCTAAATGGTTTACCTTCTGTTATTAGAAAACAGTTTGGCCATTACTGGTTTCTAGAATGAGTAGCATTGTGTATATTGAGATAATAAATGCTCAGTTTAGCAGAAAACTTCACCACGATGAAGACTGAACAACCTGGAACATCAAAATCGTTTGTGTCTCTAGGAGGAAACACTGAAGAAATGATAGTCAAGCATTCTGGGATGGGGGTGGTGGTGATCCTTAAGGTAGGATAGGAATATATAGCATGATATCCTGAGGAGGAGGACACTTTTTCTAAAAGCATTTGTCTTACCCTCTTGTGAGGTTCTAACAGGCTTCCTTTAGGGCGCATGAGTGCCACAAGGCAGACGCCCTCCGCTGTTGGGAAACTATGGCTGTGGTGAGTCACTGCCACTAATGGGGGCATGGAGCTGACTCTTTAGATGCATTTGGTAGGAAAGAGACTGAAAACTGATTAGGGAACAAATGGGACAACCTCATGGCTAATTCAGTCAGTCCTATGAAAAGTGGTGACTAAGATGATTAAAAAAAAACCCAGGAATTGTCATTTATGCCCAAAGTAATAGCTTTC
>JAQQAC010006904.1:14486841-14523411 GCA_029783875.1 Phataginus tricuspis | reverse complement strand
AGAATTAGTGTCCAACTCTGTTATGAGAATGAGGGCGATATTGTGTTTCCGGGTTAAGGTGAGGCATGAGTCAACATTAGGGTTCAGGGTCTGTGTTAAGGGCTAGGTTTAAGGTTGGGCATTCGGTAAGGTGTAAGTGGATTATAGGTTTACGGTTTGAGTTAGGGTCTTGATCTGATGTGAGCGTGAGGGTGATATTTACTTTCTGGTGTATGGTGAGGCGTGAATGAACTTGAGGGTTCAGTCTCTGTGTCCTGTGTTATGGGTAGTGTTATTTGTTCGGTAAGGTGTAAGTGAAAAAGATGTTTCTGTTTAGACTTAGGTTTGTGGTCGCATGTGTGGGCAAGGACGATATTGTGTTCCAGTGATTCACAGAGGCAAGAGTTATGGTGAGGTTTCAGATAAAGGCACCAGGGCTAGGGTTAAGGTTAGGTGTTGGGTAAGTTGTAAGGGGCGGTTTGTGTTACGATTAGAGTTAGGGTACAACTCTGTTATGAGACCGAGGGAGATATTGTGTTTCCGGGTTAAGCTGAAGCATGAGTCAACATTAGGGTTCAGGGTATGTGTTAAGGGCTATTGTTAGTGTTAGGTGTTTGGTAAGATGTAAGTGGAAAATAGGGTTTCGGTTACAGTTAGGGTACAGCTCTGATATGAGGACGATCGATATATTTTGTTTTAGAGTTATATAGAGGTGTCGATGAACGTGAGGGTTCAAGTTCTGGGTCCAGGGCTAGGGTTAGGGTTCCGTTTTGTGTAAGGTGTACATTGAAACACAGTTATGGTTAGAGTTAGGGTCCGGCTTTGATGTGAGGACGATTTTGCGGTTTGATGTTGCGGTTCTGTGTTACGTTTAGGCGTGTGTGCATTAGAGGGGTAACGTTCAATGGCCAAGACTAGGATGAACGTTAGGTGTTTGTTAAGTTTTACCTCGAGGTTCGTTTCTGGTTAGAGTTTACGTGCACCTGTACTGTGACATCGAAGGCGATATTGCTTTTGAGAGTTGCCATTAGATGTTAATGACAGTGAAGGTCAGGTCCTGGGTTATGGATAGGATTCGGGTCAGGTGTTCGGTAATGTGTATGTAGAGGAGACGGTTACGATACGATCAGGTACAGCTCTGATGAAGTCATGAGCTTTATTGATCAGGATTACGGTGAGGCGTAGGTGCCGTCAATTGTGATACTGAGGTAACAGTCCAGGGTGACGGTTAGGTGTTGTGTAAGCTGTACCGGGCATGATAGGTTACGATTAGAGTTAGGGTAAAGTTCTGCTGTTAGTTCGAGGTCGATGTTGTGTTTCCTGTTTATGATGAAGCCTTTCTGAACGTGAGGGTTCAGGCTCTTGGTTCACGGCTAGGGTTAGGGTTAGGCGTTCGGTAAGGTGTAAGTCGATAATAGGGCTCCGGTTAGAGTTATGGTCGTGATCTGATATGAACGCCAGGGTGATATTGTGTTACCAGGTTACGATGAGGCGGGAATGAACATGAGGATTCACGCTCTGTGTCCAGGGCTTTGGTTAGGGTTAGGTGTTCGGTAAGGTGTAAGTGGAAAATATGTTAACGGTCAGACTTAGGGTCACGGTCGGACATGAGGGCAAGGGCGGTATTGTGTTCCAGTGATACCTGAGGCAGGAGTTATGGTGCGGGTTCAGGTAAATGCACCAGGGCGAGTGTTAGGGTTAGGTGTTGGGTAAGTTGTAAGTGGCGGTTTGGGTTACGATTAGAGTTAGGGTCCAACTCTGTTATGAGATCAACGGAGATATTGTGTTTCTGGGTTAAGGTGAGGCATGAGTCAACATTAGGGTTCAGGGTATGTATTAAGGGCTAGTGTTAGGGTTCCGTTTAGGGTAAGGTGTATGTTGAAACAGTGTTATGGTTAGAGTTAGGGTCGGGCTCTGATGTGAGTTTGATCGTGATATTGATGTTCTTTCTTACGTTTAGGCGTGTTTGCATGTGAGGGTCATGTTCAATGCCCAAGTCTAAGATTATGGTTAGGTGTTTGTTAAGTTTTACCTGGAGGTTTAGTTTCTGGTTAGAGTTTGCATGCACCTCTAATGTGGGGTCGAAGGCAATATTCTGTTTGAGAGTTGCGTTTAGACGTGAATGACTGTGAAGGTCAGGTAATGGCGTCATGGATAGAATTCAGGCCAGGTGTTTGGTAATGTGTGTGTGGAGAGGGTTACGATATGATTTGGTACAGCTGTTATGAGGTCAGGAGCTGTATGGATCAGGATTACGGTGAGGCATAGGTGAAGTCCGTTATGATGGTGAGGGATCAGGTCGAGGGAACAGGTCCAGGGTGACGGTTAGGTGTTGGGTAAGCTGCACAGGGCAAGTGAGTTTATGATTAGAGTTACAGTTCAGCTATGCTGTTAGTACAAGTGAGATATTTTGTTTCCTGTTTACAATGAAGCCTGAATGAACGTGAGGGTTCAGGCTCTTGGTTCATGGCTAGGGTTAGAGTTAGGCATTCAGTAAGGTGTAAGTGGAAAATCGGTTACGGTTAGAGTTAGGGTACTGATCTAATGTGAGCGTGAGGGTGATATTGTGTTACCAGGTTAAGGTGAGGTGTGAATGTAGGTGAGGATTCACTCCTGCGTGCAGGGCTAGGGTTATTTTTAGGTGTTTGATAACTGTATGTGTAAAATAAGTTTATGGTCAGAGATAGGGTCCTGGTCGGATGTGAGGGCGAAGGCGATATTGTATTCCAGTGATACACTGACCCAGGGGTTATAGTGAGGGTTCTGGTCAAGGCACCAGGGCTATGGTTAGGGTTAGATGTTGGGTATGTTGTAAGTGGCAGGTTCGGTTACAATTAGAGTTAGTGTCCAACTCTGTTATGAGGATGAGGGTGATATTGTGTTTCTGGGTTAAGCTGAGGCGTGAATGAACGTGAGGGTTCAGGCCCTGTGTTAAGGTCTAGGGTTAAGGTTAGGTGCTCGGTAAGGTGTAAGTGGAAAATAGGGATATGGTTAGAGTTAGAGTCCTGATCTGATGAGAGCACGAGGGTAATATTTTGTTTCTGGTGTACAGTGAAGAGTGAATGAATGTGAGGGCTCCGTGTATGTGTGCAGTGCTGGGGTTAGTGTTCTTTGTTCGGTAAGATGTAAGTGAAAAATATGTTTACGTTCAGAGTTAGTGTCATGGTCGAATGTGAGGGCAAGGACGATATTGTGTTCCGGTGATTAGAATCCACCTCTGATGTGAGGACAAGGACGATATTGTGTTTCCAGTTTACGATGAGGCCTGAATGAACATGAGGGCTCAGGCTCTTGGTTCACGGCTGTGTTAGGATTAGGGGTACGGTAAGAAGTAAGTGGAAAATAGGATTACGGTTAGAGTTACAGTCCTGATCTGATCTGAGCCTGAGGGTGATATTGTGGTACCGGGTTTCGGTGCAGCGTGAATTAATGTGAAGGTTCACTCTCTGTGTCCAGGGCTAGGGTTAGGGTTAGTTGTTCGGTAAGGTGTAAGTGGAAAATAGTGTTACAGTTAAAGTTATTGTCCTTATCTGATGTAAGTGCGAGCGTGATATTCTGCTTCCGGGTTACGGTGAGGCATGAATGAAGGTGTAGTTACAGTGTCTGTGTCCAGCACTAGGGATAGGGTTAGGTGTTCGGTAAGGCGTAAGTGGAAAATAGGGTTATGGTTAGACTTAAGGTACAGCTCTGATGTGAGGACAAGGGCTGTATTTGGTCTTAGAGTTATGTAGACGTGTCAATGACCATGAGGGTTCAGGTTCTGGGTCCAGGGCTAGGGTTAGGTTTCCATGTTGGGTAAGGTTTGGGTTGAAAATAGTGTTACATTTAGAGTTAGGGGCCGCCTCTGATGTGAGGACGACATTGATATTGACATTCTATGTTACGTTTAGGCGTGTGTGCATGTGAGGGGTCACGTTCAATCCAAGTCTAGGATTAAGGTTAGGTGTTTGTTAAGTTTTACCTGGAGGTTTCATTTCTGGTTAGTTTGCATGCACCTGCAATGTGAGGTCGAAGGCGATATTTTGTTTGAGAGTTGCGGTTAGACGTGAATGACAGTGAAGCTCAGGTAATGGGGTCATGGATGAAATTCGGGTCAGGTGTTCAGTAATGTGTATGTGCAGGAGAGGGTTACGATACAATCAGGTACAGCTCTGATGAGGTGAGGAGCTGTATTGATCAGGATTACGGTGAGGCCTAGGTGACGTCAAAATTGTGATGCTGAGGAATCAGGTCGAAGGAACAGGTCCAGGGTTATGGTTAGGTGTTGGGTAAGCTATAAAGCGCTGGTTAAGTTACGGTTAGAGTTAGGGTCCAGCTCTGCTGCGAGTCCGAGGGCGATATTGTGTTTCCGGTTTACAATGAGGCCTGAATGAAGGTGAGGATTCAGGCTCTTTGTCCTCGGCTAGGATTAGTGTTAGGGGTTCAGTGAGGATTAAGTGGAAAATAGCGTTACTGTTAGAGTTAGGGTCCTGATCTGATGTGAGGTTGAGGGTGATATTGTTTTACCAAGTTATTGTGAGGCGTGAATTAACGTTAGGATTCACTGCTTGTGTCTAGGGCTAAGGTTATTTTTAGTTCTTAGGTAAGGTGTAAGTGGAAAATAGGTTTACGGTCAGAGTTAGGGTCGTGGTCGGAAGGGCGAGGGGGATATTGGGTTCCAAGTGATACATTGAGGTGGGGGTTATAGTGAGGGTTCCGGGCAAGGCACCAGGGCTAGGGTTAGGGTTAGGTGTTGGGTAAATTGTAAGGGGCGCGTTGAATTACGATTAGCGTTGGAATCCATGTCTGCTGTGAGTAAGAGGGCAATATTGTCTTTCCGGTTTACGATGAGGCCTGAATGAACGTGGGGCTCAGGCTCTTTGTTAAGGGCTAGGAGAGGGGGATACTGTATATCATTGATACACTCAGGCAGGAGTTACGGTGAGTGTTCAGGCCAAGGCGCCCTGGCTATGGATATGGTTAAGTGTTGGGTAAGATGTAAATGGCTGGTTGGGTTACAATTAGTGTTAAGATCCAGCCCTGCTGTGAATACAAAGGCCATATTGTGTTTCCGGTTTATATTGAAGCATGAATGAATGTGAGGGTACAGGCTCTTGGTCTAGGACTAGGGTTAGGTTTAGTGGTTCGGTAAGGTGTAGGAGGAAAATAGCGTTATGGTTAGAGTCAGGGTCCTGATCCGATGTGAGCACGAGGGTCATATAGTATTTCTGTGTTATGTTGAAGCGGGAATGAATGTGAGGGTTCAGTCTCTCTGTCCAGGGGTAGAGGTAGTGTTAGGTGTTCGGTAAGGTGTAATTGGAAAATAGGTTTATGTTAAGAGTTAGGGTTGTGTTCGGATGTGAGGGTGAGGGTGATATTGTGTTCCATTGATACACTGAGGCAGGGGTTATGGTGAGGGGTCCGGGTAAGGCACCAGGGCTAGGGTTAGGATTAGGTGTTGGGTAAGTTGTAAGGGGCGAGTTGGCGTATGATTAGTGTTAGAATCCATCTCTGATGTGAGGATGAGTGAGATATTGTTATTCAGGTTTATGTTGAGGTGTGAATGATCATGAGGATTCAATTTCTGGGCCCAGGCCTAGGATTAGAGTTTGGTGTTGGGTAAGTTGTAAGGGTCGGGTTGGGTTATGATTAGAATTAGGTTCAAACTCTGTTATGAGGATGAGGGCGATATTGTGTTTCAGGTTTAGCTGAGGCGTGAATGAATGTGAGTGTTCAGGCTCTGTGTTAAAGGCTAGGTTTAGGGTTAGGTGTTTGGTAAGACGTAAGTGGAAAATAGGGTTTCGGTTAGAGTTAGTGTACAGCTCTTATATGAGAACGAGGGATATATTTTGTTTTAGAGTTATGTAGAGGCATCAGTGATCGTGAGAGTTCAGGCTCTGGGTCCAGGGCTAGGGTTAGGGTTCCCTGTTGGGTAAGGTGTACATTGTAAACAGTGCTATGGTTAGAGTTAGGGTCCACCTTTGATGTGAGGATGATGATGATATTGACGTTCTGTGTTACGTTTCGGCGTGTGTCCATGTGAGGGGTAACGTTCAATGGCCAAGTCTAGGATTAAGGTTAGGTGTTTGTTGAGTTATATCTGGAGGTTTTGTTTCTGGTTAGACTTTGTGTGAACCTGTCATGTGAGGTCAAAGGCGATATTGTGTATGAGCGTTGCATTTAGACGTGAATGACAGTGACGGTCAGGTCCTAGGGTCATGGATAGGATTCGGGTCAGTTGTTCATAATGTGTATGTGGAGGAGAGGGTTACAATGCTGTCAGGTACAGCTCTGATAAGGTCAGGAACTGTATTGAGCAGGATTACGGTGAGGCATAGGTGGAGTAAATTGTGATGCTGAGGGATCAGGTCGAGGGAACAGATCCAGGGTGACGGTCAGGTGTTGGATAAGCTTTACAGGGCTGGTTAGGTTACAATTAGAGGTAGGATCCAGCTCTTCTGTGAGTACGAGGGCAATATTGTGTTTCCACTTACAATGAGGTCTGAATGAACGTGAGGGTTCAGATTCTTGGTCCAAGGCGAGGATTACTGTGAGTGTTTCAGTAAGGTTTAAGTGGAAAACAGGGTTATGGTTAGGGTTAGGGTCCTGATCTGATATGAACATGAGGGTGATATTGTGCTACCAAGTTACGGTGAGGCGTGAATCAGCATGAGGATTCACTCTTTGTGTCTAGGACCAGGGTTTGGGTTAGTTTTTATTTAAGGTGTAAGTGGAAAATAACTTTACAGCCAGAGTTTTAGTGTCGTGGTCGGATGTGAGGGCGAGAGCGATATTGTGTACCAGTGATAAACAGAGGCGGGGGTTAGGGTGAGGGTTCTGCGTAAGGCACCAGGGCTACTTTTAGGGTTAGGTGTTGGGTAAGTTGTAAGGGGCGGGTTGGGTTACGATTAGCATTTGAATCCATCTCAGCTATGAGTATGAGGGCGATATTGTGTTTACGCTTTACGATGAGGCCTGAATGAATGTGAGGGTTCAGGCTCTTGGTCCACGGCTAAGGTTCAGGTTAGGGGTTCGGGAAGTTGTAAGTGGAAAATAAGGTTACGGTTAGAGTTAGGGTCCTGATCCGATGTGAGCACAAGGGTCATATTGTGTTACCGGGTTACAGTGAGGGTTCACTCTCTGTGTCCAGGTCTAGGGTTAGGGTTAGATATTCGGTAAGGTGCACGTGGAAAATAGGTTTCGGTCAGTGATACGGTCGTGGTCGGATGTGAGGACGAGGGCAATATTGTGTTGCAGTGATACACTGAGGCGGGGGTTTATGGTGATGTTTCCTGGCAAGGCACCAGGGCTAGGGTTAGGGTTAGGTGTTGGGTAAGATGTAAGGGTCCGGTTGGGTTACAATTAGAGTTAGGGTCCAATTCCGTTATGAGGACTGGGGTGATATTGTGTTTCCGGGTTATCTGAGGCGTGAATCATCGTGAGGGTTCAGTTTCTTGGTCCACGGCTAGGGTTAGTGTTAGGGTTTCGGTAAGGTTTAAGGGGAAAATAGGGTTGCAGTGAGAGTTAGGGACCTGATCTGATGTGAGCACGAGGGTGATATTGTGTTAACGGGTTACGGCGTAGTGTGAATGAACGTGAGTGTTCACTCTCTTTGTCCAGGACTAGGGTTAGGTATAGGTGTTCGGTAAGGTGTAAGCTGAAAATAGATTTACGGTGAGAATTAGGGTCAGGATCGGATGTGAGGGCGAGGCGATATTGTGTTCCAGTGATACACACAGGCGGGAGTTTTGGTGAGGTTTCCGGGCAAGGCACAAGGACTAGGATTAGGGTTAGGTGTTGGGTAAGTTGTAAGGGCCGTGTTGGGTTACGATTAGCATTAGAATCCATCTCTGATGTGAGGACAAGCTAGATATGGTGTTTCAGGCTTATGTTGAGGCGTCAATGATCATGAGGGTTAAGGTTCTGTGCCCAGGCCTAGGGCTAGCGTTACATGTTCGGTAAGGTCTACGTTATATAACCTTACAGTAAGAGTTGGGATCCAGCTCTGACGTGAGGGAGAGGGTGATGTTCTATTTCACTGATACACTGAGGCAGGAGTTGAAGTGAAGGTTCAGGTCAAGTCTCCCGGGCTTGAATTATGTTCAGGTTTTGGGTAAGCTCTACAGGGCTGGTTGAGTTACGATTAGAGTTAGGATCCAGCTCTGCTGTGAGTACGAAGGCGATATTGTGTTTCCAGTTTACGATGAGGCGTGAATAAATGTGAGGATTGCGGCTATTGTTCTATGGCTCTGGGTAGGGTTAGTGGTTCTTTAAGTTCTCAGAGAAAAATAGGGTTATGGTAAGAGTTAGGGTCCTGATCTGATGTGAGCATGAAGGTCATATTGTGTTTCTGCATTACAGTTGAAGCGTGAATGAATGTGAGGGTTTAGTCTCTGTGTCCTGGGCTAGAGGTAGTGTTAGGTGTTCGGTAAGATGTAATTGGAAAATAGGTTTATGATCAGAGTTAGGGTCGTGGTCGGATGTGAGGATAAGGGCGATATTGTGTTCCAGTGATACACTGAGTCAGGAGTTATGGTAAGGGTTCAGGTAAAGGCACCAGAGATAGGGCTTGGGTTAGGTGTTGGGTAAGTTGTAAGAGGAAGGTTGGCTTACAAATAGAGTTAGGGTCCAACTCTGTTATGAGGAAGAGGGCGATATTGTGTTTCTGGGTTAGCAGAGGCGTGAATGAACGTGATGGTTCAGGCCCTGTGTTAAGGGCTGTGGTTAGGGTTAGGTTTCTGTTAAGGTGTAAGTAGGAAATAGGGTTTCGGTTAGAGTTAGGGTACAGCTCTAATATGAGGACGACGGAGATATTTTGTTTTAGAGTTACATAGAGGCTTCAATGAACATGAGGGTTGAGGTTCTGAGTCCAGGGCTACCGTTAGGGTTCCGTGTTGTGTAAGGTGTAGGTTGAAAATAGTATTACCGTTACAGTTAGGGTCCGGCACTAATGTGAGGATGACAGTGATATTGAAGTTCTGTGTTACGTTTGGCGTGTGTGCATGTGAGGGGGTCACGTTCAATGGCCAAGTATAGGATTAAGGTTAGTTGTTTCTTATGTTTTACCTGGAGGTTTTATTTGTGCTTAGAGTTTGCGTGAACCTGTCATGTGAGGTCGAAGGCGATATTGTCTTTGAGAGTTGCGGTTTGATATCAATAACAGATTAGATCTGGTAATGGTGTCATGGATAGTATTCGGGTCAGGGGTCTGTAATGTGTATGTGGAGGAGAGGGGTATGATGCGATCAGGTACAGCTCTGATGAGGTCAAGAACTGTATTGATCAGGATTACGGTGAGGCGTAGGTGATGTCAATTGTGATGCTGTGGTATCAGGTCGAGGGAAGGGGTCCAGGATGGCAGTTAAGTGTTGGGTAAGCTGTACAGGGCAGGTTAGGTTACGATTAGAGTTATGGTCCAGCTCTGCTGTTAGTACGAGGGCGATATTGTGTTTCCGGTTTACGATGAAGCCTGAATGAACATGAGAGTTCAGGCTGTTGGTTCACGGCTAGGGTTAGGGTTAGGCGTTCAGTAAGGAGTAAGTGGAAAATAGGTTTACGGTCAGAGTTAGGGTCATGTTTGGATGTGAGGGCCAGTGATTGTGTTCCAGTGATACACTGAGGCGGGTGTTATAGTGAGGGTTCTGGGCAAGGCACTATGTCTAGTGTTAGGGTGAGGGGTTGGGTAAGTTGTAAGGGGCGGGTTGGTTACTATTAGAGTTAGGTTCCCACTCTGTTATGAGGACGACGGCGATATTGTGTTTCCGGGTTAGCTGAGGCATGAATGAACGTTAGGGATCAGGCTCTGTGTTAAGGGCTAGGGTTAGGGTTATTTTTTTGGTAAGGTGTAAGTGGAAAATAGGGTTATGTGGGGAACTGCCTTTGAATTTTAGCTGCGCCACGAAGATGGCCACTGAGAACCTTTGAATTTCTGCTGTGCCACAGCTTCCCTCCGAGTGTTCTCACTTAGGTCCACTGCTTACATCAGAGACAACTACGCATACGCACAACTCTGTGAGTAATTGAAAATTTTAAGATCGCCTTGTTAGCATAAGGTGTAACCAATCAGAAGAGACCACACCCTGTAATGTGTTTATATTCCGTGCTCTAAGCTGAAAGAAATGAGTTCCTGCTTTGACTGAGCTCCCTGTCACGTCTGATTGTCTCCAGGGACGGCAGCAACAGACCGGGCATACTGCCGGCTGTTATCTCTCCCGCCCTTGCTTTGTTAGGGTGTGCCTTTCCCCCTTTCTCCCTCTGCAGGCTCAGAGGGTCACAGGGAGAGCTTGAAACCCCATCAAATGGCGCCCAACATGGGGCCCAGTGGGAGGCACGTTTGCAGAAGCGACACAGATCAGAACGAATAAAGCTCGGTTGACGAACCGAAAGTGCGGCAGAGCGGGCAATGTGATTGCGTGGTAAGAGTATTCCCAGGGAAAATGGGACAAGCAATTTCGAAGGATGAACCTGCACTAAAGGCACTGAGATATATGCTCAAGAGCCGAGGAACAGAACTCTTGTACTCTCAAGCTGAGAAGGTGTGGGAAACCTTAGTAAGGGTTGCTCCTTGGCTCCCTGCTGGTAATCTTTTTGATTGGTCTACTTGGGACCGTGTAGAGCCACTGGTCAGAAAGGGAGAAATGAATCGGGGAGGGAGTCCACCCCTAGGAGTGTATCCTACCTTGTCTGCCCTCAAAGCATGTTTTGGATCCAGTGGCCCCAATAACAAGGAGGTAAAGAATGACCCAGAGAGGGAGGACGAGCCATCTCATAGGGAGGCGTCAGCGCCTCCAGAGGAAAAGGAGTGGGCACACTTTGAGGAAGGGCATGTCAACTTGCCCAAAAACTGTATTTTGCTTTACCAAAGAAGGTCATGGACCCCTGGGCAAGTCCTGAGTCGAATTCTGGGCCAAAATCTGACCCATTTACAGTTACCGGCAAGGGACCACCTGCCAAACTGCCGCTGCCTAGAGGCATAGATAGCCCACCTCCGACCTATCAGGCTTTCCCAGTTAAGTTGAATCTTTGCGGAAATAGACCTGCCATCTGGTATCCCTGGGAAACCCTAGAGCTCAAAGAATTGATGAAGGCAGTCTCAGAAGATGGACCAAATTCCCCATGGGCAGAAACCATTCTCCAAAGTGTGGCTCACCAGCCTTGTATTACCCAGGATTGGAAGAGTTTAACAAAGGCAGTACTTCCTGGTCCTTTGTTCCTTAAATGGTGTGCCTTCTTTTAGGAGGAGTGTCATATCCAAGTGAAGAGGAATCAGTCTGCAAAACCCCCCATTCCCATTACCTTTGAAATGCTTTCTGGAAGCAGTGATCAATTTGCCACAGGTCCCAACAAGCATCCATCCTCGCTCCTTACCAGGAGCAAGTGTGAAATTTGGGGTTAGCCGCCTGGAAATAGTTAGAGGCAGGCCCCTCAGAGCCACCGATCTCAGGAATCACCCAAAAACCCACTGAGGACCTAGCCTCCTTTGTTGATAGGGTAGAGAAAAGTCTCCATCGTAAATTTCCCCCTGGTCCGCTACGAGATCAATTTGTTGAAATGTTGGTAGGGGAAGGCATGATGTCCAACCATAAGTTGGCTTGTGCAGGGTTAAGAGATAGGTCTATGGAAAGATGGATAGTTGCCACCAAAGATGTGGGTACCCAAGCCCACCAATCTCAGACTCTAGTGGGTGCTTTACAAGCCCAGACTGCTTCCCTTGCGGAAGCCTTAACTGCAGCTCTCTCTCTCCGAGCCCCAAAGAATGAACATCCGTACCCTCCTAAAGTGGAGAAGGTTTGAGTCATGAAGGCTGGACTATTACTCCTGCTCGTGCTCACTTTCATACTCTCTTTGTGTGCCGGAGAATATGTAGCCCTCTACGCTAATCCTCGAATACTTGTTCCAGTGGGAAAAACAAGTCTCCATCTCCCTGATTTTATTTACAGCTGCATGTCTTTCTTTCCCGTACCTTTTCCTAAAAGGGACTAACCTCAGTAATGTGAATCTCCAGAATGTCACGTTGAGTAATTGCTGGCAGCCTAATGATACTTTCCCTCAAGCTGTGGTTCTTAGTTACCCTCCATATCTGTGGGCTGTTACTAACACAACGGGAGGACAAGAAATCCAATTAGCTCATCGCAGGACTAGGAGAGACTTTGGAATCACTGCTGTTATTTTTGCCTCCATTGCTGCATCTGCTGTGGCCGCAACTGCCACTACCATTGCCATACTCCAGACAGTGACTACTGCTGAAACTCTGAAAACTGTTATTCATGATGTTTCAAACTTGCAAGAGCAACAATTGTCCATCTCCAATCATCTTGCTGGAGGGGTGATAGTCCTGCAGCAAGAAATAGGCATACTTGCTGAAGAAGTGATACTGTTAAGCCTTCAACAAAGACATCTTTGCAGTCCTATGTTTTCCCATGTATGTCAAACATTTACTACCATTAATGCTACGACAATGTTGAAGAATTACTCTGAATATTAAGGGACCATGGAATGATAAGTTGTTAGAAATGTCTGCAATGCTCCTTCATGATATTGTGAACTGTAATGCGACTGAGGTTGTAATCTTACCCGCTGCTTCCTTTCTTTACAAGAGTATGGGAAGAAATAGCTAGTTTGTTTAGTCTACTCAAGCTGTTATTAGGAGGTATAATAATTGTAATGTCATTAGTTATTTTCATGTTTGTGCGGTGGTGGAGAAGATCATATCAACAGCAACAGATATTACAACAAAAGGTAATTATGTTAGCTCAAGTGATCGAAGAAGGAGTTCCCCATACCCCAGAGCCTTCATGGGCATTTATGGCCCTACAAGAGGTGCAAGCGACCTCTTGATAATGTCATTACTGGAAGTGCTAAGATGGTAGTTAATGACGGGTATGATCTCCTGCAAGATGGGGATAACCTAAGACAGGCACATCCTCGAGTACAGGATGGCATCTCTCTTGCTCATACAAAAACAAAAAGGGGTGAAATGTGGGTAACTGCATTTGAATTTCCGCTGTGCCACAAAGATGGCCGCTGAGAACCTTTGAATTCTGCTGTGCCACAGCTTCCCACCGAGTGTTCTAACTTAGGTCCGCTGCTTACATCAGAGACAACTGTGTATGCGCACAACTCTGTGCATAATTGGAAATTTGAAGATCGCCTTGTTAGCATAAGGTGCAACCAATCAGAAGAGACCGCACCCTGTAATGTGTTTATATTCCGTGCTCTAAGCTGCAAGAAATGAGTTCCTGCTTTGAGTGAGCTCCCTGTCACGTCTGATTGTCTCCAGGGATGGCAGCTACGGACCGGGCGGACAGCCGGCTGTTATCTCTCCCACTCTCAATTTGTTGGGGCGTGCCTTTCCCTCTTTTTTCCCTCTGCAGGCTTTGAGGGTCATGGGGAGAGGTTGAAACCCCGACAGGGTTACACATAGAGTTAGGGTCCTGATCTGATGTCAGCGCGAAGGTCATATTCTTTTTCGGGATATGGTGAAGCATGTATGAATGTGAGGGTTCAGTCTCTGTGTCCAGGGCTAGAGGTTGTGTTAGGGGTTTGGTAGCTGTAATTGGAAAATAGGTTTACTGTCAGAGTTATGGTCCTTGTCAGATGTGAGGGCAAGGGTGATATTACGTTCCAGTGATACACTGAGGCAGGAGTTATGGTGAAGGTTCAGGTAAGGCACCAGGGCTAGGGTTAGGGTTAGGTGTTGGGTAAGTTCTAAGGGGCCGGTTGCATTATGATTCATGTTAGGATGCATCTGTGATGTGGGGACGAGGGAGATTTTGTGTTTCAGGCTTATGTTGAGGAGTGAATGATTATGAGGGTTCAGGTTGTGGTCCCCGGCCTAGGGTTAGGGTTAGGTGTTCGGTAAGGTGTATGTGAATATAGCGTTACAGTAAGACTTGGGATCCAGCTCTGACATGAGGGAGAAGGTGATGTTGTATTTCACTGATACACTGAGGCAGGACTTACAGTGAAAGTTCAGGTCAAGGTGCCTGGGCTAGAGATATGTTTAGGTGTTGGGTAAGCTGTACAGGGAATGTTAGGTTATGATTAGAGTTAGGGCCTAGCTCTTCTGTGACTATGAGGGGGATATTGTGTTTCCGGTTTGCGATGAGGCCTGAATGAATGTGAGTGTTCAGGATCTTGGTCCAAGGCAAGGGTTAGAGTTAGGGGTTTGGTAATTTGTAAGTGGAAAATAGGGTTACAGTTAGAGTTAGGGTCCTGATCCGATGTGAGCCCAAGTGTCATATTGTTTTACCGGGTTACGGTGAGGCGTGAATGAACATATGAGGGTTCACTGTCTGTGTCCAGGGCTAGGATTAGGGTTAGGTGTTTGGTAAGGTGTAAGTGGAAAATAGGATTACGGTCAGAGTTAGTGTCGTGGTTGGATGTGAGGGCGCGGTCGATGTTCTGTTCCAGAAATACCTGAGGCAGGGGTTATGGTGAGGTGTCCGGGCAAGGCACCAGGTTTAGGGTTAGGGTTAGGTGTTGGGTAAGTTGTAAGTGGCAGGTAGGATTACGATTAGCGTTAGAATCCCTTTCTGATGTGAGGACGAAGGAGATATTGTGTTTCAGTCTTATGTTTAGGCGTGAATGATCATGAGGGTTCTGATTCTCTGCCCAGGCCTAGATTTAAGGTTAGGTGTTCGGTATGTTGTACATGAATATAGTGTTACGCTGAGAACTGGGTTCCAGCTCTGACGTTAGGGAGAGTGGCATACTATATTTCACTGATACACTCATGCAGGAGTTACGCTGAGGGTTCATTTCAAGACGCCCTTTCTATGGATATGGTTAGGTGTTGGGTAAGCTGTACAGGGCTGGTTCAGTTATCATTAGAGTTAGGATCCAGCTCTGCTCTGAGTATGAGGGCAATATTGTGTTTCCGGTTTATGATGAAGCGTTAATAAATGTGAGGATTGCGGCTCTTGTTCTACAGCTAGGGTTAGGGTTAGTGGTTCGGTATGTTGTAAGAGAAAAATAGGGTTACGGTTAGAGTTAGGGTCCTGATCCATTGTGAGCGTGAGGGTCATATTGTGTTCTGGGTTACACTGAAGCATGAATGAACGTTATTGTTCAGTCTTTGTGTCCAGGGCTAGAGGTAGTGTTAAGTCTTTCATAAGGTGAAATTGGAAAATATGTTTACGGTACGAGTTAGGGTCATGGTCGGATGTGAGGGCCAGGGCGATATTGTGTTCCAGTGACACACTGAGGTAGGAGTTATGGTGAGGGTTCAGGTAAAGGTACCAGGGCTAGGGTTAGGGTTAGGTGTTGGGTAAGTTGTAAGGGGTGGGTTGGGTTACGATTAGAATTGGGGTCCAACTCTGTTGTGAGGACGAGGGCAATACTGTGTTTCAAGGTTAAGCTGAGGCATGAATGGACATGAGGTTTCAGGATCTGTGTTAAGGGATAGAGTTAGGGTTAGGTGTTTGGTAAGGTGTAAGTGGAAAAAACGGTTTTGGTTAGAGTTTGGGTACACCTCTGATATGAGGACAAGGGAAATATTTTGTTTTATAGTTATATAGATGCATCAAAGAACATGAGGGTTCAGGTTCTGTGTCCAGGGCTATGGTTGGGGTTCCGTGTTGGGTAAAGTGTAGGTTGAAAATAGTGTTACAGTTCGAGTTACGGGCTGGCTCTGATGTGAGGACAACGGTGATATTGAGCTTCGGTGTTACGTTTAGGCATATGTGCAGGTGAGGGTAACGTTCACTTGCAAATTCTAGGATTAAGATTAGGTGTTTGTTAAGTTTTACCTGGAAGTTTCGTTTCTGGTTAGAGTTTCCGTGAACCTGTCATGTTGAGGTCAAAAGGCCATATTTTCTGTGAGAGTTGCGGTTAGAGGTGAATGACATTGAAGTTCAGGTACTGGGGTCATGGATAATATTCGGGTCAGGTGTTCATTAATGTGTATGTGGAGGAGAGGGTTACAATACGATCAGGTACTGCTCTCATGAGGTCAAGAGCTGTATTGATCAGGATTTTGGTGAGGCATAGGTGACGTTAATTGTGATGCTGAGGGATCAGGTCGAGGGAAGAGTCCAGGGTTACGATTAGGTCTTGGGTAAGCTGTACAGGGCTGGTTAGTTTACGATTAGATTTAGTGCCCAGCTTTTCTGGGAGTACGAGGGCGATATGGTGTTTCCAGTTTACAATGAGGCCTGAATGAACGTGAGGGTTCAGGCTCTTGGTCCAAGGTTAGGGTTAGAGTTAGGGGTTCAATAACTTGTAAGTGGAAAATAGGGTTATGGTTAGACTTAGGGTCCTGATCCAATGTGAGTGCTAGGGTCATATTGTGTTACCGGGTTACGAGGAGGCATGAATAAATGTGAGAGTTCAATCTCTGTGTCCTGGGCTAGGGTTAAGGTTAGGGGTTCTGTAAGGTGTAAGTGGAAAATAGTTTAACGGTCAGAGTTAGGGTCGTGGTTGGATGTGAGGGCGAGGCCGATATTCTGTTCCAGTGATACACTGAGGCGGGGGTTATGGTGCGGGGTCTGGGCAAGGCACCAGGGCAAGGGTTAGGGATAGGTGTTGGGTAAATTGTAAGGGGCGGGTTGGGTTACGTTTAGCAATAGAATTCATTTCTGATGTGAGGACGAGATAGATATTGTGTTTCAGGCTTATGTTGAGGCGTGAATGATCATGACGGTTCAGGTTCTGGGTGCAGGCCTAGGGTTCGGTTTACGTGTTCGGAAGGTGTACATGAATATAGCGTTACAACGCGAAGTGACTTCCAGCTCTGATGTGAGGGAGAGGGGTATACTGTATTTCACTGATACACTCAGACAGGAGTTACAGTGAGGGTTTAGTTCAAGACGCCCTGGCTACGGATATGCTTAGGTGTTGGTTAAGCTGTACAGGGCTGGTTGGGTTACGATTAGAGTTAGGATCCAGCTCTGCTGTGAGTACGAGGGCGATATTGTGTTTCCGGTTTATGATTATGAGTGAATAAATGTGAGGATTCCAGGTCTTGTTCTATGACTAGGGTTAGGATTAGTGGTTCTGTAAGGTGTAAGAGGAAAATAGGGTTATGGTTAGAGTTAGGGTCCTGATCCGATGTGAGCGTGAGGGTCATATTGTGATCCTGGGTTATGATGTGACGTGAATGAACATGACGGTTCAGTCTCTGTGTCCAGGGCTAGGGGTAGTGTTATTTGATCGGTAAGGTGTAAGTGGAAAATAGGTTTATGGTCAGAGTTAGGGTCGTGGTCGTATGTGAGAGCGAGGGCAGTATTGTATTCCTGTGATACACTGAGGCAGGAGTTATGGTGAGGGTTCAGGTAAAGGCACCAGGGATAGGGTTAAGGTTAGGTGTTCGGTAAATTGTAAGGGGCTGTTTCGGTTACGATTAGAGTTAGGGTCCAACTCCGTTGTGAGAACAGGGGCGATATTGTATTTCCAGGTTAAGCTGAGGCGTAAGTGAATATGAGAGTTCAGGCTCTGTGTTAAGGGTAAGGCATAGGGTTAGGTGTTTGGTAACTTGTATGTGGAAAATAGGGTTTCGGTTAGAGTTAGGGTACAGCTCTGATATGAGGACGAGGGAGATATTTTGTTTTAGAATTATATAGATTCATCAATGAACATTAGGGTTCAGGTGCTGTGTCCAGGCCTAGTGTTAGGGTCCCGTGTTGGGTAAAGTGTAGGTTGAAAATAGTGTTACAGTTATAGTTAGGGTCCGGCTCTGTTCTGAGGACGATGGTGATATTGAGGTTCTGTGTTACGTTTAGACGTGTGTGCATGTGAGGTGTAACCTTTAATGGCCAACTTTAGGATTAAGGTTAGGTATTTAAGTTTTACCTGGAAGTTTTGTTTCTGGTAAGAATTTCCGTGCATATAATGTGAGTTCGAAGGCGATATTGTTTTTGATAGTTGTGGTTACACGTGAATGACAGTGAAGGTCGCCTCCTGGGTTCAGGGATAGGATTCAGGTCAGTTGTTCGTTAATGTGTGTGTGGAGGAGAGGGTTACGATACGATCAGGTACAGCTCTGATGACTTCAGGAGCTCTGTTGATCAGGATTACTGTGAAGCGTAGGTGACATTAATTGTGATGCTGAGGGAACATGTCGAGGGAACAGTCCAAGGTTACGGTTAGGTGTTGGGTAAGCTGTACAGGGCTGGTTAGTTTATGATTAGATTTAGTACCCAGCTCTTCTGGGAGTACGAGGGAGATATTGTGTTTACAGTTTATGATGAGGCCTGAATGAACGTGAGGGTTCAGGCTCTTTGTCCAAGGCTAGGGTTAGAGTTAGGGGTTCGGTAAATTGTATGTGGAAAATAGGGTTACAGTTAGAGGTAGGGTCCTGAACCGATGTGTGCGGGAGGGTCATATTGTGTTACCATGTTACGGTGAGGTGTGAATGAACGTGAGGGTTCACACTCTGTGTCCAGGGCTAGGGTTAGGGTTAGGTGTTCGGTAAGGTGTAAGTGGAAAATAGGTTTACTGTCAGCATTAGTGTTGTGGTCGGATGTGAGGGTGAGGGAGTATTGTGTTCCAGTGATACACTGAGGCGGGGGTTATAGTGAGGGGTCAGGGCAAGGCACCAGGGCAAGGGTTAGGGTTAGGTGTTCGGTAAGCTGAAGGGGCGGGTTGGGTTATGATTAGCGTTAGAATCCATTTCTGATGTGAGGACCAGGGAGATATTGTGTTTCAGTTTTATGTTGAGGTGTGAATGATCATGAGGCGTCAGGTTCTAGGCCCAGGACTAGGGTTAGGTTTACGTGTTTGGTAAGGTTTATGTGAATATAGCGTTAAGGTATGAGTTGGGTTCCACTCTGACGTGAGGGAGAGGGGGATACTTTATTTCACTGATACACTGAGGCAGGAGTTACAGTGTGGGTTTAGTTCAGGACGCCCTCGCTCTGATAGAGTTAGGTCTTTGGTATGCTGTACAGGGCTGGTTGGGTTACGATTAGAGTTAGGAACCAGGTCTGCTGTGAGTACGAGGACGATATTGTGTTTCCAGTTTACAATGAGGCGTGAATAAATGTGAGGTTTCCAGCTCTTGTTCTACGGTTGACTACGGTTAGGGTTAGTTGTTTGGTAAGGTGTAAGAGGAAAATAGGGGTGCGGTTAGAGTTAGTGTCCTGATCCGATGTGAGCGCATGGGTCATATTGTGTTTCTGGGTTATGGTGATGCGTGAATGAATGTGAGGATTCAGTCTGTGTGTCCAGGGCTAGGGGTAGTATTATTTGTTCGGTTAGGTGTAAGTGGAAAATAGGTTTACGGTTTGAGTTAGGGTTGTGGTCGTATGTGAGAGCGAGGACGATATTGTGTTGCAGTAATACAGTGAGGCTGGGGTTATGGTGAGGGTTCAGGTAAAGGCACCAGGGCTAGGGTTAGGGTTAGGTTTTTGGTAAGGTGTAAGTGGAAAATAGGGTTTTGGTTAGAGTTAGTGTCCTGATCTGATGAGAGTGCGAGGGTGATATTGTGGTATCAGGTTACAGAGCAGCGTGAATCAACGTGTAGTTCACTCTCTGTGTTCAGGGATAGGGTTAGGTTTAGGTGTTCAGTAAGGTGTAAGTGGAAAATAGGTGTAAGGTCAGAGTAAGGGTCATGGTCGGATGTGAAGGCAAGGGCAATATTCTTTTCCACGGATACACTGAGGCAGGAGTTATGGTGAGGGTTCAGGTAAATGCACCAGGGCTAGAGTTAGGGTTAGGTGTTGGTTAAGTTGTAATTGGCGGGTTGGGTTACGATTAGAGTTAGGGTCTAACTCTGTTATGAGGATGAGAGCAATATTGTGTTTCCGGGTTAATCTGAGGCGTGAATGAACATGAGGGTTTAGGCTCTGTGTTAAGGGCTAGGGTTAGGGTTAGGTGTTTGGTAAGGTGTACATTGAAAACAGTGTTATGGTTAGAGTTAGGGTCCTGCTCTGATGTGAGGACAATGGTGATATTGAGGTTCTGTGTTACGTTTAGGCGTGTGTGCATATGAGGGGTCACATTCAAAGGCTAAGCCTAGGATTAAGGTTAGGTGTTTGTTAAATTTTACCTGGAGGTTTCGTTTCTGTTTAGAGTTTGTGTGCACCTGTAATGTGAGGCCGAAGGCGATATTGTGTTTGAGAGTTGCAGTTAGAAGTGAATAACACTGAAGGTCAGGTCCTGGGATCATGGATACGATTTGGGACAGGTGTTCGGTAATGTGTATGTGGAGGAGAGGGTTACGATACAATGAGGTACAGCTCTGATGAGGTCAAAAGCTGTATTGATCAGGTTTACTGTGAGGCACAGCTGACGTCAATGGTGATGCTGAGTTATCAGGTCGAGGGAACAGGTCCAGGGTGATGGTTAGGAGTTGGGTATGCTGTACAGGACATGTTAGTTTATGACTAGAGTTAGGGTCCAGTTCTGCTATTAGTACAAGGGTGATATTGTGTTTCTGGTTTACCATGAGGCCTGAATGAACATGAGAGCTCAGGCTCTTGGTTCACGGCTAGGATTAGAATTAGGGGTTCAAAAAGGTGTAAGTGGAAAAAAGGATTACGGTTAGAGTTAGGGTCCTGATCTGTGTTGAGCGCGAGGGTGATATTGTGGTACCGGGTTACGGTGCAGCTTGAATGAACATGAGGGTTCACTCTCTGTGTCCAGGACTATTGTTAGGGTTGCGTGTTCGGTAAGGTGTAAGTGGAAAATAGGTTTCTGGTCAGAGTTAGGGTTGTGGTCGGATGTGAGGGCAAGGGCGATATTTTGTTCCCATCATACACTGAGGCAAGTGTTATCGTGACGGTTCAGGTAAAGGAATCAGGGATAGGGTTAGGGTTAAGTTTTGGGTAAGGTGTACGTAGAAACAGTGTATGTTTAGAGTTAGGGTCAGGCTCTGATGTGAGGACGACTGTGATATTGACGTTGTGTGTTACTTCTAGGCATGTGTGCAATTGATGGGTCACTTTCAATGGCCAAGTCTTGGATTAGGGTTAGGGGTTTTTTCAGCTTTACCTTTATATTTCATTTTTGGTTAGAGTTTACGTGCACCTGTAATGTGAGGTCGAAGGCGATATGGTGTTTGAGAGTTGCAGTTAGACGTGAATAACAGTGAAGGTCAGGTAATGCGGTCATGGATAGAATTCGGGTCAGGTGTTTGGTTATGTGTATGTGGAGGAGAGGGTTACGATACGATCAGGTACAGCTCTGATGAGGTCAGGAGCTGTATTGATCAGGATTACGGTGAGGCATAGGTGACGTGAATTGTGATGCTGAAGGATCAGGTCGAGGGAACAGGTCCACGGTGGCAGTTAGGTGTTGGGTAAGCTGTACAGGGCAGGTTAGGTTATGATTAGAGTTAGGCTAAACTCTGCTGTTAGTACGAGGGCGATATTGTGTTTCCTGTTTATGATGAAGCCTGAATGAACGTGAGGGTTTCAGCTCTTCGTTCATGGCTACGGTTAGGGTTAGGTGTTCGGTAAGATGTACAATCAGGTACAGCTCTGATGAGGTCAGGAGTTGTATTGATCATGGTTATGGTGAGTCATAGGTGACATTAATTGTGATGCTGAGGGACCAGGTCCAGCGTTATGGTTAGGTGTTGGGTAAGCTGTATAGGGCTGGTTAGTTTTCGATTACAGTTAGTGCTCAGCTCTTCTGGTAGTACAAGGCCGATATTGTGTTTCCGGTTATGATGAGGCTTGAATGAATGTGGGGGTTCAGGCTCTTGGTATACAGCTAGGGGTTCAGTAAGGTGTAAGAGGAAAATAGGGTTATGTTTAGAGTTAGAGTCCTGATCCAATGTGAGCGCGAGGATCACATTGTGTTACTGGGTTACGGTGAGGCATGAATGAACATGAGGTTTCACTCTCTGTTTCCAGGGCTAGGGTTAGGGTTAAGTGTTGGGTAAGTTGTAATCGGCGGGTTGGGTTACGATTAGCATTAGAATCCATTTGAGATGTGAGGACGAGGGAGATATTGTGTTTCAGGCTCATATTGAGGCGTGAATGATCATAAGGTTTCAAGTTCTGGGCCCAGGCCTAAAGTTAGGGTTACGTGTTCGGTAAAGTGTATGTGAATACAGCGTTATGGTGAGACTAGGGTTCTAGCTCTAACGTGAAGGATAGGGGTATACTGTATTTCACTGATACACTCAGGCAGGAATTACGGTGAGGGTTCAGTTCAAGACGCACTGGCTGAGGATATGGTTAGGTGTTGGGTAAGCTGTACAGGGCTGTTTGGTTTATGATTAGGGTTTTAATCCAGCTCTGCTGTGAGTACTAGGGCGATATTGTGTTTCTGCTTTACAATGAGGCATGAATAAATGTGAGGATTCCTGCTCTTGTTCTACGGCTACGGTTAGGGTTAGTGGTTTTGTAAGGTGTAAGAGGAAAATAGGGTTATGGTCAGAGTTAGAGTCCTGATCCGATGTGAGCACGAGGATCACATTGTGTTACCGGGTTATGGTGAGCCCTGAATGAACGTGAGGGTTCACTTGTTGCGTCCAGGGATAGGGTTAGGGTTAGGTGTTCAGTAAAGTGTAAGTGGAAAATAGGTTTACTGTCAGAGTTAGGGTCATGGTCGGATGTTAGGGCGAGGGCGACAGTGTGTTCCAGTGATACACTTAGGTTGAGGTTATGGTGAGGGGTCCAGGCAAGTCACCAGGGATAGGTGTAGGGTTAGGTGTCTGCGACGTTGTAAGGGCCGGGTTGGTATACGATTAGAGTTAGTGTCCAGCTCTGAGGACGAGGGCGATATTATGTTTCTGGGTTAAGCTGAGGCGTGAATGAACGTGACGGTTCAGGCTCTGTGTTAATTGCTAGGGTTAGGGTTAGGTATTCGGTAAGGGTAAGTGGAAAATAGGGTTTTGGTTAGAGTTATGGTACAGCTTTGATATGAGGACTTGAGATATATTTTGTTTTAGAGTTATGTAGAGGCGTCAATGAACGTGAGGGTTCAGGTTCTGTGTGCAGGGCTACGGATAGGGTTCCGTGTATGGTAAAGTGTACATTGAAAATAGTGTCACGGTTAGAGTTAAGGTCTGGCTCTGATGTGAGGACAATGGTGATATTGAGGTTCTGTGTTACGTGTGGGCGTGTGTGCATGTGAGGGATCATGTTGAATTTCATGTCCTGGGGGAATGGATAGGATTTGGGTCAGGTGATCGGTAACGTGTATGTGGAGGTGGGGGTTACGGTACCATGAGGTACAGCACTGATGTGTTCAGGAAGGATATTCATCAGGATACCGGTGTAGCAGAGGTGATATCAATTGTGATGCAGAGGGATTAGGTGGAGGGAAAAGGTCCAGGTTTACGGTTAGGTTTTGGGTAAGCTACACAGGGCTGGTTAGGTTACACTTAGAGTTTGGGTCCAGCTCTGCGGTGAGTACGAGGGCGATATTGTGTTTCCAGTTTACGATGAGGCCTGAATGAACTTGAGGGTTCAGGCTCTTCGGCCATGGGTAGGGTTAGTTTTAGGAGTTCGGTAAGGTGTAAGTGGAAAATTGGATTACGCTTAGAGTTAGTGCCCTGATCTGATCTTAGTGCAAAGGTGATATTGTGTTACCGGGTTGCGGGGAGGCATGAATGAATGTGTGCATTCACTCTCTGTGTCCAGGTCTAGGGGTAGGGTTAGGTGTTCTGTAAGGCGCAAGTGGAAAAATAACTCTGACATTAAACCAATTTTCTACTTACACTGAACCGAACGCCTAACCCGAATCCCCTCCACGACCCCAGGACCTGACCTTCACTGACATTCAGGTCTTAACGCAACTCTCATACACAATATCACCTTTGACCTCACATTACAGGTGCATGCAAACTCTAACCAGAAACGAAATCTCCAGGTAAAACTCCACAAACACCTAACCTTAATCCTAGACTTGGTCATTGAACATGACCCCTCACATGCACACACACATAAACGTAACACAGAACCTCAATATCACCGTCGTCCTCACATCAGAGCCGGACCCTAACTCTAACCATAACCCTATATTCAATGTACACCTTACCCAGCACGGAACCCTAACCCTAGCCCTGTACCCAGAACCTGAACCCTCATGGTCTCAGATGCCTCAACATAACTCTAAAACAAAATATCTCCCTCTTCCTCTTATCAGAACTGTACCCTAACTCTAAACGAAACCCTATTTACCACTTATGACTTACAGAACACCTATCCCTAACCCTAGCCCTTAACACAGAACCTGAACCCTCACGTTCATTCCCACCTCAGCTTAACCGGGAAACACAATATCGCCATTGTCCTCATAACAGAGTTAGACCCTAACTCCAATCATAACCCAACCCGCCCCTTACAACTTACCCAACACCTAACACTAACCCTAGCCCTGGTGCCTTTCCCTGAATCCTCACCATAACTCCCACCTCGGTGTATCATTGGAACACTACATCGCACTTGCCGTCACATCCTACCATGGCCCTAACTCTGACCATAAACGTATTTCCACTTACACCTTACAGAACAACCAACACTAACCCTAGTCGTGGACCAAAAGCTTGAACCCTCACATTCCTTCACGTCTCTTCATAAACTGGATACACAATATTGCCCTCATAGTCACAGTAGACCTGGACCCTATCTCTAATCATAAACCAACCAGCCCTGTACAGCTTACCAACACCTAAACATAACTCTAGCCAGGGCACCTTGACCTGAAACTTCACTGTAACTCCTGACTCAGTGTATCAGTGAAATACAATATCACCCTTTCCCTCACATCAGAGCGGGATCCCACCTCTTACCATAACGCTTTATTCACGTACACCTTACCGAACACCTAACCCCAAACCTAGGCCTTGGCCCAGAACATGATCCTTCATGATAATTCACGCCTCAATATAAGTCTGAAACACAATATCTCCCTCTTTCTCATATCAGAGATGCATTCTAACACTAATCGTAACCGAACACACCCTTTACAACTTACCCAACACCTAACCCTAACCATAGCCCTGGTGCCTTGCCCAGAACACTCACCATAAACACCGCATCAGTGTATCACTGAAACACAATATCGCCATTGCCCTCACATCCGACCACAATCCTAACACTGAACGTAAACGTATTTTCCACTTACACATCACCAAACACCTAACCCTAAGCGTGACCCTGGACACCGAGACTGATTCCTCACATTCATTGATGCCTCAACATAACTCTAAAACAAAATAACTCCCTCGTCATGATATCAGAGCTGTACCCTAACTCTAACCGAAACCCTATTTTCCACTTAGACCTTACTGAACACCTAACCCTATCCCTAGCCCTTAACACAGAGCCTGAACCCTCACATTCATTCACGCCTCAGCTTAACCCAGAAACACCAAATCGCCCTCTTTCTCAGAACAGAGTTGGACCCTAACTCTAATCGTAACCCAACCCGCCCCTTACAACTTACCCAACACCTAACCCTAACCCTAGCTTTGGTACCTTGCCTGGAACACTCACCATAACGCCCGCCTCAGTGTATCACTGGAACACAATATCACCCTCGCCCTCACATCCGACCATGACCCTTACTCTGAGCATAACTTTATTTTCCACTTTCACCTTACCGAACACCTAACCCTAAGCCTAGCCCTGGACACAGAGTGTGAACTCTCACATTCATTCATGCCTCACCTTAACCCAGAAACTCAATATCACTGTGGTGCTTACATCGGAACAGAACCCTAACTGTAACCGTAACCCTATTTTCCTCTTACATCTTACCGAACCACTAATCCTAACCCTACCCCTGGACCATGAGCCTGAACCCTCACATTCATTCACGCCTCATCATAAACCGGAAACACAATATTGCCCTCGCACTCACAGCAGAGCTGGATCCTCACTCTAATCGTAACCCAAACCACCCTGTGCAGCTTACCCAACACCTAACCCTAACCCTAGCCCTGGTACCTTTACCTGAACTCTCACCATCACTCCTGCCTCAGTGAATCATTGGAACACAATATCACCCTCGCACTCACATCAGATCAGGACCCGAACTCTAACCATAACCCCATTTTCCTCTTACAACTTACCGAACCACTGACCCTAATCCTAGCCCTGGATCAAGAGCCTGAACACTCACATTCATTCACGCCTCATCGTAAACCGGAAACACAATATCACCTTGTACTCACAGCAGAACTGGATCCTATCTCTATTCATCTCCCAACCAGCCCTGTACAGCTTACCGAACACCTAACCATAACCCTAGGCTGGGCGCATTGACCTAAACCCTAACCATTACTCCTGTCTGAGTGTTTCAGTAAAATACAATATCGCCCTCTCCCTCACATCAGAGATGGAACCCAACTCTTACCATAACACTATATTCATGTACACCTTACTGAACACCTAACCCTAACCCCAGGCCTGGGCCCAGAACCTGAACCCTCATGATCATTCACACCTCAACATAAGCCTGAAACACATTATCTCCCTTGCCCTCACATCAGAGATGGATTCGAACATAATCATAAACGAACCCACCCCTTACACCTTACCCAACACCTAACCTTAACCCAAACCCTTCTGCTTTGCCGGAACCCTCACCATAACCCCAGCCTCAGTGTATCACTGGAACAAAACATCGCCCTCTCCCACACATCCGACCGCGACCCTGCCACTGACTGTAAACCTATATTACACTTACATCTTACCGGAAACCTCACCCTAACCCTAGACGTGGACACGGAGAGTGAACCCTCACGTTCATTCATGCCTCACCTTAACCCCCAAACACATAGTCACCCTCGTCCTCATTACAGAACTGGACCATAACTCTTATCGTAACTGAACTGTCCCCTTACATCTTACCCAACACCGAACCCTAACCCTAGCCCTGGTGCCTTTACCTGAACCCTCACCATAACTCCTGCCTCAGTGTATCACTGGAACACAATATTGCCCTCATCCTCACATCCAACCTCCACCCAAACTCTGACCGTAAACCTATTTTCCACTTACACCTTACTGAACACCTAACACTAAACCTAGCCCTGGACACATAGACGGAACCCTCACGTTCATTCACGTCTCACCATAACCCAGAAAGACAATATCACCCTCGTGCTCACATCAGATCAGAAACCTAACTCTAAACATAACGCTATTTCCACTTACACCTTAACGAAGACCTAACACTAATACTAGCCCTGGACACAGAGCCTGAACCCTCACGTTCATTCAGGTCTTATCGTGAACTGGAAACACAATATCGCCCTCGTACTTACAGCAGAGGTGGATTCTAACTCTAATCATAACCCAATCCGCCCATTAGAGCTTAACCAACACCTAACCATAACCCTGGACCTGTTCCCTCTACCTGATAGCTCAGCATCACAATTGATGGCAACTATTCCTCAAAGTAATCCTGTTAAATATCGCTCCTGACCTCATCAAGGCTGAACAGGAACTCTCTCCTCCACATACACGTTACCGAACACCTGACCCGAATCCTATCCATGACCCCCGGACCTGACCTTCACTATCACTTACATCTAACCGCAATTCTCAAACACAACATCACCTTCGACCTCACATTAGAGGTGCACGCAAACTCTAACCCGAAACGAAACCTCCAGGTAAAACTTAACAAACACCTAACCTTAATCCTAGACTTGGCCATTGAAGGGAACCCCTCACATGCATGCACGCCTAAACATAACACAGAACCTCAATATTAATGTTGTCCTCTCATCAGAGCTGGACCATAACTCTAACCATAACACTATTTTCAACATACACCTTTCACAACACGGAACCTTAACCCCAGCCCTAGACCCAGAACTTGAACCCTCACGTTCATTGACACCTCAACATAACTCTAAAACAAAATATCTACCTCATCCTCATATCAGAGCTGTACCATAACTCTAACTGAAACTCTATTTTCCACTTACACCTTACCGAATACATAACCCTAACATTATCCCTGAAAACAGAGCCTGAACCCTCACGTACATTCACGCCTCAGCTTAACCTGGAAATACAATATTGCCCTCGTCCTCTTAACAGAGCTGGACCCTAACTCCAATTGTAACCCAAACCACCCCTTACAACTTACCCAACACAGAACACTAACCTTAGCTGTGGTGCCTTAACCTGAACCCTCACCATAACCCCCGTCTCAGTGTATAACTGGAACACAATATCGCCCTCGCCCTCACATCCGTCCACGACCCTAACTCTGAACATAAACCAATTTTCCACTTGCACCCTACTAACACCTAACACTAACCCTAGCCCTGGAATCAGAGACTGAACCCTCACGTTCATTCACGACTCACCGTAAACCAGAAACACAATATCACCCTCGTGCTCACATCAGATCAGAGCACTAACTCTAACCATAACCCTATTTTCCTCCTACACCTTACTATACCACTAACCCTAACAATAGCCCTGGACCAAGAGCTTGAACCCTCACATTCATTCACACCTCATCATACTCTGGAAACACAATATCGCAGTCATACTTTCAGCAGAGCTGGATCCTAACTCTAATCGTAACCCAACCAGCCCGGTACAGCTTACCCAACACCTAATCGTGACCCTGGACCTGTTCTCTCGATCTGATCCCTCATCATCACAATTGACGTCACCTCCGCCACACTGTAATCCTTATCAATATCGCTCCGGACCCCATCAGAGCTGTACCTGATCGTATCATAACTCTCTTCTTCACATACATGTTACCAAAAACCTGACTCGAATCCTTTCCGTTATCCCAGGATGTGACCTTCACTGTCATAAACATCTAACTGCAACTCTCAAACACAATATCGCCTCACATTAGAGATGCATGCAAACTCTAACCAGAAACGAAACCTCCAGGTTAAACTTAACAAACACCCAACCTTAGTCCTAGTCTTGGCTGTTGAACGTTAACCCTCACATGCACCCATGCCTAAACGTAACCCAGAACCTCAATATCACCGTCGTTCTCACATCAGAGCCGGACCCTAACTCTAACCGTATCCCTATTTTCAACTTACACCTTACCCAACACAGAACCCTAAACTTAGTCCTGGATCCGGATCCTGAACCCTCACATTCATTGACACCTCAGCTTATCCCGGAAATACAATATCGCCCTCGTCCTCATACTAGATTTTGACCCTCACTCTCATCGTAATGAAACCTGCCCCTTACAACTTAACAAACACCTAACCGTAATCCTAGCCTCGTGCCTTTACCTGAACCCTCACCATAACTCCCGCTTCAGTGTATCACTGGAACACAATATTGCCCTTGCTTTCACATCCGACCACGAACCTAACTGTGACAGTAAACCTATTTTCCACTTACACCTTACCGAACACCTAACACTATCCCTAGCCCTGGAAACCGAGACTGAACCCTCATGTTCATTCACGCCTCACTGTAACCCAGAAACACAATATAACCCTCATGCTCACATCAGATCAGGACACTGACTCTAACCGTAAACCTATTTTCTGCTTATACCTTACCAAACCATTAACCCTAACCTTAGCAATGGACCAGGAGCCTGAATCCTCACATGCATTCACTCCTCTTCGTAAACCGGAAACCCAATATCACCCTCGTACTTACAGTAGAGGTGGATCCTAACTCTAATTGTAACCCAACTAGCCCAGTAGAGCTTAACCAACACCTAACCATAACGCCAGACCTGTTCCCTTGACCTGATAGCTCAACATCACAATTGATGAAACAACCCCTCACCGTAATCCTGTTCAATATCACTCTGGACCTCATCAGAAATGAACTTGATCATATCATAACCCTCTCCTCCACATACATGCCACCAAACACCTGACCTGAATCCTATCCATGATCCCAGGACTTGACCTTTACTGTCATTCACGTCTAACCACAACACTCAAACACAATATTGCCTTCAACCTCACATTAAAGGTGCATGCAACTCTAACCACGAAAGAAACCTCCAGGTAAAACTTAACAAACACCTAAACTTAATACTAGCCCTGGCCTTTGAACGTGACCCCTCACATGCACACACGCCTAAACATAACACAGAACATCAATATCACCGTCGTCCTCACATCAGAGCCGGACCCTAACTCTAACTGTAACACTATTTTCAACGTACACCTTACCCAACACGGAATCCTAACCCTAGCCCTGGACCCAGAACCTGAACCCTCATGCTCATTTACACTTCAACATAACTCTAAAACCAAATATCTCCCTTGTCCTCATATCAGAGCTGTCCCCTAACTATAACAGAAATCGTATTTTCCACTTATACCTTACCGAACACCTAACACTACCCCTAGCCCTTAACACAGAGCCTGAACCCTCACATCCATTCTCGCCTCAGCTTAACCCAGAAACACAATATTGCCCTGTCCTCATAACAGAGCTGGATCCTAACTCTAATCGTAACAGAACCCGCCACTTACAACTTACGGAACACCTAACCCTAACCCTAGCCCTGGCAATGCTACCTGCCCCTTCCACGTGACCATCAACGTCACCTATGAGTCACCATAACCATGAACTTCAATCTAGCCGTCGACCTCACTTCAGAACCAGACACTAACCGTAACCATAATCATATCCACCCCAAACACTTTATCCAAAACGTAACCCTATCCCTGGCTATGGCATCTGGACAGAACTCCTCACGGACCCCAGTGACTTCACACATGCTTCACCATAACACTCAAACTCAGTCTCGCAATTGTCCTCACATCGGAGCTGGGCACTATCCCTAACTGTAAACCTATCGTCCCCAAACACCTTACCGAACACCTATCCTTAAACCTAGCCCTGGTCCCTGGTCCCACCAACAGAATCGACGTCCCACATGCCTCAGGATAACCCTGAAACTCAATATTGCCCTCGCCATCACATCGGAGCCAGACCCTCACACTAAATGTAACACTCTCTTCCCCATACACGTTACTGAACACCAAACCCTAAGCCTATCCCTAACCACTGGAGCTGACCCTTCCCGATAATCATTGACATAACACACGATTCAGTGTAACACAGAACATAAATCTCAACCCCGCCCTCACATTAGACCCAGACCCTAAATCTAGCTGTTACCCAATTCTTTCCTGACACCTTACAATACACCTAAGCCAAACCCTAACACTCTCCACTGGACCTGAATCTCCCATCACCATTGATGTTACCAATGCCTCAATGTAATCCTAAACCTCAATCTCGCCATCGCCCACACATCGGAGCGAGTCACCAACTGCAACCATAAACCTCTCCTAAATATACAACTTCTAAACAGCTAAATCTAACCCTAGCTGTGGCTCCTGGACCTGAACCTTGCCCGTCACCATCGACATAACCCACATTTCATCGTAGATCTGAACCTCAATCTCGCCCTCGCCCTCAGATCACAGACTGAACCTAACTACCGCAATCCTATTCTCCCCATACCCCTCATCAAACACCTAACCATAGCCCTAGCCCTTCCACCTAGACCTGATCACTCCCCATAAACATTGACATCACCCACATCTCACCGTAAACCTGAACCTCAATCTTGCCCTCGCCCTCACATCAGAGCCAAAAACTGATATTAAACGTAAAACTCTCTTCCCCATGCAACTTACAGAACACCTAACCCTAGCCCAGCTCTGGCAATGGGACCTGCCCCCTCCACGTGAACATCAAGGTCACCTATGACTCACTGTAAATATGTAACTCAATCTCACCATCGCCTTGCCTTCAGAGTTGGAGACTAACTCAAAAGGTAATCATGTCCTACCTGAACACCTTATCCAACAAGTAACCAAAGACCTACCCATGGCCACAGACCTGGACTCCTACTGGACCCGAACAACGTCACACATGCTTCACTATAACACTCAAACTCAATCTTGCAATCGTCCTCACATCAGTCGGACACTAAACCTAACTGTAAACCTACCCAACCCGAACAAATTCCCGAACACCTAACCCGAAACCTAGCCCTGGTCCCTGGTCCTGACCCCCACCTCTCACCATCGATGTCCCACATGCCTCACCATAAACGTGAAACTCAATCTCGGCCTTGCCTTCTCATCAGACCCAAACTCTAACTCTAACCTTAATGCTATCCTTCTACTACACCTTACCAAACACCAAATCCAAAACCTGGCCCTGGCCCCTTGACATGACTCCACCCTGTCACCTTCATCATCAGGCATGCTTAAGAGTAACACTGAACCTCAATCTGGCCCTTTCCACCACATCAGATGCAGACCATAACTCTAACAATAACCATGCCTTCCAGGTACACTATACCGAACACCTAACCTTAACCCTAGCCCTGACCCCTGGACCTGACCCCTCGCCATCACTATTGACATAACACACGAGTCAGCGTAAACCAGAACATCAATCTCTACCCCGCCCTCACATCAGAGCCAAAACCTAACTCTATCCGTAACTCAATTCTTACCCGACACTTTACCGTACACCTAACCAAAACCCTAACACTCACCACTGGACCTGAAGCTCCCATCACCATCGAAGTCACCAATGCCTCAATGTAATCCTAAAGCTCAATCTCGCCTTCACCAACACATTGGAGCCGATCACTAACTCTAACTGTAAACCTATCCTTCCTGTACAACTTTCCAAACAGCTAAAACTAACCCTAGCCGTGGCTCCTGGACCTGACACTTGCCCGTCACCATCGACATCACCCACGCTTCAATGTAGCGCTGAACTTCAATCTCGCCCTCGCCCTCACATCAGAGCCTGAACCTAACTCTACCACAATCCCATTCGCCCTGTACAACTCACCGAACATGTAACCCTAACCGAAGCCCTGCCACCTAGACCTGATCACTCCCCATCAGCACTGAAGTCACCTGGGTCTCAACATAAACCTGAACCTTAATCTTGCTCTCGCCCTCACATCAGAGCAAGACCCTCACACAAAAGGGAACACTCTCTTCCCCATATACCTTATGGAATACCTAACCCTAACCCTAGCCCTGGCAATGGGAGCTGCTGCCTCCACGTGACCTTCAATATCACCTATGCCTCACTGTAACCAAGAGCCTCAATCTCACCATCGCCTTCACTTCAGACCCGGACACTAACTCTAACCATTATCATATGTTCCCTGAACACCTTATCCAACATGTCATCCTAGCCCTAGCTATGGTCCCTGGACCGGACTCCTACAAGACCCTCACGATGTCACTCATGCTTCATCATAACTATCAAATACAATCTCGAAATCGTCCTCACATCAGAGCCAGACACAAACTCTAACCATACAATTATCCTCACTGAACACCTTCCAAAACACCTAACCATAACCCTATCCCTGGTACATGGTCCGGACAAACACCCATCACCATCGTCATTTGACATGCCTCACCATGTACCTGAAACTCAATCTCGCACTCGCACTCAAATCAGACCCGTACTCTAACTCTAACCATAATGTTATCCTTCCACTACAACTTACTGAACACCAAAACCAAACCCTGGCCCTGGCCTATGGATATGACTCCACCCTGTCACCTTAGTCATCACCCATGCTTCATAGTAACATTGAACCTCAATATCGCCCTTTCCCCCAAATCAGATGTGGACCCTAACTCTAATAATAACTCTACATTCCAGTACAGCATACCAAACACCTAACCCTAACCCTAGCCCTGTCAATGTTACCTGCCCCCTCCACATGACCATCAAAGTTACCTATGCCTCTATGTAATCATGAACCACAATCTCACCATCGCCCTCAATTCAGAGCAGGACACAAACTCTAACCATTATTATATCCTCCCCAAACACTGTATCCAACACGTAACCTAGCCCTAGCCATGGCCCCTGGAATGGACTCGTACCAGACCCAAACGATGTCACATATTCTTAGCCATAACACTCAAACTCAATCTCGCAATCGTCCTCACATCAGAGCTGGACACTAACTCTATCCGTAAACCTAAGCTCCCTGAAAACCTTACCGAACACATAACGCTAACCTAGCCCTGGTCCCTGGTCCTGACCCACACCTGTAACCATCCATGTCCAAAATGCCTTATCATAAACCTGAAACCCTATCTGGCCCTTGCCCACACATCGGAGCTGGTCACTTACTCTAACCATAAACCTATCCTTCCCGTACACCTTTCCAAGCAGGTAAACCTAAGCCTAGCCATGTCTCCTGGACCTGACCCTTGTCCGTCACCATTGACATCACCCACGCTTCACCATCGCTCTGAACCCCAATCTCGCCCTCTCACTCACCTCAGCACCTGAACCTAACTGTACCGCAATTCTATCCACCCCATAGCCCTCACCAAACACCTCACCCTAACCCTAGCCCAGTGATTTAGACCTGATCCCTCCCCATAAACATTGACATCACCCACATTTCACCATAAACCTAAAATTCAATTTTGTCTCGCCCTCACATCAGAGCCAGAACCTCACACTAAGTGTAACACTTGCTTCCCATACACCTTACACAACCCCTAACCCTAATCCTAACCCTGATATTGGGACCTGCCACCTCCACGTGACCATCAACATCACCTATGCCTCAATGTAACCATGAACCTCAATCTTGCCATCACCTTCACTTCAGAGCTGGACACTAACTCTAACCGTAATCGTATCATTCCACTGCAACTTACCAAACACCAAAACCAAACCCTGGCCCTGGCCTTTGAACATGACTCCACCCTGTCACTCTCTTCATCACGCACACATCATAGTAACACTGAACCTCAATCTCGCCACATCAGATGCATACCGTAAACCTAAAATAGCCCTACTTTTCAGATACACCATAACAAACACCTCACCCTGACTCTAGCCCTGGCCACTGAACCTGGAACCTCCCAATCACCATTGACATAACCCAAGACTCAGCGTAACACACAATATCAATCTCACCCCACGTTCACATCACAGCCGGACTCTAACTCTATACCTTACCCAATTATTCCCCAGCACGTTACCATACACCTAACCCAAACCCTAACACTCACCACCGAACCCGAATCTCCCATCACCATCGATGTCACCAATGCCTCAGTATAATCCTAAACCTCAATCTTTCCCTTGCCCACACATCAGAGCGGGTGACTAATTCTAACCGTAAACCTATCCTTCCCATACACCTTTCAAACAGCTAAACCCAACCCTAATCATGGCTCCTGGACCTAACCCTTGCCTGTCACCATCGAATTCACCAACGCTTCACCTTAGTTCTGAACCTCAATCTCGACCTCGCCCTCATATCACAGCCTCAGCTTAATTCTACCGCAATCCTATCTTTCCCGGACCACTCACCAAACACCTAACCCTCACGGTAGCCCTACCACTGAGACCTGAACCCTTCCTATCAATATTGACGTCACACACGTCTCACCATAAACCTGAACCTCAGACCCAGAATCGCCCTCCCATCAGACCCAGACCCTCACACTAACTTTAACACACTCTTGCCCATACACCATATGGGACAACTGACCCTAACACTAGCCCTGGCAATGGGTCCTGCTCCCTCCACGTGAGCATCAACCTCACCTATGCCTCACCATAAACATGAACTTCAATCCAGCCATCTCCCTTACTATAGAGCCATTCACTAACTCTAAAAGAAATCATATCCTCCCCAAACCCCTTATCCAACATGTAACCCTAGCCCTAGCCATGGCCACAGTACAGGACTCCTACCAGACAGGAACAACCTCACACTTGCTTCACCATAACACTCAAACTCAATCTCGCAATCATCCTAACATCAGAGCTGGACACTAAGTCTAACCGTAAACTTATCCTCCCCGAACAACTTCCTGAACACCTAACCCTAACCCTACACCTGGACCTGTTCCTGACCCTAACCCATCAACATCGACATTCCTCACACCTCATGGTAAACCTGAAACTCAATCTCGCCCTCGACCTCATATCAGAGCTGGACCCTAATTCTATAGGTAACCCAAATCTTCCCCAATACCTTACCGTACACCTAACCCAAACCCTAAAACTCGAAAATGGACCTGAAGCTCCTGTCACCATGGAAGTCACCAACTGCTCATTGTAATTCTAAACATCAATATCGCCTCGACCACACAGCGGAGCTGGTCACTAACTCTAACCATAAACCTACCCTTCCCGTACTACATTCCAAACAGCTAAACCTAATCCTAGCCGTGGCTCATGAACCTGACCCTTGCCTGTCACCATCTGCGTCACCCATGCTTCACCGTATCTCTGAACCTCAATCTCGCCCTCACTCTCACATCAGAGCCTGAACCTAACTCTAACGCAATCCTATCCTCACAGTACCCCTCATCAAACACCTATCCATAACCCTATGCCTGCCACCTAGAACGGTTCCCACCCCATCAACATTGCCATCACCCACATCTCACCATAAACCTAAACCTCAACCTTACCCTCGCCCTCACGTCAGAGCCAGACCCTCACACTAACAGTAACACTCTCCTCCTCATACACGTTACAGAACATCTAACTTTAACCTTGGCCCTGGCAATGGGACCTGCCCCCTCCACGTGACCATCAATGTCACCTAAGCCTCACCGTAACCATGAACCTCAATCTCGCCATCAGCCTCACTTCAGAGCCAGACACGAACTCTAAAAGTTATCAGATCATCCCCGAACATCTAATCTTACACATAAACCTAGGCCTAGCCGTGGCCCCAGGACCAGACTCCTACCTGACC
>JAQQAC010006904.1:14451748-14486341 GCA_029783875.1 Phataginus tricuspis | reverse complement strand
ACATTACGGAACACCTAACCGTAACCCTAGCACTGGCAAAGGGACCTGACCCCTCCATGTGAAAATCAATGTCACCTATGCCTCAACTTAACCAAGAACCTCAATCTCGCCATCGCCCTAACTTCAGAGACGGACACTAGCTCTAACCATAATCATATCCTCCCCAAACACTTTATCCAGCATGTTACCCAAGGCCTAGCGATGACCACAGTTCCGGACTCCTACCGAAAATGAAACACGTCACACATGCTTCACCATAACACTCAAACTGAATCTCGCAATCGTCCTCACATCAGGACTGGACACTAACTCTACACGTAAACTATCCTCCCCGAACACTTTACCAACAAATAACACTAACGCAAGCCCTGGTCCCTGGGCTTGACCCCGACCTGTCACCATCGACGTTACACAGGCCTCACCATAAACCTGAAATTCAATCTCGCCCTACCCCTCTCATCAGATTCAAACTCTAACTCTAACTGCAATGCTATACTTCCACTACACCTTACCGAACACCAAAAACAAATCCTGGGCCTGGCCCCTGGACATGACTCCACCCTGTCAGCTTCGTCGTCACCCACGCTTCTTAGGAACACTGAACCTCACTCTCACACCTTCACCCACATAAGATGTGGACCCTAACTCTAACAATAACACTACCTTCCAGGTACACCACACCAAACACCTAACCGTAACCCTAGCCCTGACCACTGGACCTGAGCCCTTCCCTTCACCATTGACATAACACACGACTCAGCATAACCCAAAAGGTAAATCTCACCCCTGCCCTCACATAAGAGCCGGACCCTAACTCTATCAGTAACGCAATTCTTCCCTGACACCTTACTGTACATCTAACTCAAACCCTAGCACTCACCACTGGAGCTGAAGCTCCCGTCTCCATCGATGTCATCAACTCCTCACTGTAATCCTAAAGCTCAGTCTCTCCCTCACCCACAAATTGGAGATGGTCACTAACTCTAACTGTAAACCTATCCTTCCTGTACAACTTTCCAAACACCTAAATCTATCCCTAGCTGTGGCTCCTGGACTTCACCTTTGCCTGTCATCATTGGCATCACACATGCTTCACAGTGACTCTGAAACTCAGTCTTGCCCTTGCCCACACATCAGAGCCAGACCTTCACACTAACAGTAACACTCTCTTCCCCTTACACCTTATGGAACACCTAACACTAAACCGACCTTGGCAAATTGAACTGCCCCCTCCACGTGGCCATCACCATCACCTATGCCTGACTGTAATCATGAACCTCAATCTCGCCATCGCTCTCACTTAAAAGCCAGATACAAACTCCAACCGTTATCATATCTTCCCCGAACACCTTATCCAACACATACCCATAGCCGTAGCCATGGCCCCTGGACCGGACACCAACCGGACCTGAACGATGTCACACATGCTTCATCATAACACTCAAACTCCATCTCAGTATCGTCCTCACATCAGAGCCGGACACTCACTCTTTCTGTAAACCAATCCTCCCTGTACACCATTCCAAGCAGCTAAACATAAGCCTAGCCGTGGCTCCTGTACCTGACCTTTCCCGTCCCAATTAACATCACCGATGCTTCACCGTAGCTCTGAATCTCAATTTCACCCTCCCTCACATCAGAGCCTGAACCTAACACTATCGAAATCCCGTCCGTCCCATACACCCCACAGAACACCTAACCCTAACCTGGCTTGGCCACTTAGACCTGATCCCTCCCCATCAATATTGACATCACCTGCATCTCACCATAAAACTGAACCTCAATCTTGCCCTCGCCCTCATATTAGAGAAGGACCCTCACACCAAAGGTAACACTGTCTTCCCAATACACATTACAGAACACCAAACCCTAACCCTAGACCTGTAAATGGGACCTGCCCCCTCCACGTGACCATCAGTGTCACCTATGCCTCACCATAACCATGAACCTCAATCTTGCCATCGCCCTCACTTCAGAGCCGTACACTAACTCTAACCTTAATCATACTCTCCCAGAACACATTATCCAGCACATAAGCTTAACCCTAGCCATGGGCACTGGACTGGACTCCTACCAGGCCCAAACGACCTCACACATGCTTCACCATAACACTCAAACCCAGTCTTGCAACTGTTCTCACATCAGAGCCTGACACTAACACTAACCGTGAACGTATCCTCCCCGAACACCTTACCAAACACCTAAGACTAACTCAGTTCCTGGTCCCTGGTCCTAACCCCCACCTGTCACCATCGATGTCCCACACGCCTTACCATAAACCTGAAACTCAATCTCGACCTTTATCTTTCAGCAGACCCGGAATCTAACTCTAACTGTAATGCTATCCTTCCACTACACCTTACCTAACACCAAAACCAAACCCTGACCCTGGCCCCAGGACATGACACTACACTGTCAAGTTCATCGTCACCCATGCTTCCTAGTAACAAAGAACCTCAATCTCGCACTTTACCCCACATCATATGCAGACCCTAACTAACAATAACCCTGCCTTCCAGGTACACCATACCGAACTCCTAACCTTAACCATAGCCCTGGTCCCCGGACATGACCCCTGCCCATCACCATTGACCTAACACATGATTCATCGTAACCCAAAATATCAATCTCGCACCCCCCCACATCAGAGTCAGATCCTAACCCTATCCGTAACCCAATTCTTCCAAGACACAGTACCGTACACGGAACCCAAACTGTAATTCTTCCACAGGATCTGAAGCTCCCATCACCATTAATGTCATCAACACCTCACTGTAAACCTAAACTTCAATCTGGCCCTCTCCCACACATCGAAGCAAATCACCAACTCCAACCATAAACCTATCCTTCCCGTATACCTTTCCAAACAGCTAAACCTCAACCCTAACCGTGGCTCCTGGTCCTGAACCTTCATGGCCACCATCAACATCACCCATGCTTCATCATAGCTCTGAAACTCAATCTGACCCTAGCCCTCACATCAGACACGTACTCTAATTCTAACCATAATGTGAATCTCCACTACACCTTATCGAACACCAAAACCAAACCCTGGCCCTGGTCCCTGGACATGACTCCACCCTGCCACCTTCGTCATCACCCACATTTCATAGTAACACTGAACCTCAATCTAGCCCTTTCCCCCACATCAGAAGTGGACCCTAACTCTAACAATAACCCTATCTTCCAGGTACACCATACTGAACACCTAACCCTAATCCTTGACCAGGCCACTGGACCTGATCTCTCCCCATCATCATTGATATAAGGTATGACTCAGCATAACGCAGATCATCAATCTCCCCACACCCTCACATCAGGGCCGGACCCTTACTCTATCCATAACCCAATTCTTCCCTAAAACCCTAGAGTTCACGTAACCAAAAGCCTAACAATCGCCACTGGACCTGAAGCCCCTGTCACCATCGATGTCACCAACGCCTCACTGTAATCCTCAACCTCAATCGTGCACTCACCCACACATCGCAGCCGATCACTAACTCTAAACATAAACCTATCCTTCACATACAACTTTCCAAACAGCTAAACCTAACCCAAGCCGTGGCTCCGAGACGTGAGATTTGCCCACCACACGTGCTTCACCATAGCTCTTAACGTCAATCTCGCCTTCGCCCTCACATCAGAGCCTGAAACTAACTCTACCACAATCGTATCCTCCCCGTACCCCTCACCGAACACCTAACCATAACCCTAGACATGGTCCCTGGTCCTGATACCGACCTGTCATCATCGACATCCCACATGCCTCACCATAAACCTGAAACTCAATCTCGCCCTCACGCTCACATCAGACCCGTGTTCTAACCCTAAACATAATGCTATCCTTCCACTACACCTTGCCGAACACCAAAACCAAACCCTGGCCCTGACCCCTGGACATGACTAAATCCTGTCACCTTCATTGTCACCCACGCTTCATAATAACACTAAACGTCAATCTCACCCTCTCCCCCACATCACATGCAGACCCTAACCCTAAAAATATCCTTACCTTACAGGTACAACATACCTAACAGGTAACCCTAAACCTAGCCTTGGCCACTGCTCCTGACCAATCCCCAGTGCCATTGACATAATGCACGACTCAGCATAACACAGAACATCAACCTCGTCCCCACGCTCACATCACAGTTGGACCTTAACTCTATCCATAATGCAAATCTTCACCGACACCTCACGGTACACCTAAAGAAAACCCTAAAACTCTCCACTGGACCTGAAGCCCACCTCACCATCGATTTCACCAAAACTTCACTGTAATCCTAAACCTCAATCTAGCCCTCGCCCACACATCTGAGACCATCACTAACTCTACTCATAAACTATCCTTCCATTACACCTTTCCAAACAGCTAAAGCTATCCCAAGACCTGGTTCCTGATCCTGACATTTGCCCATCACCATCGATGTCACCCACATTTCACTGTAGATCTGAACCTCAATCTCACCATCACATTCACATGACAGCCTGAATCAAACTCTACCACAATCCTATCCTCCCCGTACAAGTCACAGAACACATAATGCTAACCCTAGTCCTGCCAGCTAGTCCTGATCCCTCACCGTCAACACTGACATCACCCACATCTCACCATAAACCTGATCCTCAATCTTGCCCTCGCCCTCACATCAGAGCCAAAATTTCATAGTAACCATAACAGTCTTTTCCCCATACACCTTACCGAACACCTAACCCTAACCCTAGCTCTGGCAATGGGACCTGCCCCCTCCACCTCATCAACATCACCTATGACTCACCGTAACTATGAAGCTCAATCTCACCATCACCCTCACTTAGAATCGGAGAATAACTCTAACCGTATTCATATCCTCCCCGAGCACCTTATCCAACATGTAACCTAAGCCCTAGCCATGGTGACTGGACTGGAATCCTACCGAACCTGAACAACGTCACACATTCTTCACCATAACACTCAAACTCAATCTCGCAATTGTCCTCACATCAGAGGTGGACACTAAATCTAACCGTAAAACTATCCTCCCTGAACAACTTCCCGAATACCTAACCCTTACCCTACCCTGGTCCCTGGTCCAAACCCCCACCTGTCACCATCGACGTCCCACATGCCTCACCATAAACCTGAAACGGAATCTCGCCCTTTCCCTCTCATCAGACTGAGACTCTAACTCTAACCGTAATGCTATCCTTCCACTACACCTCACTGAACACCAAAATGAAACCCTGGCCCTGGCCCCTGGGCATGACTCCACACTGTCACCTTCATGGTCACCCACATTTCATAGTAACACTGAACTTCAATTTCACCCTTTCCCCCACATCAGATGCGGACCCTAACTCTAACAGTAACCCTGCCTTCCAGTTATACCATACCGAACACCTAACCCTAATCCTAGCCCTAGCCACTGGACCTGACCTCTCCCCATCACCATTGACCTAACGCAGGACTCAGCATAACCCAGAACATCAATCTCGCCCCTACCCTCACATCAGAGCCAGAAGCTAACTCTAACCATAACCCAATTTTTCCCTGACACATTACCGTACACATAACTCAAACTGTAAAACTCGCCACTAGACCTGAAGCTCACCATCACCATTGATGTCACCAACACCTCACTGTAATCCTAAAGCTCAATCTCGCCCTCACCCACACATCGAAGCCAGTCAACAACTCTAACCATAAAACTATCCTTCCCGTACACCTTTCCAAACAGCTAAACCTAACCCAGGCTGTGGCTCCTGGTCCTGACCCTTGCCTGTCAGCATTGACATCACCCTTGCTTCACCATAGCTCTGTACCTCAGTCTCCCGTTCGCCCTCACATCAGAGCCAGAAACTACCTCTATCCATTACCCAATTCTTCCCCGAAACCTTACAGTACACCTAACCAAAACCCTAACACTCGCCACTGGAACCGAAGCCCCTGTCACCATTGATGTCACCAACGCCTCACTGAAATCCTAAACCTCAATCTCGGCCTCTCCCACACATCAGAGCCAGTCACTAACTCTATCCGTAAACCTATCCTTCCAATACACCTTTCCAAGCAGCAAAACCTAAGCCTCGCCATGGCTCCTGGACCTGACACTTGCCCATCACCATCGACATCACCCATGCTTCACCGTAGCTCTGAACCTCAATCTCGCCCTCACCCTCACATCAGCGCCTGAACCAAACTCTACCACAATCCTATCTGCCCCATAACCTTCACCGAACACCTAACCCTAATCCTAGCCCAGCTACTTAGACATAACTAGTTGACTCTATAGTGTTAATCATATTGCAGTATATAAATATCAAAACACATTTTACACCTTAAACACAATGCTACAAGTCATTATGTCTCAATTTAAAAAAGATATACAGTAATGATTAAGAGAGTGCACTCTGAAATCAGCATGGGCTCAAATTCTCGCCCTGACCCTGTGGACTTAGGGCTAATACAGCAGAGACTCGGTTTTGTTTTGTCATCTGTAAAGCGGGGATGGTAACTGTCTAACTCAGGGTTGTTATGAGACTCAAGTAAGCTTTTATATAAATAAAGCGATTATCAGCTCGTCAGAAATGCTAATTGAGCCTCATTAGCATTAGGGTGTTGTGATAAACATGAAATTAGCCTGCACACCAGACATACTCATGCTTTTGGGTTTGCCCCTTGGATCAGCAATGCTTTGAAGGGCTAAAGGCATTTGCCAAACTGTAGTAACACGATCTCACAGGAGCTACTGATGGGGATTTAGATTTCATCATTCCCAGATTGGCATAAGGCAAGTCTTGATAGGAGATAGAGAAAAAAAAGAAAACATTGAGGTCACCCGCATCTCACCATAAACCTGAACCTCAATCTTGCCTCACCCTCACATCAGAGCCAGACCCTCACACTAACTGTAACACTCTCTTCCCCATACACCTTATGGAACACCAAACCCTAACCCTAACCCTGGCAATGGTATCTGCCACCTCCATGTGACCATCAAAGTCACCTTTCCCTCCACATAACCATGAACCTCAGTCTCGCCATTACCTTCACTACAGAGCCAGACACTAACTCTAACGGTAATTGTATCCTCCAGGAACACGTTATCCAACATGTAACCCTAGCCATATCCTTGGCTAATAGACCACAGCCCACCAGTACCGAAAGACCTCACACATGCTTCACCATAACACTGAAACTCAATCTCGCATTGGTCCTCTCATCAGAGACAAACGCTAACTCTAACCATAAACCTATCCTACCCAAACACTTTACCGAACTCCTAACCCTAACCTGAGCCCTGGTCCCTGGTCCAAACACCCACCTGTCACCATCGACATCCCACCCCTCACCATACACCTGAAACTCAATGTCGCCCTCACCCTCACATCAGACCCTTACTCCAACTCTAATCATAATGCTATCCTTCCACTACACCTTACCGAACAGCAAAACCAACCCTGGACCTTGCCCCTGGACATGACACCGCCTGTAACCTTTGTCATCACCCATGTTCATAGTCACAATGAACTTCAATCTCGCCCTGGTCCCACATTGGAGCCGGTCACTAACTCTAACCATAAACCTCACCTTCATGTACACCTTTCCAAACAATGAAAACTAAACCCAGCCTTAGCTCCCAGACCTGACCCTTGCCTGTCACCATCGAATTCACCCACGATTCACCGAAGCTCTGAACTTCAATCTTGTCATCACCCTCACATCACAGGCTGAACTTAACTACCGCAAGCCTATCCTCCCGATACCCCTCACTGAACATCGAACCCTAACCCAGGCACTGCCACCAAGACCTGATCCCTCCCCATTAACATTGAAATCACACACATCTCACCATAAACCTCAAACTCAGTCTTGCCCTACCCCTCACGTTAGAGCCAGACCTTCACCCGCACGATAACACTCTCTTCCCCATACTCCTTACAGAACACCTAACCCTAATCCTAGCCCTGGCAAAGGGACCTGCCCCCTCCACATGACCATCAACATCACGTATGCCTCACCATAACCATGAACCTCAATCACACCATCGCCCTAACTTCAGAGCTGGACCCTAACTCTATCCGTGCCCCAATTCTTCCCCGACACTTTACCGTACACCTAACCCAAACCCTAACACTCTCCACTGGATCTGAAATTCCCATCACCATCGATGTCACCAATGTTTCACTGTAATCCTAAACCTCAATCTCGCCCTCCCCCACAGATTAGAGCCAGTTACAAACTCTAACCATAAACCTATCCTTTCCATAACTTTTCGACACAGCTAAACCTAGCCCTAGACGTGGCTCTTGGACCTAAACCTTCCTGTCACTGTCACCACCGACATTACCCACACTTCACTGTAGCTCTGAACCTCAATCTCACCCTCACCCTCACATCAGAGCCTGAAGCTAACTCTACCACAATCCTATCCTCCCCGTACCCCTCATCGAACATATAACCATAATCCTAGCCCTGCCACCTAGACCTGATCCCTCCCCATCAACACTGAAATCACCCACATCTCACCATATACATGATCCTCAATCTTGCCCTCGCCCTCACATCAGATTCAAAAACTCATAGAAACTGTAACACTCTTTTCCCCATACACCTTATGGAACACCTTATCCTAACTCTAGCCCTCACAATTGGACCTGCCCCCTCCACGTGACCATCAACATCACCTGTGACTCACCCTAACCATGAAGCTCAATCTCGCAATCGTTCTCACTTCAGAGTCGCCGACTAACTCTAACCGTATTCATATTCTCCCTGAACACCTTATCTAACACGTAACCAAAGCCCTAGCCATGACCACTGGACCAGATTCCTACCGAACCTGAACAATGTCACACATGCTTCACCATAACACTCAAACTCAATCTCGCAATCGTCCTCACATCAGAGTCCGACGCTGAATCTAACTGTAAAATTATCCTCCCCGAACAACTTCCTAAAAACCTAACCCTAACCATAGCCCTGGTCCTCGATCCTAACCCTCACATGTCACCATCGACTTCCCACATGCCTCACCATAAACCTGAAACTCAATCTCGTCCTTTCCCTCTCATCAGACTGGGGCTCTAACTCTAACCGCAATGCTATCCTTCCACTACTCCTTACCGAACACCGAAACAAAACCCTGACCCTGGCCCCTGGACATGACACCACCCTCTCACCTTCGTCGTCACCCATGCTTCATAGTAACACTGAACCTAAATTTCGCCCTTTCCCCCACATCTAGATGTGGACCCTAACTCTAACAATATCCCTGCCTTCCAGGTACACCATACTGAACAGCGAACCCTAACCCTAGCACTGGCCACTGGACCTGAGCCCTTCCCTTCACCACTGAAATAATGCATGACTTAGCGTAATACAGAACATCAATGTCGCCCCCGCCCTCACATTAGAGCCAAACCCTAACTCTATCTGTAACCTAATTCTTCCCCAATACCTTACCGTACACCTAACCCAATCCCTAAAACTGGCCTCTGAACATGAAGCTCCCGTCACCGTCGATGTCACCAATGCCTCACTGTAATCCTAAAGCTCAATCTCGCCATCACCCACACATCGGAGTCGGTCACTAACTCTAACCGTGAACCTATCCTTACCGTACAACTTTTCAAACAGTTAAACCTATCACTAGCTGTGGCACCTGGACCTCACCCTTGCCCGTCACCATCGGCGTCACACATGCTTCACAGTAACTCTGAAACTCAATCTCACCCTCGCCCTCACATCACAGCCAGACCCTCACACTAATTGTAACACTGTCTTCCCAATACACATTACGGTACACCTAACTGTAACCGTAGCCCTGGCAATGGGACCTGCCCCTCCATGTGACCATCAACGTCACCTATGCCTCACCGTAACCATGATCCTCAATCTCGCCACCACCTTCACTTCAGAGCCGGACACTAACTCTAACCATAATCATATCCTCCCGAACACCTTATCCAACACATAATCCTTGCCCTAGCCATGGCCCCTGGACCGGACTCCTATTGGACCCTAACGATGTCACGCATGGTTCACCATAACCCTTAAATACAATCTCGCAATCGTCCTCAGATCAGAGCAGGACACTATCTCTAACTGTACACCTATCCACCCCAAACACCTTACCGAACACCTAACCTTAACCCTAGCCCTGGTACCTGATCCAGACACCCACACATCACCGTCGACATCCCACACGCCCCACCAAAAACCTGAAACTTATTCTCACCCTCGCCCTGACATCAGACCCGTACTCTATCTCTAACCATTATGTTATCCTCCCACTACACCTTACCAAACACAAAAATTAACCCTGGCCCTGGCTCCTGGACATGACTCCACCTGGTCATCTTTGTCATTACCCATGCTTCATAGTAACATTGAACCTCAATATTGCCCTTTCCCCCACATCACATGCAGACCCTAACTCTAACAATAACCCTACATTCCAGGTACAGCATACCGAACACCTAACCCTAACCCTAGCCCTGGCCACTGGACCTGACCCGACCCCATCATCATTGACATAATGCATGACTCAGTGTAACACAGAACATCAATACCGCCCCCACACTCACATCAGAGCCAGACCCAAATTTTATCTGTAACCCAATTCTTTCTGACACCTTTGCATACACCTAATCCATACCCTAACACTCGCCAAAGGACCTGAAGCTCCCGTCATCATCAATGTCACCAACGCCTCACTATAATCCTAAATTTCATTCTCGCCCTCACCCACACATCGGATAGGGTCACTAACTGTTACCGTAAATCAATTCTTCCCGTACACTTTTTCCAAACAGCTTAACCTAACCCTTGCAGTGGCTCCTGGACCTGACAATTGCCCGTCACCATCGACATCACCCATGCTTCACCATAACTCTGAACCTCAATCTCTCCCTTGCCCTCACATCAGACTCTGAACCAATTTCTACCACAATCATATCCTCCTGGTACCCCTCAACGAACACCTCACCCTAACCCTAGCCCTTCCACATAGACCTGAACCCTCCCCATTAATACTTACATCACCCACATTTCATGATAAACATGAAACTCAATCTTGCCCTCACCCTCACATCAGAGCAGGACCCTGACACTAACGTTAATACACTCTTCCCCATACACCTTACGGTACACCTAACCCTAACCCTAGCCCTGGCAATTCGACATGCCCCCTCCATGTGACCTTAAACATCACCTATGCCTCACTGTAACCATGAACCTCAGTCTCACCATTGCCCTAAATTCAGAGCCAGACACTAACTCTAACCGTAACCATATCATCCACGAACACCTTATCCAACCCATAACCATAGCCATAGCCATGGCTCCTGAACTGGACTCCTACCGGACGCGAACGACGTCACACATGCTTCACCATAACACTCAAACTCAATCTCGCAATCATTCTCACATCAGAGCCAGACACTACTACTTTTGTTTTTTCTCTTAGTCTTTTTTTTATAATTTATTTTGGCGTTATTAATCTACAATTACATGTGCAATATTATAGTTATTAAACTACCCCTTCATCAGGTCTCCCTCATCAACCCCATTACAGTCACTGTCCATAAGCATACTGAGATGCTATATAATCACTACTTGTCTTCTCTGAGTTGTATAGCTCTCCAAATACCCCCGCAACATTACTAATGTCTGCTAATCGTAATGCTACTTTTACCCTCTTATCCCTCCCTTCCCACACATCTTCCTGAGGCCCTTTCCCTTTGGTAACTATTCGTCCATTCTTGGGTTCTGTGAGTCTGCTCCTGTTTTGTTCCTTCAGTTTTTTTCCTTTGTTCTTATACTCCACATATGAGTGAAATCATCTGGTACTTGTCTTTCTCCACCTGGCTTATTTCACTGAGCATAATACCCTCTAGCTCCATCCATATTGTTGCAAATGGCAGGATTTGATTTCTTCTTACGGCTGAATAATATGCCATTGTGTATATGTACCACATCTTCTTAATCCATTCATCTACTGATGGACACTTAGGTTACTTCCATTTCTTGGCTATTGTAAATAGTGCTGCAATAAACATAGGGGTGCATCTTTCTTTTTGAAATTGGGCTGCTGCATTCATAGGGTAAATTCCTAGGCGTGGGATTCCTGGGTCAAATGGTATTTCTATTTTGAGTTTTTTGAGAAAACTCCATACTGCTTCCCACAATGGTTGAACTAATTTGCATTCCCCCCAGCAGTGTGGGAGGTTACCCTTTTCTCCACATGCTCGCAAACATTTGTTGTTTGTGTTTTGGATGTTGGCATCCTCACTAGTGTAAGGTGATATCTCATTGTGCTTTTAATCTGCATTTCTCTGATGATTAGCCAGGTGGAGATCTTTTCTTCTGCCTGTTGGCCATCTGAAATTCTTCTTCAGAAAAGTGTCTATTCGTGTCCTCTGCCCATTTCTTAATTGGATTATTTGCTTTTTGTTTCTTAAGGTACGTGAGTTATTTATATATTTTGGATGTCACCCCTTATCAGATACTTCATTTATGAATATATTCTCCCATACTGTAGGATGTCTTTTTGTTCTACTGATGGTGTACTTTGCTATACAGAAGCTTTTCAGCTTCGTATAGTCCCACTTGTTCATTTTTGCTTTTGTTTCCCTTGCCCAGGGTGATATGTTCATGAAGAAGTCACTTATGTTTATGTCCAAGAGATGTTTACCTATGTTTTTTTCGAAGAGTTTTATGGTTTCATGACTTACATTCAGGTCTTTGATCCACCTTGAGTTTAACTTTGTATATGGGACTAGATGGTAGTCCAGCTTCATTCTCTTATATGTAGCTGTCCAGTTTTTACAACACCAGCTGCTGAAGAGGCTATCATCTTCCCATTGTATATCCAAGGCTCCTGTATCAAATATTAGTGGACTGTATATGTTTGGGTTAATATTTGGATTTTCTATTCTATACAACTGGTCTGTGGGTCTGTTTTTGTGCCAATAGCAAATTCTCTTGAATACTGTGGCTTTGTAGTAGAGCTTGAAGTCAGGGAGCATAATTCCCTCCATTTTATTCGTCCTTCTCAAAGGATTGCTTTGGCTATTCAGGGTCATTTGTAGATGCATATGAATTTTACAATTATTTGTTCCCATTCATTGAAGAAAACTGTTGGTAGTTTGATAGGGATTGCATTGAATCGGCAGATTGCTTTAGGTAGTAGAGCCATTTTGACAATATTTATTCTTCCTAGCCAAGAGTATGGTATGCATTTCCATGTGTTAGTGTCCTCTTTAATTTCTCTTAGGAGTGTCTTGTAGTTTTCAGGTATAGGTCTTTCACTTCCTTCGTTAGGTTTATTCCTAGGTATTTTATTCTTTTTGATGAAATTGTGAAAGGCATTGTTTTTTTTTTATTTCTCTTTCTGTTAGTTCATCATTAGTGTATAGGAAAGCAACAGATTTCTGTGTGTTAATTTTGTATCCTGCAAATTTGCTGAATTCAGATACTAGTTCTAGTAGTTTTGGAATGGAGTCTTTAGGGTTTTTCATGTACAGTACCCTGTCATCTGCAAATAGTGACAATTTGACTTCTTTTTACAAATCTGGATGCCTTGTATGTCTTACTTTTGTCTGATTTCCATGGCCAGGACATGCAGTACTATGTTGAATAACAGTGGAGACAGTAGAAATCCCTGTGTTGTTCCCAACTTTAGATAAAAATCTTTCAGCTTCTTGCTGTTAAGTATGATATTAGCTGTGTGTTTGTCATATATAGCCTTTATGATGTGGTGGTACTTGCCATCTATACCCATTGTGTTGAGAGTTTTAATCATGAATGGATGCTGAGTTTTATCAAATGCTTTTTCAGCATCTATGGAGATGATCTTGTGGTTTTTGTTCTTCCTTTTGTTGATGTGGTGGATGATGTTGATCCATGTTCGAATGTTGTACCATCCTTGCTTCCCTGGGATGAATCCCACTTGATCATGGTGTATGATCCTCTTGATGTATTTTTGAATTCGGTTTGCTAATATTTTGTTGAGTATTTTGGCATCTACGTTCATCAGGTATATAGGTCTGTAATTTTCTTTTTTAGTGAGGTCTTTACCCGGTTTTGGTATTAGAGTGATGCTGGCTTCATAGAAAGAGTTTGGAAGTATTCCCTCCTCTTCTATTTTTTGGAAAACTTTAAGGAGTATGGGTATTATTTCTTCTCTATTTGTCTGGTAGAATTCAGAGGTGAATCCGTCAGGTCTCGGGGTTTTATCCTTGGGTAGTTTTTGGATTACCGATTCAATTTCTTTGCTCGTCATTGGTCTGTTTAGTTTTTCTGTTTTTTGCTTGGTCAGTCTTGGAAGCTTGTATTTTTCTAAGAAGTTGTCCATTTTTTGTAGGTTTTCCAGCTTGTTAGCATACAGATGCTCATAATATTCTCTTATAATTCTTTGTTTTTCTGTGGGGTCCATCCTTATTCTTCTTTTCTCATTTCTGATTCTGTTTCTGTGTGTAGATTCTCTTTTTCTCTTAATGAGTCTGGCTAGGGGTTTATCTATTTTGTTTATTTTTTCAAAGAACCAGCTCTTGGTTTCATTGATTTTTTTTCTATTGTTTTATTCTTCTCAATTTTATTTATTTCTTCTCTGATCTTTATTATGTCCCTCCTTCTGATGACTTTGGGTCTCATTTGTTCTTCTTTTTCCAATTTCAATAATTGTGTCTTTAGACTGTTCATTTGGGAATGCTCTTCCTTCTTTAAATAGCCCTGGATTGCAACATACTTTCCTCTTAGAACTGCCTTTGCTGCGTCCCACAGAAGTTTTGGCTTTGTGTTGTTGTTGTCATTAGTCTCCATATATTCTTTGATTTCTATTTTGATTTGGCCGTTAACCCACTGATTAATTAGGATAATGTTGTTAAGTCTCCATGTATTTGTGAGCCTTTTTGATTTCTTTTAAAAATTTATTTCTTGTTTTATACATTTGTGATCAGAGAAGTTGGTTGGTAGGATTTCAACATTTTTGAAGTTACTTAGATTCTTTTTGTGGGCTAGTATGTGGTCTATTCTGTAAAATGTTCCATGTGCACTTGATAATAATGTGTATCCTGTTGCTTTTGGGTGCAGAGTTCTGTAGATGTCTGTTAGGTCCATCTGTTCTAGTGTGTTTTTCAGTGTGTGTGTGTCTTTACTTATTCTCTGTCTTGTTGATCTATCCTTTGGAGTGAGTGGTGTGTTGAAGTCTCCTAAAATGAATGCATTGCTGTCTATTTCCTCCTTCAATTCTGTTAGTACTTGTTTCACATATGTTGGCGCTCCTGTGTTGAGTGCATATATATTTATAATGGTTATATCTTCTTGTTGGACTGACCCCCTTATCATTATGTAATGTCCTTCTTTATCTCTTGCTACTTTCTTCATTTTGATGTCTATTTTGTCTGATTCAAGTACTGCAATACCTGGTTTATTCTCTTTGTTGTTTTCATGAAATATATTTTTCCATCCATTCACTTTTAGTCTGTGTATATCTTTGGGTTTGAGGTGAGTGCCTTCAAAGCAGCATATAGATGGGTCTTGCTTTTTTATCCATTCTGTTACTCTGTGTCTTTTTATTGGTGCATTCAGTCCATTTACATTTAGGGTGATTATTGATAGGTATGTACTTATTGCCGTTGGTCGCTTTAGATTCATGATTACCAAAGGTTCAAGGGTGGCTTCTTTACTATCCGACCATCTAACTTAACTTTCTTGTTAAGTTTTTGTGAACACCATCTGATGTTTCTTTGTCTCCTTCTTCTTATTCATCCTCCTCCATTCTTTATATATTAGGTGTTTTATCTTTGTCTTTAGTTAGTATTTGGATGGTCTGCTTTCTTTGCTATGATTTTATTTTCTCTGGTGACATCTTTTTAGCATTCGGGGTGCTTCCAACTAGAGCAGTACCTTTAAGATATCCTGTAGTGGTGTTTTATGAGAGGCAAACTCTCTCAACGTTCATTTGTCAGGAAATTGTTTAGTCCCTCCATCATATTTAAATGTTAATCATGCTGGATACAATATTCTTGGTTAGAGGCCCTTCTTTTCATTATGTTAAATATATCATGCCATTCTTTTCTGGCCTGTAAGGTTTCTGTTGAGAAATCTGATGATAGTCTGATTGGTTTTCCTTTGTAGGTGATATTTTTTCTCTCTCTAACTGCCTTTAATTCTCTGTCTTTATCTTTTATCTTTGCCATCTTAATTATTATGTGTCTTGGTGTTGTCTTCCTTGGGTTCCTTGTGTTGGGAGATCTGTCTGCTTCCGTGGACTGCGATATTATTTCTTTCCCCAGCGTGATAAAGTGTTCAGCAATTATTTCTTCAAGGGCACTTTCTATCCCTTTTTCTCTCTCTTCTTCCTCTGGTACTCCTATAATGCGAATATTGTTCCGTTTGGATTGGTCACACAGTTCTCTTAATATTCTTTCATTCCTAGTGATCCTTTTATCTCTCTCTGCCTCAGCTTCTCTGCGTTCCTGTTCTCTGATTTCTATTGCATTAACAGTCTTTTGCATCTCATCCAGTCTGCTGTTAAGCCCATCGATGGCTTGTCTGATTTCAACATTGTCTTTCCTCAGTTCCCTCACATACTCTCTCAACTCTTGCACATTTTTCTGTAGATCCATCAGCATGGTTATGACTTTTTTTCTGAATTCTTTTTCAGGAAGACTGTGTATGTCCATCCCTTCAGGTTCCCTCTCTGGGGTTCTCTGGGTCTGGAGCTTTGTCTGTACCATATTCCACTGTCTTTTCATGGCTATAGAAATGGTTGCTGGCAGTTGCCACGTATGTCAGCTGGGATTTTTATGACTTTAAAAGGGAAAAAATTCCCACTGGGTGTGGATTCTGTGGGGATGCTGCAGGTGGTGCTGTTGCTCCACTGTTCCAGAGCCGTTGCCACGCCACTCTGCAGGGCACTTTATAGCCCTGGCCAGGGTGGCGATGAAGGGAAGCTGTTGATTTCGGCGGGAAGTCTAATTGAAGCCATCCTTTTAAAGTTGCCATCTTAGGGGTCCGATAACCCAGGACTCCCAGCCTGCTGGGCTGAGTGTTCCAGGGCCATCTGGTCTCTCCACTGGGCTCCTGTCTCTTTAAGACCACAAAGAAAACCGCACACTTTCCTTCTTTTTTTTTCCTTCCCATAGTGCGCTGCAAGTACCCTGGCACATTTCCCGCTCAGACCCTGCACTGTCTGTCTCTCCAATCTCCGCTACTCTGCATGATTTGTGTCAGCACTTCCTGCGCAGTTCACCAGGGCTGGTTATTTTACGGGCCTGTACTTCCACTCTTTCCCGGGCCTGAATCCTCTCCTCCCTCCAGTGTGCTGGGGTGGGGGCGTGCTCAGGCCCCGCCTGGTCATGGCTCTGGATCTTACTTGCCTGGTGGGGTGCCGAGTCCTCTCAGGGGTGGCTGCATGCTGTGCACTTTCCTGTGTATTCTGGTCTCTCATTTAGGAATAAGTATATTTGCTGTATTTTCGTAGATAAATATAGTGTTGGGAGGAGATTTTGTCCGCTGTGTTCATTTCGCCATCTCCCCGGAAGTCCCGGACCCTAATTCTAATCATAAACATATCCTCGCTGAACCCCTAACAATTACCTTAACCCTGGTTCCTCGTCCAGACACCCACCCTTCAACATTGACATCCCACATGCCTCACCATGAACCTGAAAGACGATCTCACCCTCGCCTTTACATCAGACCCAAATTCTAACTCTAACAGTAGTGCTATCGTTCCACTACACCTTACAGAACACCAAAACAAACCCTGGACCTTGCACCTGGACATGACCCCACGCTGTCATCTTCATCACCCATGCTTGTTAGTAACACAGAACCTCAATCTCTCCTTTCCCCCAACACAGATGTGGACCCAAACTGTAACAATAACCCTACATTACAGGAACACCGTACCAAACACCTAACCCTAACCCTAGCCCTGGCCACTGGACCTGAGCCCTTCCCTTCATCATTGACATAACGCATGACTCAGCTTAACCCAAAAGATAAATCTCACACCCCCCTCACATCAGAGCCAGACCATAACTCTATCCGTAACCCAATTCTTCCCTGACACCTTACTGTACACCTAACCCAAACTTTAACACTCGCCACTGGAGATGAAGCTCCCATTACCATTGATGTCACCAACTCCTCACTGTAATCCTAAAGCTCAATCTCGCCTTCCCCCACACATCGGAACTGGTCACTAACTCTAACCGTAAACCTATCCTTCCTGTACAACTTACCAAACAGCTAAACCTAAACCTAACCATGGCTCCTGGACCTGAAAATTGCCTGTGAAAATCGACATCACCTACGCTTCATAGTAACTCTGAAACTCAATTTCTCCCTCTCCCTCACATCAGAGCCTGAACCTAAACTCTACTGCAACCTATCCTCCCCGTACCTCTCACTGAACCCCGAATCCTAATCCTAGCACTGCCACCAAGGCCTGTTCCCTCCCCATCAACACTGACATCACCCACATCTCACCATTAACCTGAACCTCAATCTTGCCCTTGCCCTCATATCAGAGCCCATCCCTCATGCTAACCATAAAACTCTCTTCCCCATACACATTATGGACACCAAACCCAAACTCTAGCCCTGGCAATCGTAACTGCCCCCTCCAGGTGACCATCAACATCACCTATGCATCAACGTAACCATAAACCTCAATCTCACCATCGACCTCGTTTCAGAGGCAGACACTAACTCTAACCATAATCATATCCTCCCCAAACACCTTATCCAACACGTAACCCTATCCCCAGCCTTGGCCACTATACCAGAGTCTACCGGACCCGAACGACCTCACACATGCTTTACCATAACACTCAAACTCAATCTCGCATTCGGCCTCACATCAGAGATGGACACTAAATCTAACCATAAACTTATCCTCCCCAAACACCTTACCGAACACCTAACCCTAACCCTATCCCTGGTCCCCGGTCCTGACCGCCACCTGTCACCATTGACATCACACATGCCTCACTATAAACCTGAAACTCAATCTCGACCTCATCCTCACATCAGACCCATACTCTAACTCTTACTGTAATGTTATCCTTCTACTACACTTTACCAAACACCAAAACCAAACCCTGGCCCTGGCCCTTGGGGATGACCCCACCCTGTCACCTTCATCATCACTCATGCTTCATAGTAGCAGTGAAACTCAATCTCCCCTTTCCCCCACATCAGATGTGGACCCTAACTCTAACAATAACCCTACTTTCCAGATCCACCATACCGAACACCTAACCGTAACCCTAGCCTTGGCCACTGGCCCTGAGCCCTCGCCATCACGATTGACATAATGCACGACTCAGCATAACACAGAAAATCAATGTCACCCCCGCGCTCACATCAGAGCCGGACCCTAACTGTATCCGTAACCCAATTCTTCCCCGATACCTTACCGTACACCTAACACTAACCCTAACACGCGCAACTCGACCTGAAGCTCCCATCACCATCAATGTCACCAACTGCTAATTGTAATCCTAAACCTCAATCTCACCCTCGCCCACACATTGGACCCGGTCACAAACACTAACTATAAAACTATTCTTCCCTTACACCTTTCAAACACCTAAACCTAACACTAATTGTGGCTCCTGAACATGACCCTTGCCTGTCACCATCGACGTCCCCATGCTTCACCATAGCTCTGAACCTCAATCTCACCCTCACCCTCACATCAGAGCCTGAGCCTAACTCTACCGCAATCCGATCCTCCCCGTACCCCTCATTGAGCCCCTAACCGTAACCATAGCCCTGCCACCAAGACCTGATCCCTCCCCATCAACATTGATGTCACACATATCTCACCACAAACCTGTACCGCAATCTGGCCCTCACCCTCACATTAGAGGTGGACCATCACACTAAATGTAACACTGTCTTCCCCATACACCTTACGGAACACCTAACCCTAACCCTAGATCTGGCAATGGGACCTGCTACCTCCATGTGACCATCAACGTCATCTGTGCCTCACCATAACAATGAACCTCAATCTCTTCATCATCATCACTTCAGAGCCGGACACTAACTCTTACCATAATTATTTCCTCCCCAAACACCTTATCCAACACATAACCCTAAGTGTAGCCATGACCATGGGACCAGACTCCTACTGGACCCGAACAACCTCACACATGCTTCACAATAACACTCAAACTGAAATCTCACATTCGTCCTCACATCAGAGCTGGACACAAACTCTAACTGTAAACGTACCCTCTCCGAAAACCTTACCGAACCCCTAACAGAAACCGTAGCCTTGGTCCTGACCACCACGTGTCCTCATAGACATCCCACATGCCTCACCATCAACCTGAAACTCAATCTCGCCCTCGCCCTCACATCAGACCCATGCTCAAATTCTAACCGTAATGCTATCCTTACACTACACCTTACCGATCACCAAAACCAAACCCTGGCCCTGGACCCTGGACATGACTCCATCCTGTCCCCTTCATCGTAACCCACGTTTCATAGTAACACTGAACCTCAATATTGCCTTTTCCCCCACATCACATGCGGACCCTACCCTAAAAATAACTCTACATCCCAGGTACACCATACCGAACACTTAACCCTAACCCTAGCCTTGGCCAATGGACCTGAGCTCTCCCTATCACGACTGACATAACACATGACTCAGTGTAACACAGAACATCAATGTCGCCCCGGCCCTCACATTAGAGCCGGACCCTAACTCTATCCATAACACAATTCTTCCCCGATACCTTACCGTACACCTAACCCAATCCCTAAAACTCGCCTCTGAACATGAAGCTCCCGTCACCGTCAGTGTCACCAATGCCTCACTGTAATCCTAAACCTCAATCTCGTCCTCGCCCACGCATCAGAGGTGGTCACTAACTCTAACCGTAAACCTATCCTTCCTGTACACCTTTCAAACAGATAAACCTAACCCTATCAGTGGCTCTTGGACGTGACCTTTGCCTGTCACCATCAACGTCACGCACAGTTCACCATAGTTCTGATCCTCAATCTCGCTCTTGCCCTCACATCAGAACTTGAGCCTAACTCTACGGCAAACTATCCTCCCAGTACCCCTCACCGAACACCTAACCACAACCCTAGCCCTGCCACTTAGACCTTATCCCTTCCCACCAACATTGACATCATCCATATCTCACCATAAAATTGAACATCAATCTTGCACTCGCCCTCACATCATAGCCACAGTCTCACACAAACAGTGACACTCTCTTCCCCATACCTTACGGAACACCTAACCCTAACCCTAGCCCTGCCACCTAGACCTGATCCCTCACCTTCAACACTGACATCACACTCATCTCACCCTAAACATGAAACTCAATCTTGCACTCGCCCTCACTTTAGAGCCCCACCTTAACCCTCACGGTAACACTATCTTCCCCATACATCTAACGGAACACCTACCCTAACGCTATCACTGGCAATGCTACCTACCCCCTCCACGTGACCATCAACGTCACCTATGCCTCACCGTAACCATGAACCTGAATCTCTCCATCGACCTCTCTTTAGAGCCGGACACTAACTCTAACCGTAATCATATCCTCCCTGAACACATTATCTAACACGCAACCCTATCCCTGGCCACGGCATCTGGACCGGACTCCTACCAGAGATGAACGACCACACACATGCTTCACCATAACACCTATCTCGCAATTGTTCTCACATCAGAGCTGGACAGTAACTCTAACCATAAACCTATCCTCCCTGAACACGTTACTGAACACCTAACCCTTACACTAGCCCTGCTCCCTGGTCCCACCCATCATCATTGATGTCCCACATGCCTCAGCATAAACCTGAAACTCAATCTCACCCTCACCCTCACATCAGACCTGGACTATAAGTCTAACCGTAATTCTATCCTTCCACTACACCCTACGAACACCAAAACCAAACCCAGGCCTTGGTCACTGGACATGACTCCACACTCTCACCTTTGTCTTCATCCACGCTTCATAGTAACACTGAACCTCAATCTCGCTCTATCTCCCACAGCCGATGTGGACCCTAACTCTAACAATAACTGTAACTTCGAGGTACACCATACTGAACAGCTAACCCTAACTCTAACCTTGGTCATGGGCCTGACCCTCCTATCACCACTGACATAATGTACGATTCGGCATAACACAAAAAATCAATCTGGACACATCCTGACATCAAAGCTGGAACCTAACTCTATCCATAACCTAATTCTTCCCCGACACCTTATCGTACACCGAACCCAAACCCTAACACTCGCCACTGGACCTGAAGCTCCCGTCACCATCGATGTCAGCAAAGCCTAACTGTAAGCCTTAACCTCAATCTTGCCCTGCCCACACATCGGAGCCGGTCACTAACTCTAACTGTAAACCTAACCTTCCCATACACCTTTCCAAACGGCTAAACATAACCTGAGTCGTGGCTCCTGGACCTGACCCTTGCCAGTCACCATTGAATTCACCCACGCTTCACCATAGCTCTGAACTTTAATCTCGCTGAAACCCTCACATCAGAGCCTGAACTTAACTCTATTGCAAGCCTATTCTCCCCATACCCCTCACTAAACACCTAACCCTAACCCTAGCCCTGCCACCTAGACCTGATCCCTTCCCATCAACATTGACGTCACACACATCTCACCATAACCCTGAAACTCAATCTTGCACTCGCCCTCACTTTTGAGCCAGACCTTCACCCTCACGGTAACACTCTCTTTCCCATACACCTTACAGAACACCGAATGCTACCCTAACCCTGGCAATGGGCCCTGCCCCCTCCACATGGTCATCAATGTCACCTATGCCTCACCATAACCGTGAACCTCAATCTCACCATCGACGTCACTTCAGAGCCGGACACTAACTCTAACCGTAAACATATCCTCCCAAACACCTTATCCAACATGTAACTCTATCCCTGGCCATGGCATCTGGACCAGACACCAACCGGACCCAAAAGACCTCACACATGCTTCACCATAACACTCAAACTCAATCTCGCAATCTTCCTCACATCAGTGCCGGACACTAAATCTAAACGAAAACCTATCCTCCCTGAACACCTTATCAAACACCTAACCCTAACCCTAGCCCTGGTCCCTGGTTCCACCAGACACCATCGACATCCGACATGCCTCAGCATAAACCTGAAACTCAACCTCGCCCTCGCCCTCACATCAGACCCTTACTCTAAGTCTAAGCGTAATTCTATCCTTCCACTACAGCTTACCGAAAACCAAAACCACACCCTGCCCCTCGCCCCTGGACATGACTCCACCCTGTCACCTTCGTCATCAACCAGGATCCATAGTAGCACTGAACCTCAATTTTGCCCTTTCCCCCCATCATTTGTGGACCCTAACTCTAACCATAACCCTATCTTTCAGGTACATCATACCAAACACCTAACCCTAACACTAGCCCTCCCACCTAGACCACATCCCTCCACATCAACATTGATGTCACCTACATCTCACCATAAACATGAAAATCTATCTTGCCCTCACACTCACATCAGAGCCAGACACTCACACTAATGGTAACACTCTTTTTGTGAAGGGGTCAGGTCCCATTGCCGGGGCTAAGGTTAGGATTAGGTTTTCTGTAAGGTGTATCAGGAAGAGTGTGTTACCGTGAGGGTGAGGGTCTGGCTCTGATGTGAGGGCGAGGGCAAGAATGAGTTTCAGGTTTATGGTGAGTTGTGGGTGACGTCAGGTTGATGGGGAGGGATCAGGTCTAGATGAGAGGCTTAGGGTTAGGCTTACTTGTTCTGTGAGGGTTACGGGGAGGATAGGATGGTGGTAGAGTTGTGATCAGGTTCTGATGTGAAGGCAGTGGCGAGATTCAGGTTCAGAGCCACGGTGTTGCTTGGGTGACGTCAATGGTGTCTGGCAAGGGTCAGGTCCAGGAGCCACCGCTAGGCTTATGTTTAGTTGTTTGGAAAGGTGTTCGGGAAGGATAGGTTTATGGGTAGATTTAGTGTCTGGCTCAGATGTGTGGGCGAGGGTGAGATAGAGGTTTGGATTACAGCGAGGCGTTCGTGACATCGATGGTGACAGGAGCTTCAGGTCCAGTGGAGGGTGTTAGGGTTTGGGTTAGGGGTATGGTAAGATGTGGGGAAAGTATTGGGTAACGGATAGAATTAGGGTCTGGCAGTGATGTGACGGCGGGGGCGAGATTGATGTTCCAGGTTACACTGAGTTGTGCATTACGTCAATTATGATGGGGAGTGGTCAGATCCAGTGGCCAGGGCTAGGGTTAGTGTTAGGTGTTCCATTAGGTGCACCTGGAAGGTAGGGTTATGGTTAGAGTTAGGATCCGCATCTGATGTAGGGGAAAGGGCGAGCTGGCTTTAAGTGTTACTATGAAGAGTAGGTGATTACAAAGTTGACAGGGTGGGGTCATGTCCAGGGGCCAGGTCCAGGGTTTGGTTTTGGTGTTTGGTAAGGTGTAGTGGAAGGATAGCATTACAGCTCGAGTTAGAGTACAGGTCTGATATGAGGGCGAGGGCGAGACTGAGTTTCAGATTTATGGTGAGGCGGGTGGGATGTCGATGGTGAAGGGTGGGTGTCAGGATCAGGGACAAGGGCTAGGGTTAGGGTGAGGTGTTCGGTAAGGTGTTCAGGGAGGATAGGTTTATGGTTAGAGTTCGTGTTCAGCTCTGATGTGAAGACGATTGTGAGATTGAGTCTTGTGGTGAAGCATGTGTGAGGTCATTCGGGTCTGGTAGGAGTCAGGTCCAGTGGCCATGGATAGGGATAGAGTTACGTATTTGATAAGGTTTCCGGGGAGGATATGATTACATTAGAGTTGGTGTCCTACTCTGTAGTGAGGGCGATGGTGATATTGAGGTTCATGGTTACGGTGAGGCATCTTTGAAGTTGATGGTCACATGGAGGGGGCCAGTCCCATTGCCAGGGCTAAGGTTAGGATTAGGGGTTCCTTAAGGTGTATGGGGAAGAGAGTGTTACCTTGAGGGTGATGGTCTGGCTCTGATGTGAGGGCGAATGCAAGAATGAGTTTCAGGTTTAGGTGAGATGTGGGTGACGTCAAGGTTGATGGGGAGAGTATCAGGTCTAGGTGGCAGGGCTAGGGTTAGGCTTACTTGTTCGGGGAGGGTTATGGGGAGAATACGATTGTGGTAGAGTTATGTTCAGGCTCTAATGTGAGGGCAATGTCGAGATTGACGTTCAGAGCTATGGTGTAGTGTCAGTGACGTCGATGGTGACAGGCAAGGGTCAGGTCCAAGAGCCATGGGTAGGCTTATGTTTATCTGTTTGGTAAGGTGTTCGGGAAGGATAGGTTTAGGAGTAGAGTTAGTGACTGGCTCTGATGTGAGGGCGAGGGCGAGATTGAGGTTTAGGATTACAGTGAGGCATTGGTGACATCGATGGTGACAGGAGCTTCAGGTCCAGTGGCGGGTGTTAGGGTTTGGATTAGGTGTATGGTAAGATCTCAGTGAAGAATTGGGTTACGGATAGAGTTAGGGTCTGGCTGTGATGTGAGGGCGGGGTTGACATTGATGTTCTGTGTTACACTGAGTCATGCATTATGTCAAGGTGATGGGGTGTGGTCAGGTCCAGTGGTGATGGCTAGGGTTATGGTTAGGTGCTCGATATGGTGCACCTGGAAGGTAGGGTTATGGTTAGAGTTAGGGTCCCCTTCTGATGTGGGGGAAAGGGTGAGCTGGACATTCAGTGTTACTATGAAGCATAGGTGATGACAAAGGTGACAGGGTGGAGTCATGTCCAGGGGCCAGGTCCAGGGTTTGTTTTGGTATTTGGTAAGCATAGTGGAAGGATATCATTATGGTTAGAGTTAGAGTACCGGTCTGATATGAGGGCGAGGGTGAGATTGAGTTTCAGTTTTATGCTGGTGTGTGTGGGACGTGGATGGTGACGGGTGGGGGTGAGGACCAGGGACCAGGGCTAGTGTGAGGGTTCAGTGTTCAGTAAGGGGTTCAGGGAGGATAGGTCTACGGTTAGAATTAGTGACCGGCTCCGATTGTGTGCGAAGGCGAGATTGAGGTTTAGGATTACACTGAGGTGTTGGTGACATTGATGTTGATGGGAGCTTCATGTTCAGGGGTGAGTGTTAGGGTTTGATTTAGGTAAACGGTAAGGTGTTGGGGAAGAATTGGGTTACAGATAGAGTTAGGTTCTGGCTCTGATGTGAGGGTGGGGACGAGATTGATGTTCTGGGTAATGCTGAGTCATGTGTTATGGCAATGGTGTTGGGAGGGGTCAGTTCCAGTGGCCAGGGCTAGGGTTAGGATTAGCTGTTCAGTATGGTGTTCCTGGAAGGCAAGGATATAGTTAAGAGTTAGTGTCCACATCTGATGTGGGGGAAAGGGCGAGATTGAGGTTCCGTGTTACTATGAAGCGTGGGTGACAATGAAAGTGATAGGGTGGGTTCATGTCCAGGGGCCAGGGCCAGGGCTTGGTTTTGGTGTTCGGTAAGGGGTAGTGGAACGATAGCATTACGGTTAGAGTTAGATTCCAGGTCTGATGAAAGGGAAAGGTCACGATTGAGTTTCAGGTTTCTGGTGAGGCGTGTGGGAAGTCGACGGTGACAGGTGGGGTTAGGAGCAGGGACCAGGGCTATGGTTAGGGTTAGGTGTTTAGGAAATTGTTTGGGGAGGATAATTTTATGGTTAGATTTAGTGTCGGACTCTGATATGAGGACGATTGTGAGATTGTGTTTGATTGTTTTGGTGAAGCATGTTTGACGTTGTTTGGGTTCGGTAGGAATCCGGTCCAGTGGTCATGGCTAGGGCTTTGGTTACATGTTGGATAAGGTGTACGGGGAGAATATGAATACGGTTAGACTTAGTCGGCAACTCTGATATGAGAGTGATTGTGAGAGTGAGCTTCATGGTTAGGGTGAGTCATAGGTGATGTTGATGGTCACGTGGAGGGGGCAGGTCCAACTGTGAGGGCTAGGGTTAGGATGAGGTGTTCCATAAGGTGTATGGGGAAAAGGGCGTTACAGTTACTATGAGTTTTGGACTCTTATGTGAGGGTGAGGGCAAGATTGAAGATCAGGTATATGGTGAGATGTGGGTGATGTCAGTGTTGATAGTGAGGGATCAGGTCTAGGTGGCAGTGCTAGGGTTATGGTTATGTGTTCGATGAGGGGTATGGGGAGGATAAGATTGAGGTAGAGTTAGCTTCAGGCTCTGATGTGAGGGCGAGGGCGAGATTGAGGTTCAGAGCTGCGGTGAAGTGTGGGTTATGTCGATGGTGACGGGGAAGGTTCAGGTCCAAGAGCCACGTCTAGGGTTAGGTTTAGCTGTGTCAAAAAGTTATGGGAAGGATAGGTTTATGGTTAGAGTTAGTGACGGGCTCTGATGTGTGGTGGAGGGTGAGATTGAGGTTGATTACAGTGAAGCATTGGTGACATCGATGGTGATGGGAATTTCAGATCCAGTGGAGAGTGTTAGGGATTGGGTTAGGTGTATGGTAAGGTGTCGGGGAAGAATTGGGTTATGGATAGAGTTAAGGTCCGGCTCTGAAGTTATGGCTATGGTGCGATTGAGGATCATGGTTATGTTGAGGCGTAGGTGATGCTGATGGTCATGTGGAGGGGTCAGGTCCCTTTGCCAGGGCTGGGATTAGGGTTAGGTGTTCCGTAAGGTGTATGGGAAGGAGAGTGTTCTCATGAGGGTGAAGGTCTGGCTCTAAAGTGAGGGGGAGGGCAAGATTGAGTTCCAGCTTTATGGTGAGATGTGTGTGATGTCAATGTTTATGGGGAGGCATCAGGTCTTGGTGGCAGTGCCTGGGTTAGTGTTCGGTGTTCAGTGTGGGGCACGGGGAGGATAGGCTTGTGGTAGAGTTAGGTTCAGGTGCGGAAGTGAGGGCTAGATTGAAGTTCAGAGCTTCGGTGAAGCATGGGTGATGTCGATGGTGATGAGTAAGTGTCAGGTCCAGGAGCCACAGCAAGGCTTAGGTTTAGCTGCTTGGAAAGGTGTATTGGAAGGATGGGATAATCGTTAGAGTTAGTTATCCTCTCCTATGTGTGGACAAAGGCGGAATTGGTTTTCAGGTTTATGATGAGGTGTGTGGGACATGCATGGTGACAGGTATGGGTCACGACTAGGGACCAGGCTAGGTTAAGGTTATGTGTTCGGTAAGGTTTTCACTTGAGGATAGGTTTACGGTTAGAATTAGTGCCTGGCTATGATGTGAGGACTATTGCGAGATGGATTTTGAGGGTTATGGTGAAGCATGTGTGACATTGTTTGGGTCCAGCACTAGTCCGTTCCAGGGGCCATGGCTATGGCTAGGGTCACCTGTTGGAACAGGTGTTCGGGGAGGATACGATAATGGTTAGAGTTTGTGTCTGGCTGTGAATGAGGGTGATGGCGAGATTGAGGTTCATGATTACAGTGGGGCATAGGTGACGTTGATGGTCACGTGCAGTGGGCAGGTCCCATTGCCAGATCTAGGGTTAGGGTTAGGTGTTCGGTAAGGTATTCGGGGAGGATACGTTTATGGTTAGAGTTAGTGTGTGGCTCTGATGTGAGGACAATTGCGAGATTGTGTTTGAGTGTTATGGTGAAGCATTTGTGAGGTCGAGAGGGTCCGGTAGGAGTCCGGTCCACATGCCATACCCAGGGATAGGATTATGTGTTGTATAAGGTGTTTGGGGAGGATATGATTATGGTTAGAGATAGTGTTTGGCTCTGAAGTGAGGTCGATGGCGAGATTGAGGTTCACGGTTACGGTGAGGCATAGATGACATTGATGGTCACGTGGAGGGGGCAGGTAGCATTGCCAGGGATAGCGTTAGGGTAGGTGTTCTGTTAGGTGTATGGGGAAGAGAGTGTTACAGTTAGTGTGAGGGATGGGCTCTGATATGAGGGTGAGTGCAAAATTGAGGTTCAGGTGTATGGTAAGATGTGGGTGACATCAATGTTGATGGGGAGGGATCTGGTATAGTTTTCAGGGCTAGGGTTAGCATTCGGTGATTTGTACAGGGAGGATAGGATTGTTGTAGAGTTAGGTTCAGGCTGTGATGTGAGGGCGAGGGCAAGATTGAGGTTCAGAGCTATGGTGAAACGTGTGTGACGTCGATCGTGATGGGCAAGGGTCAGGACCAGGAACCAGGGCTACTGTTAGCTTTAGCTGTTTGGAAAGGTGTAAGGGAAGGATAGTTTTACGGTTAGAGTTAGTGACGGGCTCGAATGTGTGCACGAGGGCTAGATTGAAGTTTAGGTTTACAGTGAGATGTTGGTGACATCAATGGTGATGGGAGCTTCAGGTCCTGTGGCGAGTGTTACAGTTTTGGTTATGTGTACTGTTGTGTGTCTTGGAAGAATTGGGTTACGGATAGGTTTAGGGTCTGACTCTGATGTGAGGGCGTGGTTGAGATTGATATTCTGGGTTATGCTGAGTCGTGCGTTAGGTCAATGGTGATGGGGAGGGGTCAGTTCCAGGAGCCATGGCTAGGGTTAAGGTTAGGAGTTTGGTATGGTATACCTGGAAGGCAGTGTTATTGTTAGTTAAGGTCCGCATCTGATGTGGGGGAAAGGGTGAGATTTAGGTTCAGTGTTACTAGGAAGCGTGGGTGAGAATGAATGACAGTGTAGAGTCATGTCCTGGGGCCAGGGTCAGGGTTTGGTTTTGGTGTTAGGTAAGGTGTAGTGGAAGGATAGCATTACAGTTAGAGTTAGATTCCAGGACTAATGAAAGGTAAAGGTCAAGATTGAGTTTCAGGTTTATGGTGAGGCGTGTGGGACGTCGATTGTGACAGGTGGGGTTAGGACCAGGGACCAGGACTAGAGTTAGTCTTAGGTGTTCAGTAAGGTTTTCGGGGAGGATATGTTTACGGTTAGAGTTAGTGACAGGCTCTGATGTGTGGGCTGGGTGAGATTGAGGTTTAAGATTACAGTGAGTCGGTGGTGACATCGATGTTGATGGGAGCTTCAGGGCCTGTGGCGAGTGTTAGGGTTTGGGTTAGGTGTATGGTAAGGTGTTGGGGAAGAATTGGATTATGTATAGAGTTAGGGTCCGGCTGTCATTTGAACGCGGGGCTAGATTGATATTCTGTGTTGCACTGAGTCGTGGGTTATGTCAATGGTGTTGGGGAGTGGTCAGGTCCAGTCGCCAGGGCTAGGGTTAGGGTGAGGTGTTCGCTATGGTGTATTTGAAAAGTCGGGCTATTTTTAGGTTTAGGGTATGCATGTGATGTGGGGGAAAGGGCGAGATTGAGGTTCAGTGTTACTATGATGCATGGGTGATGACGAAAGTGACAGGGTGGAGTCATGTTCAAAGGCCAGGCTCAGGGTTTGGTTTTGGTGTTCAGTAAGGTGCAGTGGAATGATACGATTGCAGTTAGAGTTAGAGTCTGGGTCTGATATGAGGGCGAGGACGAGATTGACTTTCAGGTTTATGGTGTGGCGTGTCGGACGTCGATGGTGATGGGTTACGTTCAGGACCAGGTACCAGGGCTAGAGTTAGGGTGAGGTGTTCGTTATGGACTACTGAGAATGTAGGGTTTTTGTGTGAATTAGGGTCCGCAAATGATGTTGGGGAAAGGGCAACATTGAAGATCAGTGTTAGTATGAAGCATGGGTGACAATGTAGGTGACAGGGTGGATTCATGTTCAGGGGCTAGGGCCACGGTTTGGTTTTGGTGTTCAGTAAGGTGTAGTGGAAAAATAGCATTATGGTTAGAGTTAGAGTACGGGTCTGATGTGAGGGCGAGAGCGAGATTGAGTTTCAGGTTGATGGTGAGGCATGTGGGATGTCGATGGTGACGGTTGGGGGTCAGAACCAGGGACCAGTGCTAGAGTTAGGATTAAGTGTTAGGTAAGGTGTTTGTGGAGGATTCATTAATGGTTAGAGTTAGTGTCTGGCTATGATGTGTGGCCAATTGCGAGACTGAATTTCAGTGTTATGGTGAAGCATGTGTGAGGTCTTTCGCGTCCGGTAGGAGTCCGATCATGTGGCCATGGTTAGGGTTAGGGTTTCGTGTTGGATAAGGTGTTTGGAGAGGATATGATCACGGTTAGAGTTAGTGTCCAGATCTGAAGTGAGGACGATGGTGAGATTGAGGTTCATTGTTATGGTGAGGCATAAGTGACGTTGATGATTACGTGGCGTGGGCAGGTCCCATTGCCTGAGCTAGGTTTAGGGTTATGTGTTTCATAAGGTGTATGGGGAAGACAGTGTTACATTTAGTATGATGGTCATTCTCTAATGTGAGGGCGAGCGCCAGATTGAGGTTCAGTTATATGGTGAGATGTGTGTGACATTAATGTTCATGGGGAGGGGTCAGGTCTTTTAGGCAGGGCTAGGTTTAAGATTAGGTGTTCCTTAAGGTGTATGGGTAAGGGAGTGTTACCGTTAGTGTGAGTGTTTGGCTGTGATGCGAGGGCGAGGGCGAGATTGAGTTTCAGAGTTACTGTGAAGCATGGGTGATGTCGATTGTCACGGGCAAGGGTAAGGTCCAGGAACCATGGCTAGGTTAAGGTTTAGCTGTTTGGTAAGATGTACAGGAAGGATAGGTTTACGGTTAGAGTTAGTTCCGAAGTGTGGGTGAGGGCGAGATTAAGCTTTAGGATTACAATGAGGCATTGGTGATATCGATGGTGACTGGAGCTTCAGCTCCAGTGGCGAGTGTTAAGGTTTGGGTTAGGTGTACAGTAAGGTGTCGGGGAAGAATTGGGTTACAGATAGAGTTAGGGTTCAGCTCTGATGTGAGGGGGTGCGAGATTTATCTTTTGGGTTAAGCTGAGTCGTGCGTTATGTCAATGATGAAGGGAAGGGCTCAGATCCAGTGGCCAGGGCTAGGGTTAGGGTTAGGTGTTCGGTACAGTGTACCTGGAACGTAGGGTTATTGTTACAGTTTGGGTCCGCATCTGTTTTGGGGGAAAGGGGAGATTGAGGTTCTGTGTTACTATCAAGCGTGGGTGACGAAGATGACAGCGTGGGGTCATGTCCAGGTGCAAGGCCCAGGATTGGTTTTGGTCTTCTGTAAGGTGTAGTGGAAAGATGGCAGTACTGTTAGAGTTAGAATTTGGGTCTGATGTAACGGTGAGGGTGAAATTGACTTTCAGGTTTATGGTGAGGCGTGCGGGACGTCAATGGTGAAGGGTGGGTGTCAGGACCAGGAACCAGGGCTACGGTAATTGTTAGGGTTTCAGGGAGGATATGTTAGATAGGATAGAATTAGGATCCGGGACTTCCGGGAAGATGGCAACATGAGCACAGCAGCTGAAATCTCCTCCCAACACTATATTTATCTATGAAAATACAGCAAATACACCTATTCCTAAATGAGAGACCAGAATACACAGGAAAGCGCACAGCGTGCAGCTACACCTGAGAGGACTCGGCACCCTGCGATGCGAGTAAGATCCAGAGCCATGACCCGTTAGGGTGTAAGCACTCCACCAGCCCAGTGCACCAGACTGTGAACTTTTCTCTGTGGTCTTAAAGAGACAGGAGCCCAGCAGAGGACCAGATCGCCCTGGAACACTCAGCCCAGCAGGCAGGGAGTCCTGGGGTTTCGGTCCCCTTAGCTGGCGACTAGGAAAGGTTGATGCAATGAAACTTCCTGCAGAGATCAACAGGCTCCCATTCATCCTCACCCTGGCCAGGGCTATAAAGGGTGCTGCAGAGTGGCACGGCCACAGCTCTGGAATAGTGGAGCAACAGCGCCACCTACAGCATCCCCACAGAATCCACTCGGGTGGGTATTTTTTTCCTTTTAATGTCATAAAGAGCCCAGGTGACATACATGGCAACTACCAGCAACCATTTCTATAGCCATGAAAAGACAGAGGAATATTGTACAGACAAAGCTCCAGACCAAGACAACCCCAGAGAGGGAACCTGAATGGATGGACATGCACAGACTTCCTGAAAAGTAATTCATAATAAAAGCCATAACCATGCTGATGGATCTACAGAGAAATGTACAAGAGTTGAGGGAAGATGTGAGGGAACTGAGGAAAGACAATGCAGAAATCAGACAAGCCATTGACGGGCTTAACAGCAGACTGGATGAGATGGAAGAGACTATTAATGCAATAGAAATCAGAAAACAGGAATACAGAGAAGCTGAGGCAGAGAGCGACAAAAGGACCTCTAGGAATGAAAGAATATTAAGAGAACTATGTGACCAATCCAAACGGAACAATATTCGCATTATAGGAGTACCAGAGGAAGAAGAGAGAGAAAAGGGGATAGAAAGTGTCTTTGAAGAAATAATTGCTGAAAACTTTCCCACACTGGGGAAGGAAATAGTCTCACAGTCCATGGACGCCCACAGATCTCCCAACACAAGGGACCCAAGAAAGACAACACCAAGACACATAACAATTATGATGGCAAAGGTCAAAGATAAAGACAGAGTATTAAAGGCATCTAGAGAGAGAAAAAAGATCACCTACAAAGGAACACCCATCAGACTGTCATCAGACTTCTCAACAGAAACCTTACAGGCCAGAAGAGAATGGCATGATATACTTAACGTAATGAAACAGAAGGGCCTCGAACCAAGAATATTGTATCCAGCACGATTATCATTTAAATATGACTGAGGGATTAAACAATTTCAAGACAAAAGAAAGTTGAGAGAGTTTGCCTCTCATAAACCACCACTACAGGATATCTTAAACGGACTGCTCTAGAGGGAAACACGCCTAAGGCTAAAAAGATGTTACCAGACAAAATAAAATCATAGCAAAGAAAGCAGACCATCCAAATACCAACTAAAGGCAAAGAATAAAACACCTAATATATAAAGAAAGAAGGAGGAAGAATAGGAAGGGAGAGATAAAGAAATATCAGACGGCGTTCACAATAACTGAACAAGAAAGATAAGTTAGATTCTCAGATAGTAAAGAAGCAACCCTTGAACCATTGGTAACCACGAATCTAAAGCCAGCAATGGCAATAAGTACATATCTATCAATAATCACCCTAAGTGTAAACAGACTGAAAGCACCAATCAAAAGACACAGAGTAACAGAGAGGGTAAAAAAGCAAGACCCATCTATATGCTGCTTACAAGAGACTCACCTGAAACCCAAATATATACACAGACTAAAAGTGAAGGGATGGAAACAGATATTTCATGCAAACAACAAGGAGAAAAAACCAAGTGTTGTTGTACTTGTATCAAACAAAATAGACTTCAAATCGAAGAAAGTAGCAAGAGATAAAGAAGGACATTACATAATGATAAAGGGGTCAGTCCAACAAGAAGATATAACCATTATAAATATTTATGCACCCAACACAGGAGAGCCAACATATATGAAACAAATACTAACAGAATTGAAGGAGGAAATAAACAGAAATGCATTCATTTTAGGAGACATCAACACACCACTCACTCCAAAGGATAGATCAACCAGACAGAGAATAAGTAAAGACACAGAGGCACTGAACAACACACTAGAACAGATGGGCCTAACAGATATCTACAGATCTCTGTACCCAAAAGTAACAGGATACACATTCTTATCAAGTGCACATGGAACATTTTCCACAATAGACCACATACTAGGCCACAAAAAGAACCTCAATAAATTCAAAAATATTGAAATCCTACCAACCA
>JAQQAC010006904.1:14435612-14451248 GCA_029783875.1 Phataginus tricuspis | reverse complement strand
AGGGGCTGAGCAGCTCCAGAGACTGGAGTTTCTGCGCACTAGTGGCCACCACACAGAAATATGAAACAACAAAAGAACATGGTTCAGACCAAAATCTCACAAACTCCAAAAAGAGAACCAAACTGAACTCACCAATCTTCCTGAAAGAGAGTTCAAAATAAAAATTATAAACATGCTTATGGAAGTACAGAAAAATATTCAAGAACTAGGTGTTGGGCAAGGTGTACGGGGAGGACATGGCTGTGTTTAGAATTAGGGTCTGGCTCTGATGTGAAGTCTTGGCGAAATTGAGATTCAGGGTTCTGGTGAGGTGTGGGTGATGTTGATGGTGACGGGGTGGGACCAGGTCCAGGGGCCAGTGTGAGGGTTATTTTTAGGTGTTTGGTAATGTGTACAGGGATGATAGGTTTACAGTTAGAGTTGCCTTCTGGCTCTGGTGCGTAGGCAAGAGCCAGATTGAATTTGAGGTTTGCATTTGGTTGTGGGTCTAGTCAATGATGATGTGGAGGTGTCTGGTCCACTGGCCAGGGCTTGGGTTTTTGTTAGGTTTTGGATAAGTTGTTCAAGGAGGATAGGTTTATGGTTAGAGTTAATGCCCGTCTCTGATGTGAGGACAATTGCGAGATTGAGTTTGAGGGTTATAGTAGAGTGTGTGTGACGTTGATCGTGTCAGGTAGGTGTCTGGTCCAATGACTAGGGCTAGAGCTGGGGTTAGGTGTTGGATAAGTTGTTTGGGGAGGACAGGTTTACGATTAGAATTAGTGTCCGGCTCTGAAGTGAGGGCGATAACGAGCTTGATGTTCAGGGTTATGGTGAGGTGTGGGTGACGTCAATGTTGATGGGGTGGGATCAGGTCTAGGTGGCAGGGCTAGGGTTAGGCTTAGGTGTTCATTGAGGGGTACGTGGTGGATAGGATTGCAGTAGAGTTAGGTTCAGGCTCTGATGTGAGGGCAAGGGCAAGATTGAAGTTGAGGTTTATGGTGAGGGATGGGTGACCTCAGTGTTGATGGGGAGGGATCATGTCTAGGTGGCATTGCTAGGGTTAGGGTTAGGTGTTCAGTGAGGGGTATGGGGAGGATAAGATTGTGATAGAGTTAGGTTCAAGCTCTGATGTGAGGGCGAGGGAGAGACTGAGGTTCAGAGCAATGGCGAAGCATGGGTGACGTCGGTGGTGAGGGGAAGGGTCCATGGGCCAAGGCTTGGGTGTTTGGAATGGTGTAGGGGAAGGATAGGTTTATGATTAGAGTTAGTGTCCGGCTCCAATATGTGGGTGAGGGCGAGATTGGGGTTTAGGGTCAAAGTGGGCGTTGGTAACATCAATTGTGATGGGAGCTTCAGGTCCAAGGTCCAGTGTTACTGTTTGGTTTAGGTGCAGGATAAGGTGCCAGGAGAGGATTGGGTTACGGTTAGTGTTAGGGTCTGACTCTGAGGTGGGGGCAGGGGTGAGATTGCTGTTATGGGTTATGATGAGTCATGTGTTATGTCAATGGTGACGGGGTGGGGTCAGATTCAGTGGCCATGACTGGGGTTAGTGTTAGGTGTTCGTTATGGTATACCTGGAAGATAGGGTTATGGTTAGACTTAGGGTCCGCATCTGATGTGGGGGAAAGGGCGAGATTGAGGTTCAGTGTTTCTATGAAGCATGGGAGACGACGAAGGTGACAGGGTGGAATCTTCTCCACAGGCCAGGGCCAGGGTTTGGTTTTGGTTTTTGGTTAGTTGTAGTGGATAGATAGCATTTTGGTTAGAGTTAGAGTCTGGGTCTGATGTGAGGGCAACCGCGAGATTGAGTTTCAGGTTTATGGTGAGGCGTGTGTGATGTCAATGGTGACGGGTAGGGGTCAGGATGAGGGCAATGGCTAGAGTCACGGTTACATGTTCAGTAAGGTGTACGGCGAGGATAGGATTACGATTTGAGTAAGGGTCTGGCTCCAATGTGAGAGCAAGGGCGAGACTGAGGTTCACGTTTACGGTGAGGTGTGGGTGACATCCATGGTGATTGTGAGGGACCAGAGCTAGGGTTAGAGTTAGGTGTTCTGTTTTTGTACAGCGACGATAGTGTTACGGTGGGAGTTGGGGTTCAGCTCTGATATAAGGGTGATGGCGAGTTTGAGTTTCAGTGTTTCGGTAAGGCCTGGGTGACTTCAATGGTGATGGTGAGTGGTCAGGTCACTGGGCCAGGGTTAGGGTTAATTTTAGTTGTTAAGTAAAGTATACAGGGAGGATACAGTTATGGTGAGAGTTAAGGTCCCACTCTGATGTGGGGTCGAGGGCCAGATTGAGGTTCAGTGTTACTGTGAAGCATGTGTGACGTCGATGGTGAGGGGTAGCTTCAGGTCCAGGGGCCACAGCTAGGCTTATTGTTATGTATTCAAAAAGCTGTATGCAGAGGGTTGGTTTATTTTTAGAGTTAGGGGCCTGCTGTGATGTTAGGGAGAGATTGAGGATCACGGTTACAGTGAGGTGTCAGTGATGTGGATGGTGACTGGTCCATTGGCCTGCCCTCGGGTTAGTGTTATGTGTTGGATGAGGTGTACGGGGAGAATAATGCTGTGTTTAGAATTAGTCTCTGGTTCTCATGTCAGGTTGTTGGCGAAATTGACGTTCAGGGTTCAGGTGAAGTGTGGGTGATGTTGATGGTGATGGGGATGGTCCAGGTCCAGGGGCCAGTGCTAGGGTTCATTCTCATGTTTGATAAGGTGTACAGGGACGATAGTTTTACAGTTACAGTTACATTCTGGCTCTGATGTGTGGGCGAGTGCCAGATTGAATTTCACATTTGCAGTGAGTTCTGGGTGTAGTCAATGGTGACAGGGTGGTATCAGGTCCACTGGCCAGGGCTTGGGTTTTTGCTGGTGTTCTAGGAGGATAGGCTTACTGTTACAGTGAGTGTCCAGCTCTGATGTGAGGGCGATTGCGAGATTGAGTGTGAGGGTTATGGTGAAGTGTGTGTGATGTCGAACATGTCAGGTAGGAGTCCTGTCCAGTGGCCATGGCTAGAGCTAGGGTTGGGTGTTGGATAAGGTGTTCAGGGAGGATAGGTTTACTGTTAAAGTTAGTGTCTGGCTTTGAAGTGAGGGCCATGGCGAGATTGAGGTTCAGAGCTACGGTGCAGTGTGGGTGGCATTGATGGTGACGGGCAAGTGTGAGGTCCAGGAGCCATGGCTAGGTTTAGGGTTAGGTGCCTGGAAACGTGTACAGGAAGGAGAGGTTTACGGTTAGAGTTAGTGTCTGACTCCGATGTGTGGGAAAGGGCGAGATTGAGGTTTAGGATTACAGTGAGGTATTGGTGACATCGATGGTGACGGGAGCTTCAGGCCCAATGGGTAGTGTTAGGGTTTCGTTTGGTGCACAGTAATGTGTCAGGGAAGAATTGGGTTACAGATAGAGTGAGGGTCTGGCTTTGATATGAGAGTGGGGACGAGATTGATGTTCTGGGTTACGGTGAGTCATGCATTACATCAGTCGTGACTGGGAGGTGTCAGGTCCAGTGGCCAGGGCTAGGGTTAGGATTAGGTGTTCTGTATGGTGTACCTGGAATATAGGGTTATGGTTAGAGTTAGTGTCTGGCTGTGATTTAAGTATGATTGCGAGATTGAGTTTGAGTGTTATGGTGAGGGATGTGAGACGTTGATTGTGTCTGATAGGAGTCCGGTGCAGTGGCCAAGGCTAGGGATAGGGTTAGGTGTTGGATAAGGTGTTCGGGGAGGATATGATTATGATTAGAGTTAGTGCCCCGCTCTGAAGTGAGGGCGATGGTGAGATTCAGGTTCATAGTTATGGTGAGGCATAGGTGATGTTGATGGTCATGTGGAGGGGCCAGGGGCTAGGAGTAGCTTTACGTGTTCCACAAATTGTATGGGGAAGAGAGTGTTACTGTTAGTGTGAGGGTCCACCTCTGATGTGAGGGCGAGGGCAAGATTGAGGTTCAGGATTACAGTGAAACGTGGGTGACGCCGATGGTGACTGGCAAATGTCATGTCCAGGGACAGGGTAGGGTTTGGTTAGGTGTTTGGAAAGGTATATGGGAAGGATATGTTTACGGTTAGAATTAGTGTCCAGCTCTGATATGTGGGCGAGGGCGGATTGAGGTTTAGGGTTACTTTGAGGTATGGGTGATGTTGATGGTGATGGGGAGGTACCAGGTCCACGGGCCAGTGCTAGGTTAGTTTTAGGTGTTTGATAAGGTGATAAGTGGATGATAGGTTTACGTTAGAGTTATATTCCGGTGCTGATGTGTGGGCAAGGGCCAGATTGAATTTCAGGTTTGCAGTGAGTTGTGGGTGTAGTCAGTGGTGACAGGGATGTGTCAGGTCCACTGGCCAGGGCTTGGAAATTGTTAGGTGTAGGATAACGTGTTTGGAGAGGATAGGTTTACAGTTAGAGTTAGGGTCTGTCTCTGATGTGAGCGCGGGGGCGAGATTGATGTTCTGGGTTACGGTGAGTGCTGCATTACATCAATGTTCATGGGGTGGTGTCAGGTCCAGTGGCCAGCGCTAGGGTTAGGGTTAGGGTGCGATATGGTGTACCTGGAAGATAGGCTTATGGTTAGAGCTGGGTCTGCATCTGATGTTGGGGAAAGTGCAAGATTGAGGTTCAGTGTTACTATGATGCGTGGGAGATGATGAAGGTAACAGGGTGGAGTCATGTTCAGGGGCCAGGGCCAGGGTTTGCTTTTGGTGTTCGGTAAGGTGCACTGGAAAGATAGCATTATGGTTAGAGTTAGAGTCTGAGTCTGATGTGAGGGCGAGGGCGAGATTGAGTTTCAGGTTTGTGGTGAGGCGTGTGTGATGTCGATCGTGATGGATAGGGATCAGGACTACGGGCCAGGCCTAGGGTTAGAGTTAGGTGATCGTTAAGTGGTACAGGGAGGATACGGTTACGATTTGAGTTAGGGTTCGGCTCTGATGTGAGGTCGAGTGTGAGACTGAGGTTCACGTTTATGGTGAGGCCTGGGTGTCATCCATGGTGATTGTGAGGGACAAGAGCTAGGGTTAGAGTTAGGTGTTCTGTTTTTGTATGGCAAGGATAGTGTTACAGGGGGACTTAGGGTTCAGCTCCGATGTGAGGGCAACGGCGAGTTTGCATTTCAGTTTCTGTGAGGCCTGGGTGACTTCAATCGTGATGGTGAGTGGTCAGGTACATGGGCCAGGGTTACGGTTAGGTTTAGGTGTTCAGTAAAGTATACGGGAGGATACAGTTATGGTTAGAATTAGGGTCCCACACTGACATGGGGGCGAGGGCGACATTGAGGTTCAGGGTTACGGTGAGACATTTGTGACATCAATGTTGAGGGGGAGCTTCAGGTCCAGGGGTCAGGGCTAGGCTTATTGTTATGTATTCATAAGGGTGTACGTGGAGGGTTGGGGTATTTTTCAAGTTATGGCCAGCTCTGATCTTAGGATGATATTGAGGATCATGGTTATGGTGAGGTGTGGGTGATGTCGATGGTGGCTGGTCCAGTGGCCTGCACTAGGGTTAGTGTTAGGTGTTGGATAATGTGTACATGGAGGATAAGGCTGTGTTTAGAATTAGGGTCTGCCTCTCATATCAGATCATTGGCGAAATTGAGGTTCAGTTTTCAGGTGAGGTGTGGGTGACATTGATGGTGACAGGGATAGGCCAGGTCCAGTGGCCAGTGCTAGGGATAGTTTTGGGTGTTTGGTAAGGTGTACGGGTACGATAGATTTACAGTTTGAGTTACATTCTGGCTCTGATGTGTTGGCGAGTGCCAGATTGAATTTCAGGTTTGCAGTCCCTTGTGGGTGTAGTCAATGGTGACAGAGTGATGTGAGGTCCACTGGCCAGGACGTGGGTTTTTGCTGGTGTTGGATAAGATGTTCGATGAGGATAGGCTTAGGGTTCCAGTTAGCGTCCGGCTATGATGTGAGGGCGATTGCGAAATTTAGTTTGAGGGTTATGGTGTAGGGTGTGCGACATCAATTGTGTCAGGCAGGACTCCCATCCAGTGGCCAGGGCTAGGGCTATGGTTAGGTGTTGGATAAGATGTTTGTGGAAGATCGATTTACCGTGAGAGTTACTGTCCGGCTCTGAAGTGAGGGCGATGGCGAGATTGAGGTTCAGGTTTACAGTGAGGTGTGGGTGATGTTGCTGGTGATAGAGAGGGGGCAGGTCCAATTGCCAGAGCTAGGGTTATGGTTAGGTGTTCCATAAGGTGTATGGGGAATGAAGTGTTACCGTTAGTGTGAGGATCTGGCTCTGATGTGAGGGCAAGTGCGAGATTGAGGTTCAGGTTTATGGTGAGATGTGGGTGACGTCAATGTTGATGGGGAGGGATCAGGTCTAGGTGTCAGCGCTAGGATTAGGGATTGGTGTTCGGTGAGCAGTACTGGGAGGATAGTGTTGCAGTAGAGTTGGGTTCAGGCTGTGATGTGAGGGCGAGGGCGAGATTGAGGTTCAGAGCTACGGTGAAGCATGGGTGACGTCGATGGTGATGGGCAAGGGTCAGGTCCAGGAGCCACTGCTCGGGTTAGGTTTAGCTGTTTGGAAACGTGTATGGGAATGATAGGTTTATGGCTAGAGTTAGTTACTGGCTCTGATGTGTGGGTGAGGGCAAGATTGAGGTTTAGGATTACAGTGAGGTGTTGGTGACATCATTGGTGATGGGAGCTTCAGGTCCAGTGGCGAGTGTTAGGGTTTGGGTTATGTGTACAGTAAGGTGTCCAGGAAGATTTGGGTTATGAATAGAGTTAGGGTCCGGCTCTGATGTGAGGGCGGGGGCGAGATTGATGTTCTGGGTTATGGTGAGTCGTGCTTTATGTCAATGGTGATGGGGAGGGGTCAGATCCAGAGGCTAGGACTAGGGTTAGGGTTAGGTGTTCGGTATGGTGTACTGCGAAGGTAGGGTTATGGTTAGAGTTAGGGTCCGCATCTTATGTGGCAGAAAGGGTGAAATTGAGGTTCAGTGTTACTATGAAGCAAGGGTGATGACAAAGGTCACATGTTGGAATCATTTCCAGGGGCAAGGGCCATGGTTTGCTTTTGGTGTTTGGTAAGGTGAAATCGAAGGGTAGCGTTGCAGTTAGATTTAGAGTCCCAGTCTGATGTGAGGGCAAGGGCGAGATTGAGTTTCAGGTTTATGGTGAGGGGTGTGGGATGTTGGTGGTGACCTGTGGGGGTCAGGACCAGGGACCAGCGCAAGTGTTAGGGTTAGGTGTTCGGTAAGGTGTTTGGCGAGTATAGGTTTATGGTTAGAGTTAGTGTCCGGCTCTGATGTGAGGATGATTGCAAGATAGAGTTTGAGTGTTATGGTGAAGCATGTGTGATGTCATTCCCGTCCGGTAGGAGTCCGGTCCAGTGGCCATGTTTTAGGCTAGGGATAGGTGTTGGATAAGGTGTTCGGGGAGGATTGGTTTACGGTTAGAGTTAGGGCCCAGCTCTGAAGTGAGGGCGATGGTGAGATTTAGGTTCAGGTTTACAGTCAGGCATGTGTGACATTGATGGTAATGAGTAGGGGTCAGGACTAGAGGCCAGGGCTAGGGTTAGGGTTAGGTGTTCGGTAAGGTGTATGGGGAGGATAGGATTTTGTTTAGAGAAAGGGTCCAGATCTGATGTGATGGCGAGTGTGAGATTGAGGTTCAATTTACGGTGAGGCGTGGGTGACATCCACGGTGATTGTGAGGTCCCAGAGCTAGGGTTAGAGTTACATGTTCTGTTTTGTATGGTGAGGATAGTGTTACGGTGGGAGTTAGGGTTAAACTCTGATGTGAGGGTGATGGTGAGTTTGAATTTCAGTGTTTCAGAGAGGCCTGGGTGACTTCAATGGTGATGGTGAGTGGTCAGGTCCAGGGGCCAGGGCTAGAGTTAGGGTTAGGTGTTTGTAAAGGTGTACGGGAAGGATAGGTTTAAGGTTAGAGTTAGTGTCTTGCTCCGATGTGTGGGCAAGTGCGATACTGACGTTTAGGGTTACCGTGATTCACTGGTCACGTCGATGGTGACGGAGCTTCAGGTTACGGGGCCAGTGTTAAGGTTAGGGTTAGGTGTGCAGTAAGGTGTCCTGGGAGGATTGGGTAATGGTTAGAGTTAGGATCTGGCTCTGATGTGAGGGCAGGGGTGAGATTCATGTTCTGTGTTATGGTGAATCATGCATTACATCAATGGTGAAGGGGATGGTCAGATCCAGTGGCCAGAGATAGAGTTAGTGTTAGGTGTTCAGTATGGTGAACCTGGAAGATAGGGTTATTGTTAGAGTTAGGGTCCGCATCTGATATGGGGGAAAGGGCGAGATTGAGTTTCATTGTTATTATGAAGCATGGGTGATGATGAAGGTGACAGGCTGGTGTCATTTCCAGGGGCAAGGGTCATGGTTTGGTTTTGGTGTTCGGTAAGGTGAAGTGGAAGGATAGCATTGCAGTTAGAGTCAGAGTCCCGGTCTGATGTGAGGGCGAGGGCGAGATGGAGTTTCAGGTTTATGGTGAGGTGTGTGTGACGTCGATGGTTATGGGTAGGGGTCAGGACAAGTCGCCAGGGCTAGGGTAAGGGTTAGGTGTTCAATAAGGTGTACCAGGAGGATAGGGTTACGGTGAGAGTTAGGTTCCGGCTCTGATGTGATGGCGAGTGCGAAACTGAGGGTCACATTTACAGGGAGGTGTGGGTGACATCCATGGTGATTGTGAGGGACCAGAGCTAGGGTTAGCACTAGGTGTTCTGTTTTACGGCGAGGATAGCATTACAAGGGGAGTTAGGGTTCAACTCTGATTTGAGGGTGACAACGAGTTTGATTTCAGTGTTTCCGTGAGGCCTGGATGACTTGAATGGTCATGGTGAATGATCAGGTGTAGGGGCGAGGGGTACGGTTGGGTTTGGTGTTCAGTAAAGTGTAGAGGGAGGATACAGTTATGGTTAGAGTTAGGGTCCCACTCTGACGTGGGGGAGAGGGCTAGATTGAGGTTCAGGTTTATGGTGAGGCGTGTTTGACATCAATGGTGATGGAAGCTTTAGTCCAGGGGCTAGCACTAACCTTAGTGTTAGGTGTTGGAAAAGGTGTAAGTGGAAGGTAGGGTTATGGTTAGTGTTAGGGTCCATCTCTGATGTAAGGGCAAGATTGAGGATCATGGTTACCCTGAGGTGTGGGTCACATGGATGGTGATGACAGGTGTCTGGTCCAGTGGCCTGGGCTAGGATTAGTGTTAAGTGTTGGATATCGTGTACATGAAGGACATGGCTGTGTTTAGAATTAGGGTCTTCTTCTGATGTGAGGACACTGGCAAAATTGATGTTCAGGTTGCGATGAGGTTTGGGTGACGTTGATGGTGACAGGGAGGGTCCAGGTCCTGGGTCAGTGCTAGGGTTAGTTTTAGGTGTGTGGTAAGGTATTCGGGGAAGATAGGTTTACAGTTAGAGTTATGTTCTGACTCTGACGTGTTGTTGACAATCCAACTGAATTTCAGGTTTGCAGTGAGTTGTGGGTGTAGTCAATGGTGATGGCGAGGTGTCAGATCCAAAGGCCAGGCATTGGGTTTGGGTTAGGTGTTGGATAAGGTGTTTGGGGAGGTTAGGTTTATGGTTAAATTTAGTGTCCAGCTCTGATGTAAGGGCGATTGCGAGATTGAGTTTGAATGTTATGATGAAGCGTGTGTGACGTCGACCGTGTCCGTTAGGAGTCCGGTCCAGTGGCCAGGGCTACGGTTAGGGTTAGGTGTTGGATAAGGTGTTCGGGGAGGATATGTTTAAGTTTATCGTTAATGTCCGGTTCTGAGGTGAGGGCGATGGCGAGATTGAGGTTCGGAGTTACAGTGAGGCGTGGGTGACGTTGATGGTGATTGGAGGGGTCAGGTCCAATTGCCATGGCTAGGGTTAGGGTTAGGTGTTCTGTAAGGTGTATTGGAAAGAGAGTGTCACCATTAGTGCTAGGGTCCAGCTCTAATGTGAGGCTGAGCGCAAGATTGAAGTTCAAGTTTATGGTGAGGCGTGCGTGACGTCAATGTTGATGGGGCAGGATCAGGTCTAGGAGGCAGGGCTAGGGTTATGGTTAGGTGTTCAGTAAGGTGTACGGGGAGGATTGGATTATGGTAGAGTTAGTTTCAGGCTCTGATGTGAGGATGAGGGCGAGATTGCGGTTCAGAGTTACAGTGAAGCGTGGGTGATGTCAATGGTGACAGGCAAGGGTCAGGTCCAGGTGCCAGGGCTAGGATTAGGGTTAGGTGTTTGGAAATGTGTACGGGAAGTAGAGGTTTATGGTTAGAGTTAGTGACCAGCTCTGATGTATAGTCAAGGGTGAGATTGATGTTTAGGGTTATGGTGAGGCCTTGGTGACATCTATGGTGACGGGAGCTTCAGATCCTATGGCCAGTGTTAGGGTGAGGGGTATGTGTACGCTGAAGTTTTAAGGGAGGATTGGGTAACGGTTAGAGTTAGGGTCCTGCTCTGATGTCAGGGAAGGGCGAGATTGGTGTTCTGGGTTACGCTGACTCATGCATTAGGTCAATGGTGATGGGGTGAGGTCAGGTCCAGTGGTCACAGCTAAGGTTAGGGTTGTTTGGTATGGTGTACCTGGAACATAGGGTTATGGTTAGAGTTAGGGTCCACATCTGATGTGGGGAAAGGGTGAGATTGAGGTTCAGTGTTAGTATGAAGCATGGGTTATGTCGAAGGTGACAGGGTGGAGTCATGTCCAGGGGCCAGGGCTAGGGTTTGGTTTTGGTGATCTGTAAGGTGTAGTGGAAGGATAGCATTACGGTTAGAGTTAGAGTCCAGGTCTAATGTGAGGGCGAGGGCGAGATTGAGTTTCAGGTTTATGGTGAGGTTTGCAGGATGTCGATGGTGAAGGGTAGGGGTCAGGACCAGGTGCGAGGACTAGGGTTAGGGTTAGTTCTTCGGTAAGGTGTACAGAGACGATAGGGTTTCAGTTAGAGTTAGGGTCCGGCTCTGATGTGAGGGTGATGGCGAGTTTGAGTTTCAGTGTTCCGGTTAGGCCTGGGTGACTTCGATGTTTATGGTGAGTGGTCCGGTCCTGGGGCCAGGGCTAGGCTTAGGTTTAAGTGTTCAGTAAAGTGTACGGGGAGGATACAGTTATGGTTAGAATTAGGGTTCCACTCTGATGTGGGGGCAAGGGCAAGATTGTGGTTCAGAATTACAGTGAAGTGTGGGTGACATTGACATTGACAGGCAAGGGTCAATTCCAAGGGCCAGGGCTAGGGTTAAGGTTAGGTGTTTGGAAAGGTGTATGGGAAAGAGGTTTATGGTTAGAGTTAGTGTCCAGCTCTGATGTGTGTCAAGGGCGAGATTGAGGTTCGGGTTTATGGTGAAGCGTAGGTGACATTGTTGGTGACGGGCAAGGGTTAGGTCCTGGGAACAGGGCTAGGGTTAGGGTTATGTGTTTGGAAAGGTGTACCGGAAGGATAGGTTTATGGTTAGAGTTAGTGTCAAGCTCTGATGTGTGGGCAAGGGCAAGGTTGAGGTTTAGGATTTCAGTGAGGCGTTGGTGACGTCGATGGTGACGGGAGCTTCAGGTCCAGGGGCCAGTGTTAGGGTTAGGGTTATGTGTATGGTAAGGAGTCGGGGGAGGATTGGGTTACAGTTAGAGTTAGGGTCCAGCTCTGAGGTGAGGGAGGGGTCGAGATTGATGTTCTGGGTTATGGTGAGTCGTGTGTAACATCATGGTGTCAGGGAGGGGTCAGGTTCTTTGGCCAGGGCTAGAGATACGGTTAGGTGTTTGGTATGGTGTACCTGGAAGATAGGGTTATGTTTATATTTAGGGTCTGCATCTGATATGGGGGAAAGGGCATGATTGAGGTTCAGTATTACTATGAAGCATGGGTGACGATGAAGGTGACAGGTTGGAGTCATGTCAGGGACCAGGGCCAGGATTTGGTTTTGGTGTTCGGTAAGGTGTAGTGGAAGTATAGAGTTATGGTTAAAGTTAGAGTCTGGGTCTGATGTGAGGGCGAGGGCGAGATTGAGTTTCAGGTTTATGGTGAGGCATGTACGACATTGATGGTGACGGGTAGGATTCAGGACCAGAGGCCAGAGCTAGGTTTAGGGCTAGGTGTTTGATAAGGTGTATAGGGAACATAGGGTTACAGGTAGAGTTAGGGGCCAGCTCTGATGTGAGGGCGACTGCTAGACTGAGTTTCATGTTTATGGTGAGGCAGGGGTGACATCCAAGGTGATTGTGAGTGACTAGAGCTAGGATTAGAGTTAGGTGTTCTCTTTTCATATGGCGAGGATTGCAGTATGGTGGGAGTTAGGTTTCAGTTGTGATGTGAGGGTGATGGCGTGTTTGAATTTCAGTGTTTCAGTGAGGCCTGGGTATCTTCAATGGTGAATGGGAGTGGTCAGGTCCAGGGGTCAGGGCTAGTGTTAGATTTGGTGTTCAGTAACGTGTACGGGGAGAATACAGTTATGGTTAGAGTTAGGGTCCTACTCTGATTTGGGGGCGAGGGTGAGACTGAGGTTCAGTTTTATGGTGAGGCCTGTTTGACATTGATGGTGACAGGGAGCTTCAGGTCCAGGGGCCAGGGCTAGGCTGTGTTAGGTGTTGGAAAAGGTGTAGGCAGAGAGTAGGGTTATGGTTAGAGTTAGGGTCTGGCTCCTATGTAAGGTTGAGATTGAGGATTATGGTAATGGTGAGGTGTAGGTGACATCGATGGTGACAACGAGGGGTCTGGTCCAGTGGCCTGGGCTAGGTTTGTTGTTAGATGCATCCAACACAGCATCACCTACATATGTGAAACAGATACTATCTGAATTAAATGGGGAAATAGAATGCAATGCATTCCTTTTAGGAGACTTCAACACACCACTCACACCAAAGTGCATATCAACAAGACAAAATAATTAAAGAGACAGAGCACTGAACAATGTATTAGAACAGACGGATGTAATGGACATCTACAGAACACTCCATCCAAAAGCAATAGGATACACATTCTTCTCAAGTGCACATGGAATTTTTTCAAGAGTAAGTCATATACTAGGCCAAAAAAAAAGATCAGCAAATTCAAAAAGGTTGAAATTGTACCAATCAGCTCCTTCTTAGATCACAAAGGTATGAAACTAGAAATAAATTACACAAAGAAAATGAATAAGCCCACAAACACATGGAGGATTAATGACATGCTCCTAAAAATCAATGGATCAATGACCAAATAAAAACAGAGATCAAGCATTGTTTGGAGACAAATGACAGCAATAATTCAACACACAAAATCCGTGGGGCGCAGCAAAGTCCGTGGTAAGAGGTAAGTATATTGCAATAAAGGCCTACCTCAGGAAAGAACAATCCCAAATGAACAGTCTAAACTCACAACTAATGAAACCAGAAAAGGAAGAACAAATGAGGCCCAAAGTCAGTAGAAAGATAGACCAAATGAAAATTAGAGCAAAAATAAATAAAATCTAGAAGAATAAAACAATACACAGAATGAAAGCAAGAGTTGGTTCTTTGAGAAAATAAACAAAATAGATAAACCCCTAGCCAGACTTATCAAGAAAAACAGAGTCTACACACATAAACAGTATCAGAAATGAGAAAGTAAAAATCACTAAGGACTCCACAGAAATACAAAGAATTATGAGAGAATACTATGAAAAATTATATGTTAATAAACTGGATAACCTAGAAGAAATGGAACACTTTGTAGAAAAATACAACCTTCAAAGGCTGACCCAGGAAGAAACAGCAAATCTGAATAGACCAATTACCAGCAAGGATATTGAACTGGTAATCAAAAAACTACCTAAGAACAAAACTCCTGTACCAGAGAGTTTCACTGCTGAATTTTATAAACATTTACTGAAGAACTAATAGCCATCCTCCATAAAGTTTTCCAAACAGTAGAAGAGGAGGGAATACTCTCAAACTCATTCTATGAGGCCAACATAACTCTAATACAAAAACCAGGGAAAGACACCATAAAAAAAGAAAATTACAGACCAATATTCCTGACGAACATAGATGCAAATCAACAAAATATTAGCAAACCAAATTCAAAAATGCACCAAAAATATCATCCATCATGATCAAGTTGGATTCATCCCCGTGATGCAAGTATGGTACAACATTCAAAACTACATCAACATCATACACCACATCAACAAAAAGAAGGATAAAAACCACATTATCATCTCCATAGATGCTGAAAAGGCATTCAACAGAATTCAACAATCCATTCATGATAAAAACTCTCAATAAAAATGGTATAGAAGGTAAGTACCTCAACATAATAAAGGCCATATATCACAAACCACAGCCAACATCATACTTAACAGCAAGAAGCTGAATGCTTTTCCTTTAAGATCGGGAACATGACAAGGAAGCCCACTCTCCCCACTTTTATTCAACATAGTTCTCGAGGTTCTACTAACGGCAATCAGACAACACAAAGAAATAAAAGACATCCAGATTGGTAATGAAGAATTCAAACTTTCCATGTTTGCAGATGACGTGATATTGTACATAAAAAAAACCTAAAGAATCCACTCCAAAACTACAACATCTTATATCTGCATTCAGTCAAGTTGCAGAGTACAAAATCAATACACAGAAATCTGTTGCATTCCTATTCACTAACGATGATCTAGCAGAAAGAGAAATCAGGAAAACAATTCCATTCACAACTGCATCAAAAAGGATAAAATACTTAGTAATAAACCTAACCAAGGAAGTGAAAAACCTATACTCTGAAAAGTATATACTCACAAGCCACTCATGATTGAAATTAAAGAAGATAGCAATAAATGGAAACACATCCCATGCTCATGGATAGGAAGAATTAATGTTGTCAAAATGGCCATCCTGCCTAAAGCAATCTACAGATTCAATGCAATCCCTATCAAATACCAACAGGGTTCTTCAATTAACTAGAGAAAATCATTCTAAAATTCATATGGAACCGCAAAAGACCCTGAATAGCCAAAGCCATCCTGAGAAGGAAGAATAAAGTTGGGGCATTATGCTCCCTGACTTCAAGCTCTACTACAAAGCCACAGTAATCAATACAATTTGGTACTGGCAGAAGAACAGACCAATAGACCAGTGGAACAGACTAGAGACCCCAGATATAAACCCAAGCATATATGGAAAATTAATATATGATAAAGGATCAATGGATATGCAGTGGGGAAATGACAGCCTCTTCAACAGCAGGTGTTGGCAAAACTGGACAGCTACATGTAAGGGAATGAAACTGGATTATTGTCTAACTCTATAGAAAAACTTACACTCAAAATGGATCAAAGGCCTTAATGTAAGTCATGATACCATAAAACTCTTGGAAAACAATACAGGCAAAAATCTCTTGGATATAAACATGAGCAACTTCTTCATGAACATATCTACCTAGGCAAGGGAAACAGAAGCAAAAATGAACAAGTGGGACAATATCAAACTAAAAATCTTCTGTACAGCAAAGGACACTATCAACAGAACAAAAAGGCATCCTACAGTATTGGAGAATATATTTGTAAATGACATATCCGACAAAATGTTAACATCCAAAATATATAAAGAACTCACATGCCTCAACACCAAAAAAGCAAATAACCCAGTTAAAAGATGGGCAGTGGATATGAACAGACAATTCTCCAAAGAACAAATTCATATGGCCAACAGGCACATCAAAATATGCTCCACATCACTAATTATCAGGGAAATGCAAATAAAAACCACAATGA
>JAQQAC010006904.1:14387032-14402811 GCA_029783875.1 Phataginus tricuspis | reverse complement strand
CCTGCCAAGACTTCCTAGTGGCCTGCAGGCACCTGCTCACAAATCCGAAGTCACTGCACAGGTGTCAGACTTGCAAGTCTCATTGCTTTTTGTAGAGGGAGGCCCCGCCTATAACAGCTAGAGATGCAAAGCACAGAGGTTTATACATGTATGCTTGGCACACTGGCTCTGACACGGGAGACAGGCACCACAAACGGGAATCAGGAAACAGATCTTTCCTCCCCCCAGGCACCAGCTCCTCTCCACTACAACCCCCAACCTCACTCTAGGGGCTGAGCAGCTCCAGAGACTGGAGTTTCTGTGCACTAGTGGCCACCACACAGAAATATGAAACAACAAAAGAACGTGGTTCAGACCAAAATCTCACAAACTCCAAAAAGAGGGCCAAACTGAACTCACCAATCTTCCTGAAAGAGAGTTCAAAATAAAAATTATAAACATGCTTATGGAGGTACAGAAAAATATTCAAGAACTAGGTGTTGGGCAAGGTGTACGGGGAGGACATGGCTGTGTTTAGAATTAGGGTCTGGCTCTGATGTGAAGTCTTGGCGAAATTGAGATTCAGGGTTCTGGTGAGGTGTGGGTGATGTTGATGGTGACGGGGTGGGACCAGGTCCAGGGGCCAGTGTGAGGGTTATTTTTAGGTGTTTGGTAATGTGTACAGGGATGATAGGTTTACAGTTAGAGTTACCTTCTGGCTCTGGTGCGTAGGCGAGAGCCAGATTGAATTTGACGTTTGCATTTGGTTGTGGGTCTAGTCAATGATGATGTGGAGGTGTCAGCTCCACTGGCCATGGCTTGGGTTTTGTTAGGTTTTGGATAAGTTGTTCAGGGAGGATAGGTTTATGGTTAGAGTTAGTGCCCGGCTCTGATGTGAGGACAATTGCGAGATTGAGTTTGAGGGTTATAGTAGAGTGTGTGTGACGTTGATCGTGTCAGGTAGGTGTCTGGTCCAGTGACTAGGGCTAGAGCTGGGGTTAGGTGTTGGATAAGGTGTTTGGGGAGGACAGGTTTACGATTAGAATTAGTGTCTGGCTCTGAAGTGAGGGCGATAACGAGCTTGATGTTCAGGGTTATGGTGAGGTGTGGGTGACGTCAATGTTGATGGGTTGGGATCAGGTCTAGGTGGCAGGGCTAGGGTTAGGCTTAGGTGTTCATTGAAGGGTACGTGGTGGGTAGGATTGTAGTAGAGTTAGGTTCAGGCTCTGATGTGAGGGCAAGGGCAAGATTGAGGTTGAGGTTTATGGTGAGGGATGGGTGACCTCAGTGTTGATGGGGAGGGATCATGTCTAGGTGGCATTGCTAGGGTTAGGGTTAGGTGTTCAGTGAGGGGTACGGGGAGGATAAGATTGCGATAGAGTTAGGTTCAGGCTCTGATGTGAGGGCGAGGGCGAGACTGAGGTTCAGAGCAATGGCGTAGCATGGGTGACGTCAGTGGTGATGGGAAGGGTCCATGGGCCAAGGCTTGGGTGTTTGGAAAGGTGTAGGGGAAGGATAGGTTTATGATTAGAGTTAGTGTCCGGCTCCAATATGTGGGTGAGGGCGAGATTGGGGTTTAGGGTCAAAGTGGGCGTTGGTGACATCAATGGTGATGGGAGCTTCAGGTCCAGGGTCCAGTGTTACTGTTTGGTTTAGGTGCAGGATAAGGTGCCAGGAGAGGATTGGGTTACGGTTAGTGTTAGGGTCTGACTCTGAGGTGGGGGCAGGGGTGAGATTGCTGTTATGGGTTATGATGAGTTGTGTGTTATGTCAATGGTGACGGGGTGGGGTCAGATCCAGTGGCCATGACTGGGGTTAGTGTTAGGTGTTCGTTATGGTATACCTGGAAGATAGGGTTATGGTTAGACTTAGGGTCCGCATCTGATGTGGGGGAAAGGGCGAGATTGAGGTTCAGTGTTTCTATGAAGCATGGGAGACGACGAAGGTGACAGGGTGGAATCTTCTCCACAGGCCAGGGCCAGGGTTTGGTTTTGGTTTTTGGTTAGTTGTAGTGGAGAGATAGCATTATTGTTAGAGTTAGAGTCTGGGTCTGATGTGAGGACGACCGCGAGATTGAGTTTCAGGTTTATGGTGAGGCGTGTGTGATGTCAATGGTGACGGGTAGGGGTCAGGATGAGGGCAACGGCTAGAGTCACGGTTACATGTTCAGTAAGGTGTATGGCAAGGATAGGATTACGATTTGAGTAAGGGTCTGGCTCCAATGTGAGAGCAAGGGCGAGACTGAGGTTCACGTTTACGGTGAGGTGTGGGTGAAATCCATGGTGATTGTGAGGGACCAGAGCTAGGGTTAGAGTTAGGTGTTCTGTTTTTGTACGGCGAGGATAGTGTTATGGTGGGAGTTGGGGTTCAGCTCTGATATGAGGGTGATGGCGAATTTGATTTCAGTGTTTCGGTAAGGCCTGGGTGACTTCGATGGTGATGGTGAGTGGTCAGGTCACTGGGCCAGGGTTAGGGTTAATTTTAGTTGTTAAGTAAAGTATACGGGGAGGATACAGTTATGGTTAGAGTTAAGGTCCCACTCTGATGTGGGGTCGAGGGCCAGATTGAGGTTCAGTGTTACTGTGAAGCATGTGTGACGTCGATGGTGAGGGGTAGCTTCAGGTCCAGGGGCCACAGCTAGGCTTATTGTTATGTATTCAAAAAGCTGTATGCAGAGGGTTGGTTTATTTTTAGAGTTAGGGGCCTGCTGTGATATTAGGGAGAGATTGAGGATCATGGTTACAGTGAGGTGTCAGTGATGTGGATGGTGACTGGTCCATTGGCCTGCCCTAGGTTAGTGTTATGTGTTGGATGAGGTGTACGGGGAGAATAACGCTGTGTTTAGAATTAGGCTCTGGTTCTTATGTCAGGTTGTTGGCGAAATTGACATTCAGGGTTCAGGTGAAGTGTGGGTGATGTTGATGGTGATGGGGATGGTCCAGGTCCAGGGGCCAGTGCTAGGGTTCGTTCTCATGTTTGATAAGGTGTACAGGGACGATAGTTTTACAGTTAGAGTTACATTCTGGCTCTGATGTGTGGGCGAGTGCCAGATTGAATTTCACATTCGCAGTGAGTTCTGGGTGTAGTCAATGGTGACAGGGTGGTGTCAGGTCCACTGGCCAGGGCTTGAGTTTTTGCTGGTGTTGAATAAGGTGTTCTAGGAGGATAGGCTTACTGTTACAGTGAGTGTCCAGCTCTGATGTGAGGGCGATTGTGAGATTGAGTGTGAGGGTTATGGTGAAGTGTGTGTGATGTCGAACATGTCAGGTAGGAGTCCCGTCCAGTGGCCATGGCTAGAGCTAGGGTTGGGTGTTGGATAAGGTGTTCGGGGAGGATAGGTTTACTGTTAAAGTTAGTGTCTGGCTCTGAAGTGAGGGCCATGGCGAGATTGAGGTTCAGAGCTACGGTGCAGTGTGGGTGGCATTGATGGTGACGGGAGCTTCAGGCCCAATGTGTAGTGTTAGGGTTTCGTTTGGTGCACAGTAATGTGTCGGGGAAGAATTAGGTTACGAATAGAGTGAGGGTCTGGCTTTGATGTGAGGGTGGGGACGAGATTGATGTTCTGGGTTACGGTGAGTCGTGCATTACGTCAGTCGTGACTGGGAGGTGTCAGGTCCAGTGGCCAGGGCTAGGGTTAGGATTAGGTTTTCTGTATGGTGTACCTGGAATATAGAGTTATGGTTAGCGTTAGTGTCTGGCTGTGATTTAAGGATGATTGCGAGATTGAGTTTGAGTGTTATGGTGAGGCATGTGAGACGTTGATCGTGTCTGATAGGAGTCCGGTGCAGTGCCCAAGGCTAGGGCTAGGGTTAGGTGTTGGATAAGGTGTTCAGGGAGGATATGATTATGGTTAGAGTTAGTGCCCGGCTCTGAAGTGAGGGCGATGGTGAGATTGAGGTTCATAGTTATGGTGAGACATAGGTGATGTTGATGGTCATGTGGAGGGGACAGGGGCTAGGGCTAGCTTTACGTGTTCCACAAATTGTATGGGGAAGAGAGTGTTACTGTTAGTGTGAGGGTCCACCTCTGATGTGAGGGCGAGGGCAATATTGAGGTTCAGGATTACAGTGAAACGTGGGTGACGCCAATGGTGACTGGCAAATGTCATGTCCAGGGACAGGGTAGGGTTTGGGTTAGGTGTTTGGAAAGGTATATGGGAAGGATAGGTTTACGGTTAGAATTAGTGTCCAGCTCTGATATGTGGGCGAGGGCGGGATTGAGGTTTAGGGTTACTTTGATGTATGGGTGATGTTGATGGTGATGGGGAGGGTCCAGGTCCAGGGGCCAGTGCTAGGTTAGTTTTAGGTGTTTGATAAGGTGATAAGTGGATGATAGGTTTATGTTAGAGTTATATTCAGATGCTGATGTGTGGGCAAGGGCCAGATTGAATTTCAGGTTTGCAGTGAGTTGTGGTGACAGGGATGTGTCAGGTCCACTGGCCAGGGCTTGGAAATTGTTAGGTGTAGGATAACGTGTTTGGAGAGGATAGATTTACAGTTAGAGTTAGGGTCTGTCTCTGATGTGAGCGCGGGGGCGAGATTGATGTTCTGGGTTAAGGTGACTGCTCCATTATGTCAATGTTCATGGGGTGGTGTCAGGTCCAGTGGCCAGGGCTAGGGTTAGGGTTAGGGTGCGATATGGTGTACCTGGAAGATAGGCTTATGGTTAGAGCTGGGTCTGCATCTGATGTTGGGGAAAGTGCAAGATTGAGGTTCAGTGTTACTATGATGCGTGGGAGATGATGAAGGTAACAGGGTGGAGTCATGTTCAGGGGCCAGGGCCAGGGTTTGCTTTTGGTGTTCGGTAAGGTGCACTGGAAAGATAGCATTATGGTTCGAGTTAAAGTCTGAGTCTGATGTGAGGGTGAGGGCGAGATTGAGTTTCAGGTTTGTGGTGAGGCGTGTGTGATGTCGATCGTGATGGATAGGGATCAGGACTATGGGCCAGGGCTAGGGTTAGAGTTAGGTGTTCGTTAAGTGGTACAGGGAGGATACGGTTACGATTTGAGTTAGGGTTCGGCTCTGATGTGAGGTTGAGTGTGAGACTGAGGTTCACGTTTATGGTGAGGCCTGGGTGACATCCATGGTGATTGTGAGGGACAAGAGCTAGGGTTAGAGTTAGGTGTTCTGTTTTTGTACGGCGAGGATAGTGTTACAGGGGGACTTAGGGTTCAGCTCCGATGTGAGGGCAACGGCGAGTTTGCATTTCAGTTTCCGTGAGGCCTGGGTGACTTCGATCGTGATGGTGAGTGGTCAGGTACATGGGCCAGGGTTACGGTTAGGTTTAGGTGTTCAGTAAAGTATACGGGAGGATACAGTTATGGTTAGAATTAGGGTCCCACACTGATGTGGGGGCGAGGGCGAGATTGAAGTTCAGGGTTATGGTGAGACGTTTGTGTCATCAATGGTGAGGGGGAGCTTCAGGTCCAGGGGTCAGGGCTAGGCTTATTGTTATGTATTCAAAAGGGTGTATGTGGAGGGTTGGGTTATTTTTCAAGTTATGGCCAGCTCTGATCTTAGGATGATATTGAGGATCATGGTTACAGTGAGGTGTGGGTGATGTCGATGGTGACTGGTCCAGTGGCCTGCACTAGGGTTAGTGTTAGGTGTTGGATAAGGTGTACATGGTGGATAAGGCTGTGTTTAGAATTAGGGTCTGCCTCTCATATCAGATCATTGGCGAAATTGAGGTTCAGGTTTCAGGTGAGGTGTGGGTGACATTGATGGTGACAGGGATAGGCCAGGTCCAGTGGCCAGTGCTAGGGATAGTTTTGGGTGTTTGGTAAGGTGTACGGGGACGATAGATTTACAGTTTGAGTTACATTCTGGCTCTGATGTGTTGGCGAGTGCCAGATTGAATTTCAGGTTTGCAGTCCCTTGTGAGTGTAGTCAATGGTGACGGAGTGGTGTGAGGTCCACTGGCCAGGACGTGGGTTTTTGCTGGTGTTGGATAAGATGTTCGATGAGGATAGGCTTAGGGTTACAGTTAGTGTCCGGCTATGATGTGAGGGCGATTGAGAAATTGAGTTTGAGGGTTATGGTGTAGGGTGTGCAACGTCAATTGTGTCAGGCAGGACTCCCATCCAGTGGCCAGGGCTAGGGCTATGGTTAGGTCTTGGATAAGATGTTTGGAGAAGATCGATTTACGGTGAGAGTTACTGTCCGGCCTGAAGTGAGGGCGATGGCAAGATTGAGGTTCAGGTTTACAGTGAGTTGTGGGTGACGTTGCTGGTGATAGAGAGGGGGCAGATCCAATTGCCAGAGCTAGGGTTATGGTTAGGTGTTCCATAAGGTGTATGGGGAATGAAGTGTTACCGTTAGTGTGAGGGTCTGGCTCTGATGTGAGGGCGAGTGCGAGATTGAGGTTCAGGTTTATGGTGAGATGTGGGTGACGTCAATGTTGATGGGGAGGGATCAGGTCTAGGTGTCAGCGCTAGGATTAGGGATTGGTGTTCAGTGAGCAGTACGGGGAGGATAGTATTGCAGTAGCGTTAGGTTCAGGCTGTGATGTGAGGGCGAGGGCGAGATTGAGGTTCAGAGCTACGGTGAAGCATGGGTGACGTCGATGGTGATGGGCAATGGTCAGGTCCAGGAGCCACGGCTCGGGTTAGGTTTAGCTGTTTGGAAACATGTATGGGAATGATAGGTTTACGGCTAGAGTTAGTTACTGGTTCCGATGTGTGGGTGAGGGCAAGATTGAGGTTTAGGATTACAGTGAGGTGTTGGTGACATCATTGGTGATGGGAGCTTCAGGTCCAGTGGCGAGTGTTAGGGTTCGGGTTAGGTGTACAATAAGGTGTCCGGGAAGATTAGGGTTACGGATAGAGTTAGGGTCCGGCTCTGATGTTAGGGCGGGGGTGAGATTGATGTTCTGGGTTATGGTGAGTCGTGCTTTATGTCAGTGGTGATGGGAGGGGTCAAATCCAGTGGCCAGGACTAGGGTTAGGGTTAGATGTTCGGTATGGTGTACTGGGAAGGTAGGGTTATGGTTAGAGTTAGGGTCCGCATCCTATGTGGTGGAAAGGGTGAGATTAAGGTTCAGTGTTACTATGAAACAAGGGTGATGACAAAGGTGACATGTTGAAATCATTTCCAGGGGCAAGGGCCATGGTTTGGTTTTGGTGTTCGGTAAGGTGAAATCAAAGGGTAGCGTTGCAGTTAGATTTAGAGTCCCAGTCTGATGTGAGGGCAAGGGCGAGATTGAGTTTCAGGTTTATGGTGAGGGGTGTGTGATGTTGGTGGTGACCTGTGGGGGTCAGGACCAGGGACCAGCGCAAGTGTTAGGGTTAGGTGTTCGGTAAGGTGTTTGGCTAGTATAGGTTTATGGTTAGAGTTAGTGAACGGCTCTGATGTGAGGACGATTGCGAGATAGAGTTTGAGTGTTATGGTGAAGCATGTGTGATGTCATTCGCGTCCGGTAGGAGTCCGGTCCAGTGGCCATGTTTTGGGCTAGGGATAGGTGTTGGATAAGGTGTTCGGGGAGGATTGGTTTACGGTTAGAGTTAGGGCCCAGCTCTGAAGTGAGGGCGATGGTGAGATTTAGGTCCAGGTTTACAGTCAGGCATGTGTGACATTGATGGTGATGGGTAGGGGTCACGACTAGAGGCCAGGGCTAGGGTTAGGGTTAGGTGTTCAGTAAGGTGTATGGGGAGGATAGGATTTTGTTTAGAGATAGGGTCCAGATCTGATGTGATGGCGAGTGTGAGATTGAGGTTCAATTTACGGTGAGGCGTGGGTGACATCCACGGTGATTGTGAGGTCCCAGAGCTAGGGTTAGAGTTACATGTTCTGTTTTGTATGGTGAGGATAGTGTTACGGTGGGAGTTAGGGTTAAACTCTGATGTAAGGGTGATGGTGAGTTTGAATTTCAGTGTTTCAGAGAGGCCTGGGTGACTTCAATGGTGATGGTGAGTGGTCAGGTCCAGGGGCCAGGGCTAGAGTTAGGGTTAGGTGTTTGTAAAGGTGTACGGGAAGGATAGGTTTAAGGTTAGAGTTAGTGTCTTGCTCCGATGTGTGAGCAAGTGCGATACTGACGTTTAGGGTTACCGTGATTCACTGGTCATGTTGATGGTGACGGAGCTTCAGGTTACGGGGCCAGTGTTAAGGTTAGGGTTAGGTGTGCAGTAAGGTGTCCTGGGAGGATTGGGTAATGGTTAGAGTTAGGATCTGGCTCTGATGTGAGGGCAGGGGAGAGATTCATGTTCTGTGTTATGGTAAATCATGCATTACATCAGTGGTGAAGGGGATGGGTCAGGTCCAGTGGCCAGAGATAGAGTTAGTGTTAGGTGTTCAGTATGGTGAACCTGGAAGATAGGGTTATTGTTAGAGTTGGGTCCGCATCTGATATGGGGGAAAGGGCGAGATTGAGTTTCATTGTTATTATGAAGCATGGGTGATGATGAAGGTGACAGGTTGGTGTCATTTCCAGGGGCAAGGGTCATGGTTTGGTTTTGGTGTTCGGTAAGGTGAAGTGGAAGGATAGCATTGCAGTTAGAGTCAGAGTCCCGGTCTGATGTGAGGGCGAGGGCGAGATGGAGTTTCAGGTTTATGGTGAGGTGTGTGTGACGTCGATGGTTATGGGTAGGGGTCAGGACAAGTCGCCAGGGCTAGGGTAAGGGTTAGGTGTTCAATAAGGTGTACCAGGAGGATAGGGTTACGGTGAGAGTTAGGTTCCTGCTCTGATGTGATGGCGAGTGCGAAACTGAGGGTCACATTTACGGGGAGGTGTGGGTGACATCCATGGTGATTGTGAGGGACCAGAGCTAGGGTTAGCACTAGGTGTTCTGTTTTTGTACGGCGAGGATAGCGTTACAAGGGGAGTTAGGGTTCAACTCTGATGTGAGGGTGAGAACGAGTTTGATTTCAGTGTTTCCATGAGGCCTGGGTGACTTGAATGGTCATGGTGAGTGATCAGGTGTAGGGGCCAGGGCTACGGTTGGGTTTGGTGTTCAGTAAAGTGTAGAGGGAGGGTACAGTTATGGTTAGAGTTAGGGTCCCACTCTGACGTGGGGGAGAGGGCTTGATTGAGGTTCAGGTTTATGGTAAGGCGTATTTGACGTCGATGGTGATGGGAGCTTTAGTCCAGGGGCTAGCGCTAAGCTTAGTGTTAGGTGTTGGAAAAGGTGTAAGTGGAGGGTAGGGTTATGGTTAGTGTTAGGGTCCATCTCTGTTGTAAGGGCAAGATTGAGGATCATGGTTACCCTGAGGTGTGGGTCACATGGATGGTGATGACATGGTGTCTGGTCCAGTGGCCTGGGCTAGGATTAGTGTTAAGTGTTGGATATCGTGTACGTGGAGGACATGGCTGTGTTTAGAATTAGGGTCTGCTTCCGATGTGAGGACACTGGCGAAATTGATGTTCAGGTTGCGATGAGGTGTGGGTGACGTTGATGGTGACAGGGAAGGTCCAGGTCCTGGGTTAGTGCTAGGGTTAGTTTTAGGTGTGTGGTAAGGTATTCGGGGAAGATAGGTTTACAGTTAGAGTTACGTTCTGACTCTGACGTGTTGTTGAGAATCAAACTGAATTTCAGGTTTGCAGTGAGTTGTGGGTGTAGTCAATGGTGATGGCGAGGTGTCAGATCCAAAGGCCAGGCATTGGGTTTGGGTTAGGTGTTGGATAAGGTGTTTGGGGAGGTTAGGTTTATGGTTAAATTTAGTGTCCAGCTCTGATGTAAGGGCGATTGCGAGATTGAGTTTGAATGTTATGATGAAGCGTGTGTGACGTCGACTGTGTCCGTTAGGAGTCAGGTCCAGTGGCCAGGGCTAGGGTTAGGGTTAGGTGTTGGATAAGGTGTTCGGGGAGGATATGTTTAAGTTTATACTTAATGTCCGGGTCTGAGGTGAGGGCGATGGCGAGATTGAGGTTCGGAGTTACAGTGAGGCGTGGGTGACGTTGATGGTGATTGGAGGGGTCAGGTCCAATTGCCATGGCTAGGGTTAGAGTTAGGTGTTCTGTAAGGTGTATTGGAAAGAGAGTGTCACCATTAGTGCTAGGGTCCAGCTCTAATGTGAGGCTGAGTGCAAGATTGAAGTTCAAGTTTATGGTGAGGCGTGCATGACGTCAATGTTGATGGGGCAGGATCAGGTCTAGGAGGCAGGGCTAGGGTTATTCTTAGGTGTTCGATAAGGTGTACGGGGAGGATTGGATTATGGTAGAGTTAGTTTCAGGCTCTGATGTGAGGATGAGGGCGAGATTGCGGTTCAGAGTTACAGTGAAGCTTGGGTGATGTCAATGGTGACAGGCAAGGGTCAGGTCCAGGTGCCAGGGCTAGGATTAGGGTTAGGTGTTTGGAAATGTGTACGGGAAGTAGAGGTTTATGGTTAGAGTTAGTGACCAGCTCTGATGTATAGTCAAGGGTGAGATTGATGTTTAGGGTTACGGTGAGGCCTTGGTGACATCTATGGTGACGGGAGCTTCAGATCCTATGGCCAGTGTTAGGGTGAGGGGTATGTGTACGCTGAAGTTTTGAGGGAGGATTGGGTTACGGTTAGAGTTAGGGTCCTGCTCTGATGTCAGGGAGGGGCGAGATTGGTGTTCTGGGTTACGCTGACTCATGCATTAGGTCAATGGTGATGGGGTGAGGTCAGGTCCAGTGGTCACAGCTAAGGTTAGGGTTGTTTGGTATGGTGTACCTGGAACATAGGGTTATGGTTAGAGTTAGGGTCCACGTCTGATGTGGGGAAAGGGTGAGATTAAGGTTCAGTGTTACTATGAAGCATGGGTTATGTCGAAGGTGACAGGGTGGAGTCATGTCCAGGGGCCAGGGCTAGAGTTTGGTTTTGGTGATCTGTAAGGTGTAGTGGAAGGATAGCATTACGGTTAGAGTTAGAGTCCAGGTCTGATGTGAGGGCGAGGGCGAGATTGAGTTTCAGATTTATGGTGAGGTTTGCAGGATGTCGATGGTGAAGGGCAGGGGTCAGGACCAGGTGCCAGGACTAAGGTTAGGATTAGTTCTTCGGTAAGGGGTACGGAGAGGATAGGGTTTCAGTTAGAGTTAGGGTCCGGCTCTGATGTGAGGGTGATGGCGAGTTTGAGTTTCAGTGTTCCGGTTAGGCCTGGGTGACTTTGATGTTTATGGTGAGTGGTCCAGTCCTGGGGCCAGGGCTAGGGTTAGGTTTAAGTGTTCAGTGAAGTGTACGGGGAGGATACAGTTATGGTTAGATTTAGGGTTCCACTCTGATGTGGTCGCAAGGGCAAGATTGTGGTTCAGAATTACACTGAAGTGTGGGTGACATTGACAGTGGCAGGCAAGGGTCAATTCCAAGGGTCAGGGCTAGGGTTAAGTTTAGGTGTTTGGAAAGGCGTATGGGAAAGAGGTTTACGGTTAGAGTTAGTGTCCAGCTCTGATGTGTGTCAAGGGCGAGATTGAGGTTCGGGTTTATGGTGAAGCGTAGGTGACATTGTTGGTGACGGGCAAGGGTTAGGTCCTGGGAACAGGGCTAGGGTTAGGGTTATGTGTTTGGAAAGGTGTACGGGAAGGATAGGTTTATGGTTAGAGTTAGTGTCCAGCTCTGATGTGTGGGCAAGGGCAAGGTTGAGGTTTAGGGTTTCAGTGAGGTGTTGGTGACGTCGATGGTGACGGGAGCTTCAGGTCCAGGGGCCAGTGTTAGGGTTAGGGTTATGTGTATGGTAAGGAGTCGGGGGAGGATTGGGTTACAGTTAGAATTAGGGTCCAGCTCTGAGGTGAGGGAGGGGTCGAGATTGATGTTCTGGGTTATGGTGAGTCGTGTGTAACATCATGGTGTCAGGGAGGGGTCAGGTTCTTTGGCCAGGGCTAGAGATACGGTTAGGTGTTTGGTATGGTGTACCTGGAAGATAGGGTTATGTTTATATTTAGGGTCTGCATCTGATATGGGGGAAAGGGCATGATTGAGGTTCAGTATTACTATGAAGCATGGGTGACGATGAAGGTGACAGGTTGGAGTCATGTCAGGGACCAGGGCCAGGATTTGGTTTTGGTGTTCGGTAAGGTGTAGTGGAAGTATAGAGTTATGGTTAAAGTTAGAGTGTGGGTCTGATGTGAGGGCGAGGGCGAGATTGAGTTTCAGGTTTATGGTAAGGCATGTGCGACATTGATGGTGACAGGTAGGATTCAGGACCAGAGGCCAGAGCTAGGTTTAGGGCTAGGTGTTTGATAAGGTGTATAGGGAACATAGGGTTACAGGTAGAGTTAGGGTCCAGCTCTGATGTGAGGGCGACTGCTAGACTGAGTTTCATGTTTATGGTGAGGCAGGGGTGACATCCAAGGTGATTGTGAGAGACTAGAGCTAGGGTTAGAGTTAGGTGTTCTCTTTTCATATGGCGAGGATTGCAGTACGGTGGGAGTTAGGTTTCAGTTGTGATGTGAGGGTGATGGCGAGTTTGAGTTTCAGTGTTTCAGTGAGGCCTGGGTATCTTCAATGGTGAATGGGAGTGGTCAAGTCCAGGGGTCAGAGCTAGTGTTAGATTTGGTGTTCAGTAAAGTGTACGGGGAGGATACAGTTATGGTTAGAGTTAGGGTCCTACTCTGATTTGGGAGCGAGGGTGAGACTGAGGTTCAGTTTTATGGTTAGGCCTGTTTGACATTGATGGTGACAGGGAGCTTCAGGTATAGGGGCCAGGGCTAGGCTGTGTTAGGTGTTAGAAAAGGTGTAGGTGGAGAGTAGGGTTATGGTTAGAGTTAGGATCTGGCTCCTATGTAAGGTTGAGATTGAGGATCATGGTAATGGTGAGGTGTAGGTGACATTGATGGTGACAACGAGGGGTCTGGTCCAGTGGCCTGGGCTAGGTTTGTTGTCATGTGCACCCAACACAGCATCACCTACATATGTGAAACAGATACTATCTGAATTAAATGGGGAAATAGAATGCAATGCGTTCCTTTTAGGAGACTTCAACACACCACTCACACCAAACTGCATATCAACAAGACAGAAAATAAGTAAAGAGACAGAGCACTGAACAATGTATTAGAACAGACGGACGTAATGGACATCTACAGAACACTCCATCCAAAAGCAATAGGATACACATTCTTCTCAAGTGCACATGGAATATTTTCAAGAATAAGTCATATACTAAGCCTAAAAAAAGATCAGCAAATTCAAAAAGATTGAAATTGTACCAATCAGCTGCTTCTCAGATCACAAAGGTATGAAACTAGAAATAAATTACACAAAGAAAATGAATAAGCCCACAAACACATGGAGGATTAATGACATGCTCCTAAATTATCAATGGATCAATGACCAAATAAAAACAGAGATCAAGCATTGTTTGGAGATAAATGACAGCAATAATTCAACACACAAAATCTGTGGGACGCAGCAAAGTCCGTGGTAAGAGGTAAGTATATTGCAATAAAGGCCTACCTCAGGAAAGAACAATCCCAAATGAACAGTCTAAACTCACAACTAATGAAACTAGAAAAGGAAGAACAAATGAGGCCCAAAGTCAGTAGAAAGATGGACCAAATGAAAATTAGAGCAAAAATAAATAAAATCTAGAAGAATAAAACAATAGACAGAATGAAAGCAAGAGTTGGTTCTTTGAGAAAATAAACAAAATAGATAAACCCCTAGCCAGACTTATCAAGAAAAACAGAGTCTACACACATAAACATTATCAGAAATGAGAAAGGAAAAATCACTAAGGACTCCACAGAAATACAAAGAATTATGAGAGAATACTATGAAAAATTATATGTTAATAAACTGGATAACCTAGAAGAAATGGAACACTTTGTAGAAAAATACAACCTTCAAAGGCTGACCCAGGAAGAAACAGCAAATCTGAATAGACCAATTACCAGCAAGGATATTGAACTGGTAATAAAAAAACTACCTAAGAACAAAACTCCTGTACCAGAGAGTTTCACTGCTGAATTTTATAAACATTTACTGAAGAACTAATAGCCATCCTCCATAAAGTTTTCCAAACAGTAGAAGAGGAGGGAATACTCTCAACTCATTCTATGAGGCCAACATAACTCTAATACAAAAACCAGGGAAAGACACCATAAAAAAAGAAAATTACAGACCAATATTCCTGACGAACATAGATGCAAATCAACAAAATATTAGCAAACCAAATTCAAAAATGCACCAAAAATATCATCCATCATGATCAAGTTGGATTCATCCCAGTGATGCAAGTATGGTACAACATTCAAAACTACATCAACATCATACACCACATCAACAAAAAGAAGGATAAAAACCACATTATCATCTCCATAGATGCTGAAAAGGCATTCAACAGAATTCAACAATCCATTCATGATAAAAACTCTCAATAAAAATGGTATAGAGGGTAAGTACCTCAACATAATAAAGGCCATATATCACAAACCACAGCCAACATCATACTTAACAGCAAGAAGCTGAATGCTTTTCCTTTAAGATCGGGAACATGACAAGGAAGCCCACTCTCCCCACTTTTATTCAACATAGTTCTTGAGGTCCTACTAACGGCAATCAGACAACACAAAGAAATAAAAGACATCCAGATTGGTAATGAAGAATTCAAACTTTCCATGTTTTCAGATGACGTGATATTGTACATAAAAAAAAAAACCTAAAGAATCCACTCCAAAACTACAACATCTTATATATGCATTCAGTCAAGTTGCAGGGTACAAAATCAATACACAGAAATCTGTTGCATTCCTATTCATTAACGATGATCTAGCAGAAAGAGAAATCAGGAAAACAATTCCGTTCACAATTGCATCATAAAGGATAAAATACTTAGTAATAAACCTAATCAAGGAAGTGAAAAACCTATACTCTGAAAAGTATATACTCACAAGCCACTCATGATTGAAATTAAAGAAGATAGCAATAAATGGAAACACATCCCATGCTCATGGATAGGAAGAATTAATGTTGTCAGAATGGCCATCCTGCCTAAAGCAATCTACAGATTCAATGCAATCCCTATCAAATACCAACAGGGTTCTTCAATTAACTAGAGAAAATCATTCTAAATTCATATGGAACCGCAAAAGACCCTGAATAGCCAAAGCCATCCTGAGAAGGAAGAATAAAGTGGGAGGCATTATGCTCCCTGACTTCAAGCTCTACTACAAAGCCACAGTAATCAAGACAATTTGGTACTGGCAGAAGAACAGACCAATAGACCAGTGGAACAGACTAGAGACCCCATATATAAACCCAAGCATATATGGACAATTGATATATGATAAAGGATCAATGGATATGTAGCGGGGAAATGACAGCCTCTTCAACAGCAGGTGTTGGCAAAACTGGACAGCTACATGTAAGGGAATTAAACTGGATTATTGTCTAACTCTATAGAAAAACATACACTCAAAATGGATCAAAGGCCTTAATGTAAGTCATGATACCATAAAACTCTTAGAAAACAATACAGGCAAAAATCTCTTGGATATAAACATAAGCAACTTCTTCATGAACATATCTACCTAGGCAAGGGAAACAGAAGCAAAAATGAACAAGTGGGGCAATATCAAACTAAAAATCTTCTGTACAGCAAAGGACACTATCAACAGAACAAAAAGGCATCCTACAGTATGGGAGAATATATTTGTAAATGACATATCCGACAAAATGTTAACATCCAAAATATATAAAGAACTCACATGTCTCAACACCAAAAAAGCAAATAACCCAGTTAAAAGATGGGCAGTGGACATGAACAGACAATTCTCCAAAGAACAAATTCAGATGGCCAACAGGCACATCAAAAGATGCTCCACATCACTAATTATCAGGGAAATGCAAATAAAAACCAAATGAGATATCACCTCACACCAGTTAGGATGGCCAGCATCAAAAAGA
>JAQQAC010006904.1:14368538-14386532 GCA_029783875.1 Phataginus tricuspis | reverse complement strand
TTAGGTGGTGGATATTTAAATATAAATTTAGAAAATAATTTCAAGGTAAAAAAAACTAAAATAACATAAAAGATCTAGGTTCCTCCAGTGCTTGCGTTGGATTCAGGAAATTAAAGTTGAACTATAAAATGCCTTAAAGATTGAGAAACCAATAGCCTCGTGATGCTCCAAGCTTATGAGGTGCAAAGAGCACCTTTAGAACACAAAGGGGTCAAGGCATCCAAATATACACTGTGTCAAAAGAAATCAGCATTTCTGGTAACACCAGAAAATAAAAGGTACTTTTACAGCCAATCATCATCAATATTCTCTATTCTCCAGGTCATACAGAAAATACTCCAGTCACTAATTACATAATTTTTCTTGTTCACATTTTTGGGGTGAATGACAGAATTTTTAGAATCTCCCTCCTAGCCTTAGCTCATTTACATATCAACAGGTGTTTCCCACTGCATAGAATATGGCTGGTCTGGGGCAAGAGATGGAGAGAAAAGAGCCATTCTCTCCTTCCCTCTGTTCCTGGTATATAATTGGTCTGGCATGTGCCAATCACCAAGAACCCGCAAATGGAGTTCCTCCCAGAAGGGGTAGGAGGGAAGTAGAGAACGCATGGAGGCAGCAGAGCATGAGCCATGGCTGGAGGAGACAGTTGGTGCCAAGCCTGGCCAGCGAATTCAAGCAAGTTTTGAGCAATAAAAATGGTTTCCCCCAACCTGCGCTTTCCCTTATTTCAGTTTCAGCAGTTTTCATAGGGAATTTGCCCTGTTCCAGGAACATCTTTCCCCCTTGGAGCTAAAACACTGTATAATTATTTGGGGCCATTAGTTTATATATATATGTAAACCCACACACATGCACACATTTTTATATACATAGATATATGTCCATATAACTTTAGTCTAACATCCCCACAAACTTTCAATTTTTCTATCTTGCTCATGCTCATACTGGAACTTAAAAGAATAAACATGAACTTAGACTAGTATTTCTGTTGTCCCAGGGAGTTAGGAGGTAAGATTCCTAACATGTTTTGTGGTAATCAGCCAACAACTGACCCTATCTTGAGGCGGGGCAAGCAGTCCTAAATGATACTTCCCCACTGCTTGAGGGTAACCACTATTTTGGAGAATGGGATCAAGAAATTCCTTGTGTTGTTTATCTTACAGAACATGTAGAGGACAGACTATGAATAATGATATAACATCTCTCATTAGAGATAGACATCATGAGACCACATGCCAGGCCTATGCTCTGCCCCCCACCACCCTTTGCCCCATTCTTGAAAGCCTTAAAAGACAGACTCCTAAGCCCTTAAGTGTGCCTCCTCTCTGAGGTTGCCCATACTTCCCTTTGAGTGTGTACTTTTTGCCTTATACAAAGACTGCTCACTGCTCAACTTAACTGGGTTTTGTTTCTCTGTGCCCTTCCAGTGGTAAGTGTCTTTGTTATTTCACTATTTAGTTTTATTTTCTAGACTTAAGCACAAGTCTTCACTCTCTGTTCTACTTCAGACAAGTATGGAAGGACTTCTGAAATCTCTGATTTGGGCAAGTCCCCATCACCTTGGTGACCCACACAAGACTGCAGCTGTACGATCATGCTCTTTGGCAGCCTGCTGGAAAATTTCCTTTCTTTGCCTTTGGGAAGTTCTCAGAACATACTCTCACACCACCCAGTGCTCTGCAGCTCCCCCAAATCCTGCGGTGTAGGGGATTTGTTCCATGGCATGCAGATTCTAGGGGACATGGAATACCAGGTAACTGACTTTAGAAGTTGGCAAAGGACTTGCCCTAGGCCAAGCATGAGTTCAATCAGCTTCCTTTTCCTCCCTCTGTTCTTCCTTGCTCTCTTCTACCTGCATGGTTGCACAGATGCTGCCATTCACTACTACTCTTGCTTTAATGAATTCCTTCCTTACCTAAATTTGTCTGATCTATTCAAGAATTGCTTTCTGATCCGTCCAGAACCCTCTTCCATCCAGGCTGAAGTTTCACCTAGTGCACAGGGAGAAACCTCCCCAGATGCAGCTGCCCAAATATATTTCTGCACCCACTCCCTTTTATCAACTTATTTATTTCTCAAATCCCCATTTATATACTGAGCCTCAGAGGGTAAGTAACTCATTTTATATCACATACCTAGAGAATAGTCATTGGACCTTCACTCCCAGAAACTTCCAAGACTTGCTTTTTCTTTGCTTCTCTCTTGGCCCTTGAGTTCAACAATCTTCTAGAACACATGGAGGAGCTGTATGGCTTCCCTAGACTCCCCAACATGGTCACAGAGGCCCAGCATAGCAGGCCGTATCTCTTGCCTTTAAGAAAAATATGTTCTTCAATTTGTGCATCCCATGCCATGTACAGGTACAGTAAAAATCCAGGAGGTCCCATAAATGTGAGGTTTTCCATAAGTCAACTACTGAACATATAGATTGAAACGACAGGTTTGCATAGCACCTTGGATTCACAGAAACATGGAATCCTGGATGTGGGCAGTACCAGAAATCTCACTTGATCCAATAAAGTGATCATTTTCTGATGACATAAGAGCAAATCTTGATATTCTTTGTTCAGTAGTACATATGTGTATATTCATACACAGAAGAAAAGCATGGCAGGGTTCTTTTCAATTGATGGTACTAAGGTTGGAATAAACCATGCAGCTCTGCCCCACCCTCTGCAACAAAAACATACCTGATGGTCAAGAATGATGGGGGTGAGCATTAGGTAGAGTAGCATATGTTAGAATGGAGGCCAAATGACTTTTGGGAAGAAAGATCCGAAGACCAGTGCAAGATTTGGAAAAGCTATCAATTAAAGCCACTTTGCTTTCACTTTTACCTTAAGCTTCTTTACAGTCATAACTGTGTTATTCATCTAGTTTGAAAGTTACAATATAAAGTATGAACTTAATTTTTGCCAATTGGAGGAACATATTCTAATAAGAAAATGTTTATCTTAAGTCAGTGCTCTTAGAATCCTCTGCTTAGTGCTAGCTTTCCAGAGAAGTAGATGAATTAATTTGATCTGTAAAACATTGACCCTGCAGAGACACAAGAAAGTGTTTAGCAGAAGCAGATCTGCTCTGAGGTTAATGAATCTGAAGTTTCAAGGGTCCTCATTTGTACTGGACACTTCCACAGGCCTGAGAGGTATGCTAAAAATGTTACATCATTATATTTTTTTGTAAAATTTGCAAAAATAAAATATTTTAACTGCTATTGGTTGATCAGCACCACTGTTCCTTTCCACTCCAATGCCTTCTTCATACAAATGCTGGAGTGTAAAGAAACCACAGCTAATTATAGTACAGTGGTGTTGGAGTGGCTGCAATTCTTCTGGGATCCAGCTAAGAAGGGAAGTTGACTTGGAACACATTTAGTTTAAATTTAATGTAGTTATGTGACTCACAGCCACTTCCACGTATAGTTAAATTATTGATAGTTGGCCCAGTGTAGGAATAGATTCTAGGAAGAATATTCCTATTGCCACTAGGAGTCTGACACCCCCAGCACAGAGACTAAAGATGTAGACCCACAGGTCATTTCACTATATAAATGTGTCCTAGAGCACACGTTGCTAGGAGTATGTGGGTATGATGGTTGTATTTTCCTAGAAAACTACCCATTTCTTCTAGGTTATCCAATTTGTTATCATATAATTTTTCATAGTATTCTCTCATAATTCTTTGTATTTTTGTGGTGTCTACAGTGATTTTTCCTTTCTCATTTCTGATTCTGTTTATGTGTGTAGACTCTCCTTTTTTCTTGATAAGTCTGACTAGGGGTTTATCTATTTTGTTCATTTTCTCAAAGATCCAACTCCTGCTTTCATTAATTCTTTCTATTGTTTTGTTCCTCTTGATTTTATTTATTTTTGCTCTATTCTTTATTATTTACCTCCTTCTACTGACTTTGGGACTCATTTGTTCTTCTTTCTCTAGTTAATTTAATTGTGAGTTTAGACTATTCATGTGGTATTGTTCTTCTTTCCTGAGTTAAGCCTGTATTGCAATATATTCCCTCTTAGCACGGCCTTTGCCGCATCCTACAGATTTTGCAGTTTTAAGTTATTGTTGTCATTTGTCTCCATATATTGCTTGATGTCTGTTTTTATTTGGTCATTGATCCATTGATTATTTAGAAGCATGTTGTTAAGATTCCATGTGTTTTGGGGTGTTTTTCTTTTCTTTGCATAATTTGTTTCAAGTTTCATACCTTTGTGGTCTGAGAAGCTGGTTTGTACAATTCCGATCCTTCTGAATTTACTGAGACTTTTTTGTGGCCTTGTATATGATCCATTCTTTAAAATGTTCTATGGGCACTTTAGAAGAATGTGTGGAGAATTTAGAAGAATCTGCTGCTTTTGGGGGGAGTTTTCTATTGTTGTCTGTTAGGTCCATCTGTTCTAATGTGCTCTTCAGTGCCTCTGTCTCCTTACCTAATTTCTGTCTGGTTGTTCTTTCCCTTGTAATGAATGGTGTGTTGAAGTCTCCTATAATGAATGCATTGCATTCTATTTCCCCCTTTAATTATGTTAGTATTTGTTTCACATATGTTGGATGCATTGGTATTTATAATGGCTATATCATGTTGTTGGACTGACATATCATTATGTAATGTCTGTCTTTGTCTCTTGTTACTTTCTTTGTTTTGAAGTCTATTTGTCTGATACAGGTACTGCAACACCTGCTTTTTTCTCCCTATTAGTTATATGAAATATCTTTTTCCAACCCTTCACTTTTAGTTCGTGTATGTCTTTGGGTTTGAAATGAGTCTCTTGTAGGTAGCATATAGACTGGTCTTGTTTTTTAATCCATTAAGTGACTCTATGTCTTTTGACTGGTGCATTCATACCATTTACATTTAGTGTGATTAATGATAAATATCCACTTATTGTCATTGCACGCTTTAGATTTGTGGTTACTAAAGATTCAAGGGTTGCTTCTTTACTATCTAACTGTCCAACTGAACTCATTTAGTATGCTGTTACAAACACAATTTGTTTTTTCCTCCTTTTTCTTCCTCCTCCATTCTTTATATATTAGGTATTATATTCTTTACACTTTGTCTATCCCTTGACTGACTTTAGGGGTAATTGATTTTAGTTTGCATTTGCTTTATAATTAATCAGTCTACCTCCTTTGCTGTGGTTTCATTTTCTCTGGTGATAGTTATTTAGCCCTAGGAACATTTCCATCTATAGCAGCCCCTCCAAAATACACTGTAGAGATGGTTTGTGGGAGGTAAATTCTTTCAACTTTTGCTTATCTGTAAATTGTTCAATCCCTCCTTTAAATTTAAATGATAATCTTTCTGTGTAGAGTATTCCTGGTTCAAGGCCCTTTTGTTTCATTGCATTATATATATCATTCCACTCCCTTCTGGCCTGTAAGTTTCCTGTTGGGAAGTTTGATTCTAGCCTGATGGGTTTTCCTTTGTATGTGATCTTTTTTCTCTCTCTAGTTGCTTTTAATACTCTGTCCTTATCCTTGATCTTTGCTATTTTAATTATTATATGTCTTGGTTTTGTCTTCCTTGGGTCCCTTGTGTTGGGATTACTATGCACCTCCATGGCCTGAGAGGCTATCTCCTTCCCCAAATTGGGGAAGTTTTCAGCAATTACCTTCACAAAGACACTTTGTATTCCTTTTTCTCTCCCTTCTTCTTCTGGTACCCCTATAATGTGCATGTTGTTTTGTTTGGATTGGTCACACAGTTCTCTCAATATTCTTTCATTCCTAGAGATCCTTTTTTCTCTCTGTGCCTCAGCTTCTTTGTATTCCTCTTCTCTAATTTCTATTTAATTTACCATCTCCTCTACTTCATCTAATCTGCTTTAAAATCCCTCCATTGTATGTTTCATTTTGGATACTGTGTTTTTTAAAGTATGTATCTCATTCTTGAATTCATCCCTGAGGTCTTAAATATTTTTCTGTAGCTCCATGAGAATGTTTCTGATTTTTTGTGTGTGTGAAAAATCTTTCAGAAAGATTGGTCAGTTCAGTTTCACTTGGCTTTCTTTCTCTTGTCTGTGGTATTTTGGTTTGAATCAGGTTCCTTTGATGTTTCACATTTGTAGGTGGCACCCTTTAGTGCCCAGAAGCTCTACTCTCTGGAGCTGCTCAGCCCTTGGAGTGATGGTGGGAGTCTCGGGCAAGTGGCGCTGGTGCCTGCTGGGAGGAAATAACTCTTTCCTGCTTCCCAGCTGCAGTGTCTGCCTCCATTGCCAGGGCCAGTGGGCCAAGTGTGCAGGGAGGAGCCTCTATGCTATGCACTTGTAGCTGCCTTAGGCAGGGCTTACCTCTGGCTGGCCTGGTGCAATAATGGGGGCAGCTGTTTTTCAAGCCAGGGCCCACCAAGAGGAAGGAGCAACAGGCTGAATATTGTGGTAGGGGGCCTTGTAGCTGTGTTATCAGACAGGGGGATGGGGTGTTTGAAGCTCCTGAAAGTCCCCAACCTGCTGGACTGAGTGTGCTGAGACAATTTCATCCACCTGTCCTTTCTCCTGAGCAGCAAGCCCTGTGCAATCCTGCCCCTTTAGCATCCATCTTGTTATAGAAAGTCTGTCAGAGTGCCCACCTTTCTTTTGTCCTAGAGCATCCAGATGTAGGTACCTCTTCTCCACAAGCAACTTTAATCTCAGTCTCTCCAAGTATTTTGTCTGTCTTAGCTTTCCAACCCCACTAATATCCAGAGCACCATGTAATGTAAGTTCATGCTCCTAGAGCAGATCTCCAGGGCTGGGTGTTCAGCAGTCCTAGGCCTCCAGCCCCTCCTTGCTCCATTTATCTTCCTCCTGCCAGTTAGCTGGGGTGGGGAAGTGCTTGGGTCCCACCATATCATGGCTTTGTTACTTTACCCTATTCCGTCAGGTCTGCTCTGTTCCACAGGTATAGGCAGTCTGCCTCAGCCTTCTTTCCTGTTGCTCTTTCAGAATCAGTTGTATTTGCTATATTTTCATATTATATGTGGTTTTGTGAGGAGGTTTCTGTCTCACCTCTCACCCCACCATCTTTTCATTATTGTGAAAGGATACACCCATCTTAGCAACTTTTAAGTATAATACAGCATTGTTATCTATAGTCTCCACCCTGTACATTAGATCCCCAGTTCTTATTCTCATAACTTAAACATCTACCTATCCCCAAAACCCCACCCTACTCCCAGCCCCTGGCAACTACCTTTCTATTCTCTGGTTCTTTGAGTTTGGCTTTTTTAGATTCCACATATAAGTAAGACTACATAGTATTTGTCTTTCTCTGACTTTTCACTTATTTCACTTAACATAATGTCCTCAAAGTTCATATATGTTACAAATGGCAGGATCTCCTTTTTTGGCTGAATAATATTTGTGTGTGCGTGTGTGTGTGTGTGTGTGAGAGAGAGAGAGAGAGAGATTGTATTTATTCATTCATCCATTTATGGGCACTTAGGTTGTTTCCATATCTTGCCAGTTTGAAAATGTTAACAGTGCATACCTACTGTCTTCTCTTTTTCCATTCCTTACCCTTATGAGTTCATACTCATTTCTTTAATGTATTTCTCACAAGATTTTGGGAAATAGCAAAGATAAATACAGATGTTCAGTCTGCCATATTTAATTAGATGACCCTATCAATTTTCATGGAAACAGCTCATATTATTTCCTTATTAAGAAAACTATTATGGTGGTGGTAGGGACAGTTCTTTAGCAAATCCAGTACTTGGATGGCTCTTTCTGGGTCATTTTGGCTAAGGTCTCAATCTTAGGACAGAAGAGATGTGCATTAATGACATTTTGTGATTGAGAAGGCCAGAACCTTCTACCCCATATTTATAGGGAAAATGGAAATTGTATGGCCAGCATTCCTACTTGATCTTAATATTGCCCATTGTATACATGTAATGACATAATACTTAGCCTGCTGACAGGGTCCTTCTTGCATACCCCTTGGCAGTAGGCTGTTTATGATTGATAGAGCTCCTCCCTGAGCAAACTGTCAATCATGGAAGTATCAGGTGTGGGGAGGGGTGGAGAGGAAACACACATGTGCCGGATATAATGGTCTGGCATTCGGCCAGTCACCAGAGAGACCTGCCTACAGAGTTCTGCCGGGTTCTAGGATGCAGAGAGAAAATCCAGAGACCTGTGCTGGGGAGCAGGAGGGAGCATAGATGAGCCACCAGCAGAGGCAGCAGGCCCTTGGGTAGAGACTGGAGCCAGGGCCAGAGACTGAGGGGGTTCTAGCGCTTGACCTACTTCTATGAGACTAAGGCTTGGTATAAGCCCCTTTTTACCCACAACTTCTGTTGTCATTATTTGGTCTCACTGAATTCATAGTAAACTTTCCTGGAGTGAGGATACCCCACCTCCCACAAGCAACAATATTCAAGACTCTTTTAGAAACCTAGACTATCTTAAAATAATGTAGAAGTCATTAGGAAAGTAGAATGTTAGATGATGTTAATAGCCTTGTTATATCTACCATACCATGTGAATCAGGCATTAAGTACAAAGTCAAGTCTGACTCCGGAATTGAAGATTTCACAAGGATTTTATGTAATTTTTAAATTACAATTATTTTAAAGTCTCTTTTCAATTTGAATTCTTTCAAAGTCTTCTCCCTTTGGTCACCGTGGAAAAAGGCAGGCAAAGGAAAGATTTCTCTTGTCTTAGTGGCCAATAGTTTATCCATACTTCATAAAAATAGGCAATGACCAGCGCCCTCAAAATTAGGTGAATATTAAAAATCCTAAATCACCAATCATCTATGTATCAAGTATGAAATTATTCATCCTGTTCACACTGGGCTATAAGAAAACAAGTCTCCAAACCTTAATATATGTGAAAGGAAGAATCAGAGACAAAGCATACAAAAAGGAAAAGCAGCATGCTTGCAAATAAGCTGCAAAGGAGGCAGACTTCAAGAACTGACTCATTAAATACAAAACACTTCAAGTACACTAACTTTTTAATTGCCAAGGTTACTGAATTTGTAGTTAATGTATTCATGCAGAAAAAAGTTTTCTCACAGCTAACATCTACATATGTCACACTATATCTGCAGACATCAGTTTTACAAAAGTCAGAGGTACATTTGTATTGTTAAGGAGTCAGTAACTTACAGGAAGTGCTCAAGATTTCTTTTGACTTAGAGAGTAAAACTAGGCAGAATTAACTTATTTCTTGTTTGTCTCAGAATGCAAGGTGGCTTTTCTTTTATCCTGACTGTGAAACATGATGGGAACACTTATTTATGATGGTGGCAGGACCATGTCAATTTTACTTCCACAGTAGATATCCTAACTCAATTAGTTGCTAATGAATTAGACTAAGGAAGCCATTATGCAGATGAGTAAAGCCAAGAAGCCATTCAATGTCAATTAATATCAATGGAGCAGGTTTCCCTGTGTTCCAGAGCTTTATACTTTATTTATATATATTTATAGCCTTATATATAAAGGACAGCCCTTTGTATTATCATTAAAATCATATCCCAACAATTTAGTTTATCAGGATAACACTAATGGTGACTAAATGGACACAAAAGACCTATAATAGAGATTGGCAAACTGTTTTTTTCTAAGATTCTTATGGTTTAATGACTTACATTTAGGCCTTTGATCCATTTTGAGTTTAATTTTGTGTATGGGGTTAGACAATAATCCAGTTTCATTCTCTTACATGTAGCTGCCCAGTTTTGCCAATACCAGCTGTTGAAGAGGTTGTCATTTCCCTATTGTAAATCCATGGCTCCTTTATCGTATACTAATTGACCATATATGCTTGGGTTTATATCTGGGCTCTCTATTCTCTCTATTCTGTTCCATTGGTCTATGGGTCTGTTCTTGTGCCAGTACCAAATTGTCTTGATTACTGTGGCTTTGTAATAGAGGTTGAAGTCAGGGAACATAATTCTTCCCACTTTATTCTTCCTTCTCAGGGCTGCTTTGTCTATTAGGGGTCTTTTGTGTTTCCATAGGAATTTTAGAATGATTTGCTCTAGTTCATTGAAGAATGCTGTTGGTATTTTGATAGGGATTGCATTGAATCTGTAGATTGCTTTAGGCAGGATGGCCATTTTGATAATATTAAATCTTCCTATCCATGAGCACGGAATGTGTTTCCATTTATTGGTTTCTTCTTCAATTTCTCTCAGTGTCTTGTAGTTTTCAGAGTATAACTCTTTCACTTCCTTGGTTAGGTTTATTCCTAGGTGTTTTAATCTTTTTGATGCAGTTGTTAATGGAATTGTTTTCCTGATTTCTCTTTCTGCTAGTTCATCATTATTGTATATAAATGCAACAGATTTCTGTGTGCTAATTTTGTATCCTGCAACTTTGCTGAATGCACATATTACATCTAGTAGTTTTGGAGTGGATTCTTTAGGTTTTTTATGTACAATATCATGTCATCTGCAAACAGGGACAGTTTGACTTCTTCCTTGCCAATCTGGATTCCTTTTATTTCTTTGTGTTGTCTGATTGCTGTGGCTAGGACCTCCAGAACTATGTTGAATAAAAGTGGGGAGAGTTGCTTCCTGTCTTGTTCTAGATCTTAAAGGAAAAGCTTTCAGTTTCTCACTGTTAAGTATAATGTTGGTTGTGGGTTTGCCATATATGGCCTTTATTATGTTGAGGTACTTGCCCTTTATACCCATTTTGTTAAGAGTTTTTATCATGAATGGATATTGAATTTTGTCGAATGCTTTTTCAGCATCTATGAAGATGATTATGCGGTTTTTGTCCTTTTTGTTGATGTAGTGGATGATGTTGATGGATTTTTGAATGTTTTATGATCCTTGCATCCCAGGGATATATCCCACTTGGTCATGATGGATGATATTTTTATGTAGTTTTGAATTCAGTTTGCAAATATTTTGTTGAGTATTTTTGCATCTATGTTCATCAGGGATATCAATCTGTAATTTTCCTTTTTTGTGGTGTCTTTGCCTGGTTTTGGTATTATAGTAATGTTGGCATCATAGAATGAGTTTGGGAGTATTCCCGCCTGCTTTACTTTTTGGAAAACTTTAAGGAGGATGGGTATTAGGTCTTAACTAAATGTTTGACAAAATGCAGCAATGAAACCATCTGGTTAAGGTGCTTTGTTCTTAGGTAGTTTTTTGATTACCAGTTCAGTTTCTTAGCTGGTAATTGGTCTATTCAGATTTTCTGTTTCTTCCTGGGTCAGCCTTGGAAGGTTGTCTTTTTCTAGAAAGTTTTCCACTTCTTCTAGGTTATCCAGTTTGTTAGCATATAATTTTTCATAGTATTCTCTAATAATTCTTTGTATTTCTGTGGTGTCCATAGTGATTTTTCCTTTCTCATTTCTGATTCTGTTTATGTGAGTAGACTCTTTTTTTCTTGATAAGTCTGGCTAGGGGTTTATCTATTTTGTTTATTTTCTCAAAGAACCACCTCCTGCTTTCATTGATTCCTTCTATTGTTTTATTATTCTCAATTTTATTTATTTATGGTTTAATCTTTATTATGTCCCTCCTTCTACTGACTTTGGGCCTCATTTGTTCTTCCTTTTCTAGTTTCACTAATTGTCAATTAGGCTGTTCATTAGGGATAGTTATTTCCTGAGGTAGGCCTGTATTGTAATACATTTCGCTTTTCACATGGACTTCGCTGTGTCCCACAGACTTTGTGGTGTTGAATTATTGCTGTCATTTGTCTTCATGTACTGTTTGATCTCTGTTTTTATTTGGTCAGTAATCTGTTAATTATTTAAGAGCATGTTATTAAGCTCCCATGTGTTTCATATCAGCTTGTTCATGTCTAAGTAATCTCAAAAATCAATTGTTATTATTGCTACACATTTTCTTACTCTGTTTCACCAGCCCATAACCACCAAAAATTGTATGACCTCCTTCAGATTGCCAAACACTTGCGAGGGTTGAGAACCCTGCATATCCCACTGTTTATTTTCTATCCTGGCTCTTGAGGCTTCCTGGAAAATATCAGCATCAAACTACAAGTAACCATTCTCTTCCATCCATTATATCACCTCACTCAACCATAAATCTCTAGAACATAAAATGTTAAACAGAAAATAGGAAAGGATGTATTCCAATTATCCATATTTGTTCTTATTCTTGCAATATTGAATATTGAGTAACTTTATTGTAACAATGCATTCTCACAATAAACATGAACGGATGCTTGAAATGACAGAAACATTTTGATAGTGTGAACCATTGAGTATATGTCCACCAAGGTAAATTTTCCAGATTTATGGGACAAAGAGAGGTTTGAGTCCCACAATATCAGAAATTGCTATTGGTTTGTGATATAGATTTTGAATATCAACTCATCAGAAATCATTAGAATCATAACTAAATGGCATTGAAAGGATGACAGGCTTCATTCTTTCTCCTTGTAATTCAAATCACACCCTCTTTCCCTAGACTACAGCTGGTGGAGAAACAAGATGTGACCAAAACCTTATTTGGTGATTAGCACTGAACAAGGTCTTAGACAAACACTAGCTCTCTGAGACCACTATTTCCAGTAGACATAACCAGGCTAATTGTATAGCCTTGTTTCTGTCAAAGGCACATCCCCTCCCACGGTTCATTCTCATTCTGGTCAGAAACACAGAACATGGATCACCAACATGTCTGGATTATGCTGCATCAGAACATTTAGGAGACAGGGTTTTCATACTCCTAGGGTATCCACCAAGTATCTCTCTTTTAGGACACTGAACAGTGTTTGATTTCAGAAGAAAAAAGAAGCAACAAGTTTCTGAATCTTGATGTTTTGCAAACATTCATGGGTAGATTAAATGATGAGGCCACTTTTCATGTAGGGTGTGAGTAATGAAGTTTAAAGACTTAAAAATATTGTGCTTCTGCGGCTTTGAATAGGCTGTTGGTCCTTTTTGCCATAGTATCTGTCAAATAGGCCTTCTTTGCCCAAAGGTAGTATGAATTTTGCTATAGTCTATTCATGGTCTCAGTATCGTGGGTTAAGGGGATTCTGAAATGACAAATCTGTGAGAAATCTCGGAATATGTGAAGTCAGCAATACTTTCCTTTCTTTTGAAACCTCTTCAATGCATCTTTGATTTCCCTGTTTCTCAGACTGTAAATCAAAGGATTCAACATGGGAATCACCATTGCATAGAAGACTGATGCAAACCTGTCAAAGTTAGAAGACCTGCCAGAGCTGGAACTCAAATAGACAAACATGCCAGAGGTATAGAAGAGGGAAACTGCTGTCAGGTGAGAAGCACAGGTGTTGAAAGCCTTAGACCTGCCTTTAACTGTAGTGATCTTCAAAATGGAGATAACAATATACCCATAGGATATCATGACAACAAGGGCATTTATTATCCCAAAGATCGTTGCTAATATAGCAAGTAAAAGTTGGGCCAAGAAAATGTCAGAGCAGGACAGGACTAACAGTTGGGGCATGTCACAGAAGAAGTGGTGGATGACATTAGGCCCACAGAAGTGGAGTTGAAGAATAGCACACACTTGAAATACAGAAGCAGATATTCCAGCCATATAGGATCCCAGCACCATCCCAACACAGAGGGTGGGTGACATGATTGATGAATAGAGAAGTGGATTACAAATGGCAGCATAGCGGTCATAGGCCATGGCTGTCATGAGACAAGACTCACTCAGTCCCATGGTTGAACAGAGGAAGTACTGAACAGCACAACCCACTAGGGTGATAGTATGCTGTCCCTGGAAGACGTCGGAGAGCATCTTGGGGGCTGTGGAGGTCACATAGCAGATGTCTATGAAAGACAGGTTACTGAGGAAGAAGTACATGGGTGTGTGGAGGTGGGAGTCCATCCTTATTAAGATGATGAGGCTCAGGTTCCAAGTCAGAGTTGTAATGTAGATCACCAGGAACACAACAGAGAGCACTGCTTTGATTCTGGGAAAATCTGAGAACCCCAAGAGGATGAAGTGGGTGATCTCTGTCATATTTCCTCTCCTAATCATAGCCTCAGTGCTCCTGAGATCAGAAAAGAGACAAAAGAAGGCACTTCTGAGTCAAGTGAAATGTGACAGCATTACAAGTCTCCTATGTGCCAGCTTTCCCCTCTAGTGAGCACTGGAAAAGGAAATGCTTCACTGTCCTGGTGGAAACACTGCAACTTATCATCTTGAATTGTCAAGGAGTACCTACTCAGTGCTTCAGGTTCTCAATTAATGCATGAGTTCCCATGAGAATTGAAGGAGATATTTAAAAATTTGACTGAGAACACATAAAAGCAAAACAAAACTGTGATTATCATACATAAAGTAGAGATCATTGATTGAAATATAAGTTTTTAAAAACCTCTATTTATTATATAACTGCTGCTTACTGATAATAAAAGTGTATGTGGCATCGATCTGGGTTAAAATTGAAATAGTCTTTCTGGCCCAACATTGCCATCCTGGTTGTCTTGTCTGAGGGTTTCAGCCCCAGGCAAGTTCACTCTTGATTTGGTGAGACCGAAAAATGACAATGGAGCATTCTGGGGATGAAAGGATTTATACCCAAATTTATTCCACGGTGGTGGGTCAACTGCTACAATCCCGTCCACCTCAGCACATCTGCATGCAGCAAGCTGGTCTGCTTGTGAGTCTCTCCACCCCAGCAGACAATAGGCATCATTACCTCTAGGCAGACGTAGATTCAGACCTCGGATACAAGCATGTCAAGTCACCTTGGGCCATGATGATACAAGCCAGTAAATGATTTCATATCAGGCTTGCTTGACTTTGAGTCTCCTTGGTTCTGTTGACAACCAACATCACGCTTTGATGGGTCTTGATGCAGAGAAAGAGTCCAAGTGGGTAATTTCAATTCTCAAGATCTTCATAGGTTTATTTCATATTTTCTGTTGATACAGTCAGCTAGTTAGAACTTACTGATGGATTCATAATAGATATAACCTGTTGGTTAAGCTCCATAATTTATGTGACCTTCCTTGAGATGAAAGAGTAAATCACTGAGAATAGCCAAAAAACTTTGACAAAGATTAATAATGAAAAGGACATGAAATGAACAAACAAGCAAAACCCAAACCAGGAATAGACCATAAATATACTGGACAACCTGGTGGTTACCTTACGGGGTGGGAGTGGGGGAATGGGTTAAATAAGTGATGGGATAAAGAGGTCCAAACCTCCAATTATAGAATGAATAATTCATGGGATGAAAATTACAGCATAGGGAATAGAGTCAATAACTGTATGGTGACATATGGTAACTACATTTATTATAGTAAGAATTTCATAATGCATAAAATTGAATCACTATGCGGCACACCTGAAACTAATATATTGTACGTCAAGTATACAATAACTTTTTTAAATGAAAAAGATTTAAATATAAAAAACTGAAGAATTAAATAAAAAGCCTTGTACTTTCAGATATTAAAAAGTTTAATAAAGATGAATAATTCATGATTCTTGTAGAAATAGAAAAGCGTCATAAGAACATATGGAAACTGGAAAAATGGAAATATTAGTAAAAACTGAATATATGATAAAATTAGAACTTCCTTTAAAGTTAGTATTTCGATTGATAGAGAAGGATAAATACTTGGTATGCCTTTATATAATCTTTTGATGGGAACGATCTATCTGAAATACAACACCAAAACAGAAAACATGGAAGAAAATACTATTTAACAATTTAAAATATGGTTATGGCAGAAAAACCCTCTTAAGTAAAATACTCTTGAAACACAGTTGTTGAATTGGGAAAAACAGTCACAAAACCAAAAAACAATGTAGTAATGCCTTTAATATAAAACGCATAAATCAATAAAGGATATACATTGCCGTATACTGCTGATGATTGCACAAAATGCTTCCTCCTTACTAGAAGAAAAAAATGCTTTGTATAATCCCTCTCTCATACACACAAACACCCATGAACTAATTACAAATACCAAAATAATGAGTGGTATGATTTTGATTTTCTTTATACTTGTATTTTCAATTTTCTACAACTCCTATATTTATAATTAGAAAATCTATTAAGATACATAAATCCATAATCCTTAATAGCACAGAGAGACAGAGGGAGAGTGAGAGGGAAAATGATGGAGAAGGAATGAGAGGAAGAACTTTCAGACTTTCCTGACTTTTATTTCCTGGCATAGGACTCTTAGCAAGTTATTACCCTTTCTGTGCTACAGTTGCCTCATCTATAAACGGGGCTATAGTGCTTACCACCTCATAGGGTTGCTGCAGGGATTGAATAGCATAAAGGGCTTAAAACAGTAAAAGCTAAATAAATGTTAGTAATTATCACTCCCACTGTCTTTCCTTTCTGTGAAAGAAAAATAAGGCAGAGCTAACACTGAAGCATCAGGACCTCTTCATATAATTATTACTGAAAAGATGGTCTCTAACCCAAGATCAAGAACATTGTTAATAAATTATCATCTTTATTTCTATTTTATATTGCTCCATTATCTCCCACTTAGGTGGATCATCACCTCCTGATGCCACCTTTTATGTTCCACCAGCACCAAAAGCAGCTGAAATGATAATACTGATGATGTACAGTACACGGCCTAGTGGAGCTGGTTTATTTAATAAGAATCTGGTATACTAACATACTAATAATTGCATTTAACAGTAAATACATATTGACTATACTAATAAATGGTTCTTTGAAGCTGTTTTGGATGTGGAAGTAAAAATATCGTACTTCGCTTCATCTCAATTGTGTTTATATGAACTGGGAAATCTTTCTGTTACTCTTTGAATAGAGTACTGCTCAAATGTAACTTCTCAAATGTTTTATCCAAGAGGAGTTACATTCAATGAAAATGTTTTGAAAATATGGACTGCCACACACATTATATCCGAAAATAATAATATAATAGATCAAGTCCGTGAAAATAATTTAAGCTTTGATCAAGCAGTTGCACTAAAATTATTCACTTTCTTATTACATTCTGGTAACAGAGGCAGCCATAACTAAATGCATTCTGTCTAACCCATCATGTCCAAAAATAGTGAGGATTGGTGAGTTGTTTTACTTACTCATGATAAAATTGACCCGGAAAACATATGTTCTTAAAATAAGGTAACCCATAGAAAAAGGGGAAACATTCAAAATATAACCACTCTCTTTGAATCTTTTTTCCCATGTGTTCACTAACTCATTGGAGTAGAAAAGATGACTGTGGATTTAATATGTGAATATAAAACAAAACTATACAAAACTCTTCCATTCTTATCTACTAAGGACATAGTAAGTTTGCAAGGTGGTTCAGAGTATAAGTTGTGTTAAGAAATACAGAATGTTGCTGAATGAAGGAAACAGAAGTCGAAGAAGGTAAAAGAGGGCAACACTACCTGTGCTCACGTGTGACATACCTGAGATTGTGTCACCCAGCTACTGCCTCCATACTATGCCAAGCTTTTCAAAGATGACAATAGAGAGCTATTTCAAAGGAATGAAATTATACATGAGTACTCTGTCATATGATTATGTAGTGACTAGCTTGTCTTTCCCTACTTCAGAAATTATGAATCAAAACTATAAATTTAAATGGAAATCAAGTTAATTGTCATTATTATAAAAACAGAATAATCCTCCAGGGAAAAAAATCACATTTAAAGGGTCTCTGGAATGGTTAAAGTTGGGAAACAGACAAGAATGTTTGAGTTTAGGATATTCCCCTATAATTCGGTAAATTACTATTTTTTATTAGGTCCTCATTTACTAACTTCTAAAATGTTCTGTCCTTTATAGACACTGTCTGTTAGTTTCTAGATCATCTTTTCATCCCGTTAAAGGAAAAAAACAGAAGGCAACAGAGTTCAAGATCACATCCTTAAGAAATTGAAGAACTAGAGCTCAACACCTATCTCTCACCCCAGAGTCATACATGAAATGTTAGGTAAGAGGTTAATATTTTCACTGAAGGACAGACAACATGGATAAGGAGAAAACCCAATGAAGAGCCCTAAATGGAGAATGGGGAGGTGAGAGGGAGGGGAGACTGACGAACGGGAGACACTGAGGACCAC
>JAQQAC010006904.1:14337806-14368038 GCA_029783875.1 Phataginus tricuspis | reverse complement strand
GCATTCTCATTAATTCTTCTTTAAATGTATGGTAGCACTTAACCAGTGAAGCCATTTAGTTCTAGACACTTTTTGACTTCTAGGAAGTCTTTGATTACTGACTAAGTCTAATTACTAATTGATCTGTTGATGTTTATTTCCTCATGATTCAGTCTTCGTGAATTGTATGTTTTTACCATTTGTCCATTTCTTCTGGATGGACCTGTTTGTCGGTTTATAATTGTTCATGGTAGTCTCTTTTTATGCTTTGTATTTCTGTGGTATCAGTTGTAATGTCTCCCCTTTTATTTATAATGTTATATATTACAGTCCTCTCTTTTTTTCCTGATGAGTATAGCTAAATGTTTCTCTGGTTTGTTTATCAGTTTAAAAGCCAAGTGCTTAGTTTCATTAATCTTTTCTACTTTCCTTTAGTTTGATTATATGTATATCCATGCTGATCTTTGTTATTTCCTTCCTTCTACTACCTAGTTCTAGTTCCATGCATTATAATCTTAGATTGTTTTAATGACCTTTCTTCTTAATGCAGGTATTCATTATTACCAACTTCCCGCTAGAACTGCTTTGCTACATCCCATAAACTTTGGTGTGTTGTATTTCCAGTTCATTCAACTAGGATATTACTTTGTATCTCTTTTGATTACTTCTCTGACATCCTGGTGTTCAATAGCATATTGTTTAATCTCTGCATATTATGAATATTCCAGTTTTCTTCTACTTGAATTCTACTTTCCTACCATTGTGGTTGGAAAGGATGCTTGATATGATTTTAATATTCTTAAATATATGAAGACATATTTTGTGGTCTAACATATGATCTATCCTCGAGAAATTTCCAAATGTATGCTAGAACAATGTCTATGCTGCTTCCTTTAAATGAAATGTTAGTAAATATCTGTTAAGTCCATCTGTCCAAACATGTGGTTTAATTCCAATGTTTCATTGTTGACATTCCATCTGGATGATCTATCCATTGTTGAAAGTGGGGTAATGAAGCTTTCTGTATTCTTGTATTGCTCTCTAGCTTTCCCTTCATCTCTGTTAATATTTGTCTTCTAGATTTAGGTGCTCCTCTATAGGATACATAAATACTTACAAATGCTATTTCCTCCTGTTGGATTGACCACTTTATTATTATATAATAACCTTTTTTGTCTCTTCTCAGTCTCTGCCTAAAAGTCTATTTATTCTGATGTAAGTATAGCTATCTCTGCTTATTTTGGTCTCCATTTACATTCAGTTCTTTCTCATTCCTTCACCTTCTATCTATGTGTGCCTCCAAAGCTGTGATGAGTCTTTGGTGAGCAGCACAGAGTTGGGCTTTGTTTTTTCATATATTCAGACACTCAGTGTGTTTCACTGGAGAATGTCCTGTTATACTTAAAGTCTTACTGGGAGGTGTGCACTTACTTTTGTCACTTTGTTCATTATTTTCTGGCTGTTTTGTAATCCTTTGGCTCCTTTCTTCTCTTGTCGCTCTCTTCCTTAGTGATTTAATGATTTTCTCTACTGGTATGCTTAAATTCTTTTCTCTTTGTGTATTTACTAGAGGTTTTGGTTCTTTGTTATTATGAGGCTTATATAAAACATCTATTATAGTTATAACAGTCAATTAGAAGCTGAAAACAACCTAAGTTCTAACACATACTAAAACTACGTCATTACCCTTCTGACTCCATATTTTATGTTTTTGATGCAACAACCTATATTTTTTTATCTTCTGTATCCACCAACAAATATTTGTGCTTACAGTTATATTTCTACGTTTGTCTTTCACTCTTCATACTAGATTTATAAGTGACATACCACTACAATGACATTAGTGTACCTGAATTTAACCAGTTTTACCTTTCCAGTGAGTTACATTTTCATATGGTGCCTATTACTGATTGGCAAGTTTTCATTTCTATGTGAAGAAGTCCATTTAGAATCTCTTGCAAAACCAATCTATTAGTAATGAAATCTTTAGAGTTCCTTGTCTGGAAAACTCTTCATCTCTCCTTCAACTACGAAGGACGGCTTATCCAGGTAGACTGTTCTCGGATGGGAGATATTTATCACCACATTGAATATACTGTGTAACCTTCTTAGGCCTGCAAAATATCTGCTGGAAAATTCGCTGATAGTCTTCCACAGGTTCTCTTGTACATAACAAGTTGTTTTTCTCTTTCTATTTTAAGATTCCTTGTGTTTATATTTTATATTTTATTGATAATACATTGTGGTATGGTTCTTTTGGATTTATATTATTTGGAGTACTCTGAGATTCCTAGATCTGGATGTCTGCTTTTTCCCCAGGTTGGGGATATTTTCAACCATTGCTTATTGGAATAAGCTTTCGTCTATTTCACTTTCTCTTCACCTTCTGAGACTTCTAGAATACAAATATTGATGTGTTTGATGGTGTACCATAAGTCCCTAAAGGTATCTTCACTTTTTCATTCTTTATTCTTTTTGCTCTTCTAAAAGGATGAATTGCATTGACCTATCCTCAATTTCACTGATTATTTTTCTAGTTCATCCAATATGCTGGTGAATCTCTTTTGAATTTTTCAGTTTACTTTATTCTGAATCTATGGAGTTCTATTTGATAATTTCTTATATTTTGTAACGGTTGGTGGAAATTCTCATTTATTTTATGCGTTATTTTCCTAACCTTGTCCTCATAAGTGAACTATTTATCAGGTAAGTCACTTATCCCTATTTCAGTAAGGTCTATTTCTAGAGTTTTTTTTTTTACAATTTATTTTGGTATCATTAACCTACAGTTACATGAGCAATATTGTGGTGATTAAACTACCCCCTTCATCAGCTCCCCCCACCAACCCTATTACAGTCACTGTCCATCAGTGTAGTGAGATGAGAATCCCTACTTGTCTTCTCTGAGTTGTACAGTCCTCCCCATGCCCCCCCACCTTATGTCTGCTAATTGTAATGCCCCTTTTACCCTCTTATCCCTCCCTTCTCACCCTTCTTCCCCAGTTTCTTTCCCTTTGGTAAAGATTAGTCCGTTCTTGGGTTCTGTGAGTTTGCTGCTGTTTTGTTCCTTCACTTTTTCTCTTTGTTCTTATACTCCACATATGAGTGAAATCATTTGATACTTGTCTTTTTCGGCTTGGCTTATTTCACTGAGCATAATACCCTCTAGCTCCTTCCATGTTGTTGCAAATGGTAGGATTTGTTTTTTTCTAATGGCTGAATAATATTCCATTGTGTATATGTTCCACATATTCTTAATCCATTCATCTACTGATGGACACTTAGGTTGCTTCCATTTCTTAGCTATTGTAAATAGTGCTGCAATAAACATAGGGGTGCATCTGTTTTTTTTTGAAACTGGGCTGCTGCGTTTATTTCTAGAGTTTTATCTTCTTTTTCTTTTTCTTGGTTGGTACACATTGCTCTGTTTCTTCATTTTTATTGATTCTCTGTGTTGGTTTCTGTGCATAAATAAAACAGCCACCTCTTGTAGTCCAAAAAGGGTATCTTGTATAGATGAAAGTTATAGTCCATCCAGGCCCTACCTAATAGTTATCTCTCAGTCCTTTGTGGTTTTCCAGCACCCTTTAGTCTTCTTAGTAGCTCCTTGTGGTTTTTGGCATAACAAGAACTGTCAGTGATCTGAAATGAAGGATCGTCTTCAACAACTAGATGCAGGGTGACTGGAACCAGACAGTCGAAAAGCATTTTTTTTATTTTGCTATTATTAATGTACAATTACATGAGCAACATTATGGTTGCTAGACTCACCCAATTATCAAGTCCCCACCCCATACCCTATTACAGTCCCTGTCCATCAGGCTAGTAAGATGCTATAGAATTACTACTTGTCTTCTCTGTGTTATACTGCCTTCCCCATTCCCACCCCCCCACACATTATGTGTGCTAATCATAATGACCCTTTGGCCCCCTTATTCATCCCATCCTACCCTTCCTCCCCGATCCCTTTCCCTTTGGTAATTGTTAGTCCCTTATTGGGTTCTGTGAGTTGGCTGCTGTTTTTTTCCTACAGTTTTTTCTTTGTTCTTATGCTCCACAGATGAGTGAAATCATTTGATACTTATCTTTCTCCACCTGGCTTATTTCACTGAGCATAATACCCTCTATCTCCATCCATATTGTTGAAAATGGTAGGATTTGTTTTCTTCTTATGGCTGAATAATATTGCATTGTGCATAAGTACCACATCTTCTCTATCCATTTATCTACTGATGGACACTTAGGTTTTTTCCATTTCTTGACTATTGTACATAGTGCTGAGAAATATAGGATTACATATGTCTTTTTCAAACTGGGCTGCTGTATTCTTAGGGTAAATGCCAAGGAGTGGAATTCCTGGGTCATATGGTATTTCTATTTTTATTTTTTTGAGGAACCTCCATAACTGCTTTCCACAATGGTTGAACTAATTTACATTCTTACCAGCAGTCTAGTAGAGTTCTCCTTTCTCCACATCCTGGTCAACATTTGTTGTTGTTTGTCTTTTGGATGGTGGCGATCCTAACTGGTGTGAGGTGATATCTCATTGTGGTTTTAATTTGAATTTCTCTGATGATTAGGGATGTGGAGCATCTTTTAATGTGCCTGTTGGCCATCTGAATTTCTTCTTTGGAGAAGTGTCTATTCATGTCCTCTGCTCATTTTTTAATTGGATTATTTGATTTTTGTTTGTTGAGGTGCATGAGCTCTTTATATAATTTGGATGTCAACTCCTTACTGGATATGTCCTTTATGAATATATTCTCCCATACAGTAGAATGTCTTTCTGTTCTACTGATGGTGTCTTTTGCGGTACAGAAGCTTTTTAGTTTGATATAGTCCCATTTTTTCATTTCTGCTTTTGTTTCCCTTGCCTGGAAGATGTGTTCATGAAGAAGCTGCTCATGTTTATATCCAAGAGATTTTTGCCTATGTTTTTTCTAAGAGTTTTATGGTTTCATGACTTACATTCAGCTCTTTGATCCATTTTGAGTTTACTTTTGTGTATGGGGTTAGAGAGTAATCCAGTTTCATTCTCTTACATGTAGTTGTCCAGTTTTGCCAACACCTGCTGTTTAAGAGGCTGTCATTTCCCCATTGTATGTCCATGGCTCCTTTATCGTATATTAATTGACCATATATGCTTGGGTTCATATCTGAGCTCACTGGTCTATGGGTCTGTTCTTGTGCCAATACCAAATTGTCTTGATTACTGTGGCTGTGTAGTAGAGCTTGAAGTCAGGGAGCATAATTCCCCCACTTTATTCTTCCTTCTCAGGATAGTGTTGGCTATTTGGAGTCTTTTGTGGTTCCATATGAATTTTAGAATGATTTTCTCTAGTTCATTGAAGAATGCTGTTGGTATTTTCATAGGGATTGCATTGAATATGTAGATTGCTTTAGGCAGGATGGCTATTTTGACAATATTAATTCTTCCTATCCATGAGCACGGGATGTTTTTCCATTTATTGGTTTCTTTAATTTCTCTGGAGTGTCTTGTAGATTTCAGAGTATAAGTCGTTCACTTCCTTGGTTAGGTTTATTCATAGGTATTTTATTTTTGATGCAATTGTGAATGGAATTATTTTCCTGATTTCTCTTTCTGACAGTTCATCATTAGTGTATAGGAATGCAACAGATTTCTGTCTATTGGTTTTGTATCCCACAACTTTGCTGAATTCAGATATTAGATCAAGTAGTTTTGGAGTGGATTCTTTAGGGTTTTTATGTACAATATCATGTCATCTGCAAGCAGGGACAGTTTGACTTCTTCCTTGCCAATCTGGATGCCTTTTATATCTTTGTGTTGTCTGATTGCCATGGCTAGGACTTCCAGAACTATATGGAATAAAAGTAGGGAGAGTGGGCATCCTTGTCTTGTTCCCTATCTTAAAGGAAAAGCTATCAAATTCTTACTGTTAAGTATAATGTTGGCTGTGGATTTGTTGTATATGGCCTTTATTATGTTGAGGTACTTGCCCTTTATACCCATTTTTTTGAGAGTTTTTATCATGAATGGATGTTGAATTTTGTCCAATTCTTTTTCAGCCTCTATGGAGATGATCATGTGGTTTTTATCCTTTTTGTGGATGTAGCGGATGATGTTGATGGATTTTCGAATGTTGTTCCATCCTTGCATCTCTGGGATGAATCACACTTGATCATGATGGATGATTTTTTTTATGTACTTTTGAATTCTGTTTGCTAATACTTTGTGGAGTATTTTTGCTTCTATGTTCATCAGGGATATTGGTCTGTAGTTCTTTTTTTGTGGTGTGTTTTCCTGGTTTTGGTAGTAGAGTAATGTTGGCCTCGAAGAATGAGTTTGGGAGTATTCCCTCCTCTTCTACCTTTTGGAAAACTTTAAGGAGGTTGGGTATTATTAGGTCTTCACTCAATGTTTGATAAGATTCAGCAGTGAAACCATCTGGTCCAGGGATCTTGTTCGTAGGTAGGTTTTTTGGTTACCAATTTAATTTCTTTGCTGGTAATTGGTCTATTCATATTTTTCTGTTTCTTCCTGGGTCAGCCTTGGATGGCTGTATTTTTCTAGAAAGTTGTCCATTTCTTCTAGGTTATCCAGTTGATACCATATAATTTTTCATAGTATTCTCTCATAATTCTTTGTATTTCTGTGATGTCCATAGTGATTTTTCCTTTCTCATTTCTGATTCTGTTTATGTGTGTAGATTCTCTTTTTTTTTCCTTGATAATTATGTCTAGGGATTTATCTGTTCTGTTTGTTTTCTTGAAGAACCAGCTTCTGTTTTCATTGATTCTTTTTATTGTTTTATTCTTCTAGATTTTATTTATTTCTGCTTTATCTTTTTTATGTCCCTCCTTCTACTACCTTTGGGCCTCATTTATTCTGCCTTTTCTAGTTTCATTAATTATGATTTAAACTGTTCATTTGGGATTGTTCTTCTTTCCAGAGGTAGGCCTGTATTGCAATATATTTTCCTCTTAGCACGGCCTTCGCTGTATCCCACAGATTTTGTGGTGTTGAATTATTGTTTTCATTTGTCTCCATATATTGCTTGATCTCTGTTTTTATTTGGTCATTGATCCATTGATTACTTAGGAGTATGTTATTATGCCCACATGTGTTTGTGGGATTTTTTGTTTTCTTTGAGTAACTTATTTCTTATTTCATACGTTTGTGATCTGAGAAGCTGGTTCGTACGATTTCAATCTTTTTGAACTTACTGAGGTTCTTTTTGTGGCCTAGTATATAATCTATTCTTGAAAATGTTCCATGTGAACTTAAGAAGAATGTGTATCCTGTTCATTTTGGATGGAGTGTTCTGTAGATGTCCATTACATCCATCTGTTCTAATACATTGTTGAGTGCCTCTGTCTCTTTACTTTCTGTCTAGTTGATCTGTTCTTTGGAGTGAATGGTGTGATGAAGTCTCCTAAAATGAATGCATTGCATTCTATTTCCCCCTTTAATCCTGTTAGTATTTCTTTGACATATGTAGGTGATCCTGTGTTGGGTGTATAAATATTTATACTAGTTATATCCTCTTGGTGGACTGACCATTTTATTATTATGTAATGTCCTTTTTTGTCTCTTGTGACTTTCTTTTTTTGAACTCTATTTTGTCTGATACAAGTACTGCAACTCCTGCTTTTTTATCCCTATTATTTTCATGAAATATCTTTTTCCATCCCTTTACTTTCAGTCTGTGTATGTCTTTGGGTTTGAAGTGAGTCCCTTATAGGCAGCATATAGATGGGTCTTGTTCTTTTATCCATTAAGTGACTCTACGTCTTTTGATTGGTGCATTCAGACCATTTACATTTAGGATGATTATCGATAGATATGTACTTATTGCCACTGCAGGATTTAGATTCATGGTTACCAAAGGTTCAAGGGCAATTCCCTTACTATCTAACAGTCTAATTTAACTCACTTCATATGCTATTACCAACACAACCTAAAGGTTCTTCTTTTTCCCTCCTTTTTCTTCCTTCTCCATTCTTTGTATGTTATGAATCATATTCTCTACTCTCTAATCTATTAGTATAGCCCTTGGGTGACATCTATTTAGCCTTAGGAATACTTCTATCTATCGGAGTCCCTCCAAAATGCACTGTAGAGTGGTTTGTGGGAGCTAAATTCTCTCAGCTTTTGCTTATCTGAAAATTGTTTAAACCCTCCATCAAATTTAAATGATAACCTTTCTGGGTAGAGTATTCTTGGTTCAAGGCCTTCTCCTTCATTGCATTAAATATGTCGTGCCACTCCTTTCTGGCCTGTATGGTTTCTGTTGAGAAGTCTGGTGATAGCCTGATGGGTTTTCCTTTGTATGTGATCTTTTTTCTCTCTCTAGCTGCTTTTAAAACTCTGTCTTTATCCTTCATCTTTGTCATTTTAATTATTATATGTCGACATTGTCTTCCTTGGGTCCTTTGTGTTGGCAGATCTGTACACCTCCATGGCTTGAGAGACTATCTCCTTCCCCAAATTGGGAAAGTTTTCAGCTATTACCTACTCAATGACACTTTCTATCCCTTTTTCTCTCTCTTCTTCTTCTGGTACCCCTTTAATGTGAATATTGTTCCGTTTGAATTGGTCACACAGTTCTCTCAAACTTCTTTCATTCTTAGAGATTCTTTTTTCTCTCTGTGCCTCAGCTTCTTTGTATTCCTCTTCTCTAATTTCTATTCCATTTACCGTCTCTTCTACTACATCTAATCTGCTTTTAAATCCCTCCATTGTATGTTTCATTTCACATATGGAATTTCTTAATGATTGAATCTCCATCTTAAATTCGTTCTTGAGTTCTTGAATGTTTTTCTGTACCTCCACAAGCATGTTTATGATTTTTATTTTGAACTCTCTTTCAGGAAGATTGGTGAGTTCGATTTCACTTGGTTCTTTATATGGGGTCTGTGAGTTGATAGTCTGAACCAGGTTCTTTTGACATTTCATATTTTATGTGGTTCCCTGTAGTTCCCTGAAGCTCCAGTCTATGGAGCTGCTCAGCCCCTAGAGTGAGGTTGGGGGTCATTGGGGAGCTGAGCTGGTGCTTGGGGTGAGGAAAGATCTGTTTCCTGATTCCCATCTGCTGTGCCTGTCTCCAGTATCATAGCCAGTGGGCTGAACACCTAGGTGTAAGCCTCTGTGCTCAGGCATCTCTAGCTGTTGTAGGCAGGCTTCCCTCTGGCTGGCCTGACACCAGTGCAGTGACTGCCAGTTTGCGACCCAGTGCTTTCAGGCCACTAGGAAGGCTCGGCAGGCTGCATATCACAGTGGGGGGCCTCAGAGCTGAGTAGCCAGCCAGGGGGATGGAGCACTTAAAGGCCCTCAAAGTTTCCTATCTGCTGGGCAGAGTGTGACCAGAGAACCTTGTCCCCCTATCCCTTCTCCCGTGCAGCAAGCTCCGTGCAAACCCCGCCCCTTCAGCAGCCCTCCCGCTGCTAGGAAGCCTCTCAGCCTGCCTGCCTTTCCCCTGTCACAGAGCAGCCAGATGTCTATCCCGTCCTCCACAAATGGCCAGAATGTCAGGCTCTCAGGCACTCTGCTTGTCCCAGCTCTCCAACCTCCAGAGCACCACCCAGTGTAGCTTTCTGTTCACAAAGCAGATGTCCAGGGCTTGGTGTTCAGCAGTCCCAGGATTCCACCCCCTCCCCTGCTCCATAACTCTTCCTCCTGCTGGTGAGCTGGGGTGGGGAAGGGCCTGGGTCCCACCGGATCAAAGCTCCGGTACGTTTCCCTGTTTTGTGAGGTCTGCTGTGCTCATGAGGTCTGTATGCAGTCTGCTTCAGTCTTCTTTCCTGTTGCTATTTTAAGGTTAGTTGTATTAATAAACTATATTTTCATACTATTTGTGGTTTTGGAGGAGTTCTCAGTCTCACCTCTCATGCTGCCATCTTGAATCCCTCAAGAAGCATTTTGAAAGTACATAAATAGATTTCTTTTGGAGAAATACTAGACTTGGGTGTTTTTTCTATGCAATCTGCATTAGTCTCTGGGGATTATAATCAGTTAAGAACTGTTTCTTTGTGGGTTTCAGTCCACTGGGACTCATGTGCAAGCGCCAGTGACCAACAGTTCCAGGCTGACTTTGGATGTACCTTCTGAGCAGCAATCACAAAACCTGGGGCACCAGGTGCATGCACAACCTCCTTCCCAGGAGAGACTGGTGACCTGGAGTGGGAAAGTGTGGGAATGCAATGATGGTACTTGCAGACCTCCCTGGTCTCCAGCGAGAACTGCATTCTGTCTGTAGGTGTGTGTCAAATTAGAAGCCTGACACATGGGCTGCAGCTTTTACAATATGCAAATAGATCATTTTCATTGAGATGCTGGGAATTGGATGTTTCTGAATGCTACCCCTGCACTAAAACATGGGAGGAAACCTCTGAAAAGTGTCTCTATGCTCTAATCTGTGAGTCTTCTGGATTTAAGTCCAGTTGGATTTCAGAACTACATGTTTTGGGGCTTCATCCCTTAGATTCTTGAAAGTTGGGACACTGGCTATTGGGTCCAACCTCCTCACTATTCAAAGAGAAGCTGGGAGAACTCAAAACTACACACCAATGGTTCTGATGATACAGATGCAAAAATTCTCAACAAAATATTAATAAATGCAATTCAACAACACATCAAAAAGGTAATACACCATGATCAAGATGAATTTATCTCTGAGATGCAAGGATGGTTCAACATATAAAAATGAATAACTTTGATACACTGTGTTAATAGAATGAAAGATAAATATCATACAATCATCTGAAAAGCAGTTGAAAAAGCATGAACAGAATACAACCCTTTCATTATTAAATCCATCAACAAATTGGATCTAAAATGAATATACCTCAACATATTAAAGGCCATGTACAACAAACTCACAGCTAACATCATAGTAAAAAAAGAAAGATTGAAATCGTTTCCTCTAAAATTAATAACAAAACAACTATGCCTATGATCACCACTCATTTTCAACTAGAAGCCCTAGCTAGAACAGTCGGGAAAAATAAAGAAATGAAGACATCTTGGTCACAAAAAAGAAGGAAATGTCACAACTGAACATGACATATTTCCATATATAAAAAAAATCCTAGAGATTCAACCAAAAATCAGTTAGAGTTAATCAACAAATTCAGTAAGTTGTAGTTTATAAAATCACCATATGAAAACGAGTTGCATTTCCATACACTAACAATAAAACATCTTGAAAAGAAATAAGGAATATTATCCCATTCACAATAACAGTACAAACCGTAAAATATTCAGTACTAAACTGAACCAAAGATGTGAAAGCTCTCTACTATGAAAAACACAATACATTGCTGAAAGAAATTAAACACATGAATGGAATGATATCCCATGTTCCTGGAACAAAAATAATAATATTCAAAAGTCTAAATTAACTACACCCATCTCTGTATTCAACACAATCCCCATCAAAATTCTAATGACATTTTTCACAGGAATAGAAAACACAGTACTAAAATTTGCATGAAGCCAGAAAAGACACTCAGTAGCCAAACAATTCTGAGAAAGAACAACAAAGCTGGAAGCATCACATTCCTGACTTCAAATTATGCCACAGGTTATGCTAACCAAAATAATATGGGCCTACCTTAAAACAGATAAGCCAATGAAATAAAGTCAGTAAATAAACCCTTCCATGGAGAAAAATGCTCAGTGAGGAAGGTTAGACTCTATAAGAAGTGGTGTTGGAAAAATGGGATCACCACATGCATAAGAATGAAATTGGACTTCTATCTTCCACCACTCACAAACGTCAACCATAAAAAAATTAAATATTTTACTTGAAACCATAAGATTCCTAAAATAAAAGATAGGGAATGAGTTCCTTGAATCAGTGCCTTAGCAATGATTTTAACGACATGGCACCAAAAGCACAAGGAAAAAAAGGAAAATCAACAAATTGGACTACATCAAATTAAAAAATCTCTACACAACAAAAGAAGTAATCAAGCATGAATGAAAAGGAAGCACAGAGAATGATACAAAATATTTGCAAACCATATATCAGAAAATATTAGCACACTGTATACCAGATAAGGGGCTGATACCCAATGGATAAAAAACCTCATATAACTCAATAACAAAAATCAGACAAGCAATAAAAAATGGGCGGAAGAGCTGAAGAGAAATTTTTCCAAGAAGACAACCAAACGAACAACAGGTATATGAAAATATGCTGAACAACATGAACAACAAGGGAAATTAAAAAAGAAAACCAAAATGAAACTCATCTCACATCTTTAGAATGGCCACCATCATGAAGACAAGAGATAACATGTGTGGGTGAGGACATGTAGAAAGGAACACATGTACTCCTTTGAGAATGTTAATTCTTTTAGCCACTATTAAAAATATTATGGATGTTACTCAAAAGGCAACAAATGGGAATGCCATATAACCCAGCAATTCTGCTTCTGTCTATATATACACTGGAAATAAAAACAGGATACTAAAATATATCCACACACACATGTTTATTGCAGCATAATTCACAAGAGCCAAGATAGGGAAAAAACCAAAGTGTCTGTCAGTGGGTGAATGGGTGAAGAAGACAGCATATATATACAGTGGAATATTATTGAGCTATGAGAGTAAGGAAATATTATAATTTGTGACAACATGGATGGAATTCAGGATCATTAGGCCAAGTGAGATAAGCCAGAGAATAACGTCACTAATGTACAATACCAATAATAGGTGCAATCTTAAAAGTCAAATTCATAGAAATAGAGAATAAAATGATAGTTACAAGCAGCTTGAGAGCAAGAGAATTGAGGAGACATTATTAAAGTATACACACTTGCATTCAAAGACAAATCTAGAGATCTAATGCACCTCATAGTGATTATATTCAATACTCTATTATAAAACTTACAGTGGTCTGTCTCCTGAGAAAGACCTCAAGAACCCTTACAAACACTTGTCACACATTTTTATACAGTTTTAAGAAGCAGTGCTTCAGAGAGCATACATATGCCTTCAAGGGGCCACACATTTATTCACACTGCATTCTTTCCTTGGCAGGGGGAAAGCCATCACATACTTTCCCAGAGGTGCAATAATTCCCCTTCTCTCAATTCTGCCCATGTGGAAGCTCATGAAAGATTTGGTAGAGCCTTCAAATACCTCTTCACTTATACTCCTTAATTAAATAACATAACATATCACTCATCAAAACTGAGACCCAAAACAACATTAAAACCAAATGTATTGCCAAGGATAATAGGTAATTGTAATGACGTCTGTTTTGTATAAGCTTATTCAAGTCTGATATCAATCAGGCAAATCAAAAGCCAGTGCGATTACATATGTTATTCTGTTAACTAGACCACAAAGACCAAAAGCTTTATATAACCTGGCCAGAGTTGAGAACCCTGCCTATCCTATTATCTATTTTCTTCCTTGTTATATAAGGCCTTCAGGAACATATCAGAATTAAAATAACTCTAAACATTCTACTCCATCTATCATATAACCTCCTTTAACCATAAATCATTAAAACATAAAATGAAGAACCTGGACTACAGGAGAGGATGTATACCAGTTTACCCTATTCTTCATTTTGGCAATATTGAATATTCTGTAGCTCTATTATAGCAATGAACTCTCACAGAAGTCTCCTCTTACCAAACATGAACAGATGCTGAAATATCGGAAAATATTTGATAATGCGAACCATTGGCTATATAAAGCAAGGTAAATTTTCTGGATATAATGCGGGAAAGAAAGAGAGGTTTGAATGCAAACTCTCAGAAACTACTATTGGCTGTGAAATGGAATTCGAAAATATCTCAATCAAAAACTCCCATTGGACACTAAATGCCAGAAACTAAATCACTAGACTCATAAGTAAATGGCACTTCAGGGTCCACATCCTTCGGTTTATTCAACTTTATGATTGTGCTGGGATCCTATATGGCTGGAACTTCCTCCTTCCATAGACGAGAGCTGGTAGAGATGAGGATGTGACCAAAAATTTATTAGATGATTAGCACTGAAGGAGGCTTTACATAAACATTAGCTGTCTCAGACTGGTGTTTCCAGGAGGCGTAATCAGACCAATTTTATAGCTTTCTTCCTGTCCAAATGCCCAAATCCTACCTCCGTTTACTCCAAATCCTGTCAGACACAGAAAAAAATATCAGGCATCATCATGTCATTGCATTAGAATATTTAGCAGACAGGGTTTTTATATTCCTGGAGCCTGTGCCAGGTATCTCTTTGGGTTCAGTCTCAGAGTCATGAAAAGGCCAAAAGTTTTTAAACCTTGATGTTTACAAATACATGTGGACAGATTAATAAATGAAGAGACCATTCCTCATGTACTGCAAGTAATGTAGTTACAAGACTTAAAAAATATTCTGTTTCTGTGGATTTGTATCACGTATTGGTCCATTTGGTGTATAATTTAGGTCAAATTAAACCTTCTTTGTCCAAAGGCAGTGTGAAATTTGTAACTTTCCATTCATATGCCAGTATTGTGGTTAAGATGATTCTGAAGTGATAATATGTTTTTAAAAATATCAGAAACAGTTAAATCAGTAATACCCTACTTCCTTCTGAAACCTCTTCAAGACTTGTTTGATTTCCGTGTTCCTCAGACAGTAAATCAAGGGATTCAACATGGGAGTCACCACTGTGTTGAAGACAGATGGAAATCTATCAAAGTTGGAAGAACAGCCAGAGCTGGAACTCAAATAGACAAAGATATTTGAGATATAGAAAGAGGGAACTGCTGTCAGGTGAGAAGCACAGGTGTTGAAAGCCTTGGACCTGCCTTTAGCTGTAGTGATCTTCATAATGGAGATGACAATATAGACATAGGATATCATGATAACAAGTACACTTATTATTGCAAAGATCATTGTTACTATAGCAAGTAAGAGTTTGACAGAGAAAGTGTCAGTGCAGGACAGGACTAACAGTTGGGGCATGTCACAGAAGAAGTGGTGAATGACATTAGGCCCACAGAAGTGGAGTTGAAGAATGGCACAGAGTTGGGATACAGAACCAGAGATTCCAGCCATATAAGATCACAGCACCATCCCAGCACAGAGGGTGGGTGACATGATTGATGAATAGAGAAGTGGATTAAAAGTGGCAGCATAGCGGTCATAGGCCATGGCTGTCATGACACAAGATTCACTCAGTCCCATGGTTGCAAAGAAGAAGTACTGAACAGCACAACCCACTATGGTGATACTATGTTGTTCCAGGAAGAAGTCGTAGAGCATCCTGGGAGCTGTGGAGGTCACATAGCAGATGTCTAGGAAGGACAGGTTACTGAGGAAGAAGTACATGGGTTTGTGGAGGTGGGAGTCCATCCTTATTAAGATGATGAGCTCAGGTTCCAAGTCAGAGTTGTAACGTAGATCACCAGGAACACAAGAAGGAGCACTGCTTGGATTGTGGGAAAATCTGAGAACCACAAGAGGATGAAGTGGGTGATCTCTGTCATATTTCCTCTCCTAATCATAGCCTCAGTGCCCCTGAGATCAGAAAAGAGAAAAAAGAAGGCACTGCTGACTCAAGTGAAATGTGACAGCATTACAATTCACCTATGCGCCAGCTTTTTCCTCTAGTGAGCACCAGAAAAAGGAAAATTCTCACTGCTCTGGTGGAAACACAGCAGCTTTTCATCATTATCAAGGAGGACCTGTTCAGTGCTCAGGTTCTCAATTAATACATTAGTTCCCATGAGAATTGAAAGAGGTATTTAAAAATTTGATGAATTTTTAAGACAATAGAAATTCTGTGATTAATATACAGAGACAATTGATGAAAATATGTTTTTTAAAAAACCTCTTTTTATCCATTATATAATTTGCTTTCTGATAAGAAAAGTATATGTGGCATAAATCCAGATTTAATTTGAAACAGTCCTTCTGTTCTCCATGATCATCCTGATAAATTTTTTTAATTTCTTCCATTATCCATAAGAAAAACATTTACTATACCTCTGGCAGGGGGGATATATGTTGCCAGCCTGGGGTAAATAACCTTTGAAGTCAAAACTGCTAAAAGGGAGAATAAAGTGGGAGAAACCTGTTTATTGCATATTACTTCTGCTGAAGTGTCTCTCTCGTGGCCCGGGTGCCAGGCCCCACCAAACCTCTCCAGTCCAGGTACGTGCTCACTCTCCACCCCCTTGTAATCACCTAGTGATCTGGAGATGGACCACTTCTCTCCACCCTTGGAAATACCTATTGTTATGGAAATTCACTAAGGCCAGGCAAGAGATTCTGGAAATATTGTAATTTTACACACAGCCAAACCCTCCAGAAGTATCACCTCACAAGTTACTTGCTCCCCATCTTCAGTAATGTCCCCTGTGCAAGAAAACTAGAGCACTGCAACCAGACTAATAACATACAATAACAACAGCAATGAAATCATGATAATTCTCAGCCAGAAGATTCAGCTAGGTTCAAAGTCCTCTACAGATTAAGTCCATAGCTTGCGCATTCCACAAGAGCCAGTAGCTGAACAGGTAGGGAGTTCAGAGTAATCATCACATGGCAGCTGCAGCCAGGAAGTGGGTCAAGGACACAGGGACTATAGAAGAAAATAACCTTAAGGGCAATAGGATACATGTTTGAATGACAACAGCATAGGCAAATCTTGTCCATCAGGTAGGATCCATGTAAGAGAGTGGTCCTGTGAGGGGACAGGGGCAGGAAAGGGATCTTGCCCTGGTCTAGTATACCAGACTTTCACCCCACCCCTGAGGCAGTTACAAAAGGGGTCAATATACAGTGCTCTGGAAGGTGTATGCACTGGGCATAAAGATAAAACAAAACTTCCCTATAAGATGCTCTTACCTCCCGGATGCTTTGGGTACACTATGTGATCTTTGGGGGCCATCCTGCTGTTACTCCAGGAACACACAGGAGGCCAGCTTCCAGGCCTTTTCACCAAGGTGCCAGAAGGGCCAGCCATCTCTGGTCCATGTGTTGAAATGTCCAGGACCACATCCACTCAATAGAATCTCCAGGGTTTAGTGCAGTAAGGGCTGGCAGCAGGATGTTGCTCTGCTGGCCGTATCCTGGCTTCAATAACTCCTCTTTGGTTTGCACATACAGTTGTATAGGAGAGGCAGCAATGTGTGTTAGCATGTCCACAGGGCTCAAGGCTCCTTTTCGGGGATTCTCACTCAAATTATGTAGCACTGTCCATAAGTGAACTGACAAGCCCCATAGACTATTGTTGTCAGAAATTGGGCCAGACTTCAAAAAACCATTGTACCTCTCTCTCAACCCTGCCAATGTAGGGTTATATGGTACGTGAAACTTCCACTTTATCCCTAACTGCTGCATACATTCTTGAAATGCATGTTCAGTAAAGTGGGTGCCTTGATCGCTCTCAATCACCTGCAGCCAGACTTAGGCTGCAAAGAGATGCTCTAGGCCTCTCTTGGTGGTTTCCTGATCTGCATGATGTGCATTAAAAGCAACCAACAGTCCAGTAGCTGTGTCCACACAAGTCATGCCATACCGATACCCATATGATATGGGCAGAGGCCCAATGTAGTCTATTTGCCACCTGACAAGGGGTATCGGTCCCCTTTACTATTGTCCCATGTTGCTGTGAGACTCAATGTAAGTCGCTCTGAGAGCACACAAGGCACTCCTTCCACACTTTGCTGATTTCTTCAAAGGTAAATGGCAAGCCCCACCGATGGATTACAGCCCACATTTTCTTTTGCCCCCATGCAACAAACACTGATGTAACCATTGGGCTGCAACAGAGGCAGGCTTTCCTTCTAGCCAACAAACCCATCTGGGCCAGTGTGTCTGCTTCATCATTCCTTGAGGATGAAAAGGGCAAATTGTCAATTACATCATGCACAGTAACTGTATTAGTCTGACAAGAGGCCCATAGGTCTTGCCACAACTCTTGCCCATAAAGGGGCCGCTGACAAACCACCCAGATGGCATGGTATCATGTTGGGAGCCACAGGGTCAAGTCCCGGTAGATGGCCCAGCTGTCAGTGCAGATAACTATGGGAAAAGGCTCCTGGGTGATCACAAACCATACTGCCTGCAACTCAGCTCATTGACTGCTCTTCCCCTCTCCATCTTCCATCCATATTTTCTTAGTCTTAGGATGGAAAGCCACAGCCCTCTACTTCGGGGGCTGCCCATGACTAGAGCCATCTATATACCAAGCATCTTCAGGTATAGGGGTTTTCCCTCCAGATAAGGACTCTTGGCTACCAATGGCTACTGTTATATGTCACTGGCCCCAGTAAGCATTGGAATTCTACACTTAAGGGACTAGAGGAAGGGGTCCTACACTGCTGTAAATATGTGTCCCATTTGGCCATTGTAGGTGTCTGCAACACACCACTCCACAGCCATTGGTTCCAGTCTTGCACCCACCCAGCGATGGGACAGGTAGTTATTACTTTGATCAGAGCTGTTCCGGTGATGGGCTCTATAGCCAGCAAGGTGTGGTACACAGCAGCCAGTTGCTTCTCTATCAAGGTGTCCTGGGCCTCTGCTCCTTTCCGTACTTGTGAACAGAATCCAATCAGTTGGCATGTCCATCCAAGCCGGTGCCAAAGGCCCCATCCATAGCCATCTTCGGTTACATGAACATCTAGCTCACAGCACCTTGATGAGTCCATTACGCTCAAGGCCTGTACAGCCTTGACTACTCACTTAGAAGCAGTAAGAGCAGCTGCACATGTTTCATCCCAGTCCCACCTGATGCCCTTTGTACCAACCAGTATAAGGCCTTCAGAATGTGTGCCAAGTGTAGGATAAACACTCTCCAGTAGCCCCAAACACCCCCAAACTCTTGTAATACTGCTGCAGTGGTAGGGATAGGGAAAGCGTGGAACTTTTCTATGACTGCTTCTGGGATAACTTTGGTTTTACCCAATCAGACAACCCCTAAGAATTTTACTGACTAGCCAGGTCCCTGAAACTTGGTGTTATTCACAGCCCATCCCTTCTCCTGTAGATGTTGCAGCAGTCTAGAAACTGTCCCTCCTAAATCTGCAAGAGAATCAGACATAAGCATATCAACAATGCAGTGATACAGTCGCTCACTTTGCAGTTTCTTCCATGTGGCCAAGTCCTGTGCTACAAGTCCATGACAGATGGTGGGACTGTAGAGGTATCCCTGTGGAAGGACAGTGAATGTCCACTGATGGCCTTCTCAAATGAAGGCAACCTGTTCCTGACTTTCCTGTGCTATGTCAATAGAGAAGAAAACATTATCAAGGTCCACAACATAATGATACATCCCTAGTTCATGACTTAGTGTGGCCATAAGGGCTGCTATAGAGGGGCAGCATCATACAAAGATGGTGTGACTTTACTCAATTCCATTATCCAAGGTCCTATTCCAAGAGATGATCAGCATTTTCACTGGCCACTCTGGGGAATTAAAATATCTTTGAGTGGGCTTTATGAAGCCCCCCTTTTCCAACTCCTGTAGAGTTTCTCCAGTTTCCTTGTGCATCACAGACAATGTATACTGCTTAGTATTTGTCATCTGTCAAGGTACAGGCAGACCTACCGTTGGGTGCTTAGCATGTCCCCTCAGAACTGCCTTTACAACATGTACCCTCAGTCTGAACTTACCTGCACTAGTCTGTAACCACAGGCCCTGCAGGATATCCCCCCAAAATATATTCAGGGATGGGAGAAATGTACACAGTACACTCCTTTGGAGGTACACACGCTATCACCAATGAGATTTGGCATTTCTTCACTCTAATTGCCTTTTCCCCATAGCAATCTATCACAGCAGGGGTCTCAGGAAAATTCTGTGGGTTCCCATAAATCACAGAACATTAAGGTCCTGTGTCCACCAGCACCAGGGTGTATTGTATATTCATGGGGGACCAATGATTTGCTAATTCTACATGTGGCCTCCACCATATCCCCCAAGGTGGGAGCCTTGACACCCACCCCAGTCAAACCGCAATGCCCAGTCCTCCGCCTGTCAGTGAAAGGGCCCAAGCAGAGCCTGAGTACTGTCCCCCAGGAAGTCTTGCAAGGACTGAAGCAGGACATGGAGCTTTGCCTCTGGCTTCCATGTTCTGGACCTCAGCAGCTGGAACTGCTGCTCTGGCTTTAAATGGTGCCACAGTTCTAACAAGACCCTATTGGGCTGCCCATCAGGGTCCTCAAGATCTTCACGGGGCCCTTTGCACCTCTCCTTTCAGTCATAGCCCATACTTCCTCCCATGCTCTTATTTTCAACCTCCCCCAATCTGCCAAAGTACAGGTAGCCTCACTTACAGGTTGCCCTACTGGGGGGCAAGGACAGTCACTAGGGACCCAAAGAAAGATAGGGGAGCTATACGGAGTGGCAGATTTCTCATTCCTACAGTTAACAACTCCTCATCAGGGACGTGGGGGTCCATATTATAGATGCTATTTTTCATGCCCAACTCCTACTACACCTGGTGGAGCTCTACATGTTTTCCAGCCAGTGGGTAAGTATGGTAAATCACCCTGATTAGGCCAAACTGCCCTGATGGCTGCTGTCAGCCAATCCAGAAGTACCTGAGTCCCTGAGATGTGACAAGCACTTTGCAACCACTGCCAGAGGGAAGGATGAGTCATCAGGGAAGCCAGTCTACCCATTTCAGAACCGAACACAACAATGTTTTCCACCTTCATATCCCAGAGATGTAGAAGCCATGTAGGCAGAGGTTCTGATGGTTTCTGATGAAACCTGATGCTCATGTCTACCAGCTCATCCTGGGTATAGGGGCAGAGTATGGAGTGCTCCACAACCTGGGGACAGGAATACTCCTCCCTCTGAGGAGCACACAGTTGTTTCAGTTTTATTTTCTTAATTACAACGAGGAGGGCTTTTAATACAGGAGGGGCTGGTGCCTTTGCTGGTGTCCTTGGCAACAATTCGGCCATTGTCCCAACCCCCTTATCCTCCCCCAGCTCCTCCTGCCTTGATCTATCTCAGTGACTGAAGGCACCACTCCTTCCTCCCTCAACCCCCACAGCTTCCTGAAACAGGGATTCTCCTGCTGCCTCGTCCCTCACAGCTAATGTATGTTTCAGGAGCACAACCTGACTTCTCAATAACTCTCTCTCTTTCTTAAGGGCATCCCATAGGTCATCATACAGTTCCTCCAATCAATGCCTCAGTGTGTCCCTCTCCTCAATAAACCTTTCCAATATCTTCAGAAACAAACATCACACAAGCCCATCCACTATACAGCCACTCAGGGTCTCTAAGCAGTCTTCTATCTCTAACTTATGGAGGACTAATTCCACAGCTTCTGGTGTCCCAACGCTTCCCCAGTTCTGGGGAAGGCCCCACATGTCTAGAATGTGCTTTACTCTAGACCAGTTCCCCACTGTGGGCTTCCCAATTTGAAGCCAAAATCAGTCAAGGGGAGAAATGAAGTGGAAGCAAACTGTTTATTGCTTCCAAGCAGTCATCTAATTCTGCTCACCCGTGTCTCTCATGACCCGGCAGCCCGGCCTCACCAAACCTCTCTGGTTCATGTGTGCACTCACTCTCCATCCCCTTTGAAATCACCTAGTGATCAGGAGATGGGCTACTTCTCTCCACCCCTTGGTAACACCTACTGATATGGAGATGCACCAAGGCCAGGTGAGAGATTCTGTAAATATTGGAATTTTACCCTCATTTACCCTTTTAGTAATAATCTCTCTAACTTGTGCAAATGTATTGAGTATCTGATCTCCAAATTGGTCAGGAAATTATATCACAGTTTATAATTCTGATAATATTTTTCTGGGGCACAGCATGTGTGAACAACGAATGAATTTGTAGAATAAGTGTACTAGGGAAGCCTTCAGGGAGGAAGGAGGCTGGTATAGCTCACTATTGACCCCAATATATTATCAATTTAGGGTATTTTGCTACCTAAGGAATAGCATTGGACTATAGTTAGAGATTCAGATGTTGGAGTTTTCCCTCTGATACCCTCTTGCTCTATGTACCAGTCCCAATGGCTTAAACACAGTAATATTGACCACTTACAGTAAGTGAGAACAATGAGATATCCAGAACCATCACGTTACTGGGATGGTTACAGGAGAAATTTCATACAAATGCTCAGCACACAATCTAGTACATAGTAACAGTTTTGATAGGTGTTGGCTATTATTATCATTTATTGCTTACATATAACCATGAGTGACATTTGTACCCACTGATAGGAATGCCATGGATGCTAGAGTTTTATGGGTCAATTTGGGGAGTTTCCTGAGAGATCATCAGCCTTGTAGGCAGCCTCAGGCATCATTACCTCAAGGCAGACATAGATTCAGACCTTGGATATAAGCACATCAAATCACCTGGAGCCATGAAGATACAAGCCAGGTAAATTATTTCATATCAGGCTAGCTTAAGTTTGAGTCTCCTTAGGTCAGTTGAAAACCAACATCACGCTATGATGGGCCTTGATGCAGAGAAAGAGTCCAAGTGGGTAATTTCTTCAATGCCGAAGTACTTCATAGGTTTATTTCTTTTTTTTTTTTGTTGATACACCCAGCTGCTTGGAACTAACTAACAGATTCATAATAGATATAACCTGTTGGTTATGCTCCATAACTTTTCTTACCTTCCTTGAGATGAAGATTAAATCACTGAAAATAGCCAATAAATTTTTGACAAAGATTAATAATGAAAAGGACTTGAAATGAACAAACAAGCAAAACCCAAACCAGGAATAGACCATAATGGGTGGGGGTGGGAGAATGGGTGAAATAGGTGACGGGATAAAGAGATACAAACTTACAATTATAGAATAAATAATTCATGGGATGAAAAGTACAGCATAGGGAATAGAATCAATAACTGTATGGTGACAGATGGTAAATACACTTATCATGGTAAGAATTTTATAATGCATAAAATTGTTGAATCACTATGCTGCACACCTGAAACTAACATACTGTATGTCAAGTATACTACAACTTTTAAAAAATGAAATAAATTGAAATATAAAAATATTTAAGAAATAAATAAAAAGCCTTGTACTCTCAGGTATTAAAAAGCTTAATAGATTAAAGTTCTCAAGCTGGTGCCATGAGTAGGGCAGCAGAAATCTTCTCCCAAAACCATATATATTTTGAAAATACAGCAAATACAACTATTCCTAAAAGAGAGACCAGTAGAAACAGTACAACAGCCAGGCCACATCTACATCTGCAAGAACTCAGCATCTCACAAAAGGGTAAGATAAAAAGCCATCACCTGATGGGACACAGCACTCTCCCCACCCCAGCTCACTGGTGGGAGGAAAAGAATCAGCATGGGGAGGGAGTGGAAGTACAGGAATGCTAAATAACCAGCCCTAGTAATCTGTACCAGGACCACTGACACACATTGCATGGTGTACTGGATATTAGAGAAACGGAAAAGTAAAATCTGAGACTGAAACTGTGAATAGGTCCCCACAGCCAGCTCCCCCAGGACAAAAGAAAACCCGGTGCTTTAAAAGTCTGAAAGGGACAAGGGCTTAACAAGTGGGCAAAATCGTCCTGGCACACTCATCCCAGCAGGCTGGAAACTGTAACTAACTTCAGGCACCCTAACCCACTGGGTGGCAACACAGCTCCAAAGCCCCTAACAATGATAAGCAGCCTGCCATTCATTACTCCCCACCGGTGCTGCAAGCAAACTGGCTGACCTGCCATTGCTAGGGATGAGCAGGGGAACAGCCCCACCCACAACATCCACACAGCTTCTCCCAGTGTGCAGCTAACCCAGACAGACCCAGATGCTGCCACCTGTGCGCAGCTGCCAGGCACAGGCAGAGGAAGAAAGTTCAAAATCCGGAAGGCACGAAGGGGTGCTGTTCTTGCAGGGGAAAAAATGCCACTCGTATGCGACTCCGGCCAGGGCCCTAGGCTATGCCGAGGGCTGCACCACTCACGGCAGCTCAGGGAATTAACCCAGAGACTGCTCCCTGTGTGTGGTTAACTGGAACAGGCAGTGGAGAAGGGCAAGGTGACCAGAAAGCAGGAATGGACGTTATTCTCCCAGCTGACACATGCGCCAATGCCAGCGATCACTTCTGTCACCATGAAAAGGCAAATGAACCTGGTCCAGTACAAAATCACTCAAACACCAAAGAGAGGACCTGGTGAGACCGATATAACCAATCTTCTTGAAAAAGAATTCAAAATAAAAGTCATAACCATGCTGATGGTGCTGCAGAAAAATATGCAAGAGCTAAGGGATGAAGTCTGGAGGGAGATAACAGAAATGAAACAAGCAATGGAAGGACTGAAGAGCAGACTTAATGAGGTGCAAGAGACTGTTAATGGAATAGAAATCAGAGAACAGGAATACAGAGAAGCTGAGGCAGAGAGAGATAAAAGGATCCCAAGGAACGAGAGAATATTAAGAGAACTGTGTGACCAATCAAAATGGAACAATATTCGCCTAATAGGGGTACAAGAAGGAGAAGGGAGAGAAAAAGGAATAGAAAGTGTCTTTGAAGAAATAATTGTTGAAAACTTCCCCAACCTAGGGAAGGAAATAGTCTCACAGACTATGGAAGCCCACAGATCTCCCAACACAAGGGACCCAAGGAGGACAACACCAAGACATATAGTATTTAAAATGGCCAATATCAAAGACAAAGACAGGGTATTAAAAGCAGCCAGAGAGAGGAAAAGATCACCTACAAAGAAAAACCCATCAGGCTATCATCAGACTTCTCAAAAGAAACCATACATACCACAAGATAATGGCATGATATATTTAATGTAATGAAACAGAAGGGCCGTGAACCAAGAATACTATATCCATCAAGATTATCACTTAAATTTGAAGGGGGGTTTAAGAAATTAACAGATAAGCAAAAGCTTAAGGAATTTACCTCCCACAAACCACCTCTACAGGGTATTTTAAAGGGGCTGCTGTAGATGAAAGTACTCCTAAGGCTAAATAGATGTTACCAGAGAAAATAAAATCACAGCAAAGAAAGCAGACCAACCAAATACTAACTAAAGGCAAAAAACAAAATCAGCTATCCACAAAAGTAGTCAAGGGAAACACAAAAGAGTACAGAATAAAAAACCTAACATAAAGAGTGGAGGAGGAAGAATAAGAAGGGAGAGAAATAAATAATCATCAGACTGTGTTTATTATAGCTTAATAAGTGAGTTAAAGTTATACTGTTAGATAGTAAAGAAGCTACCCTTGAACCTTTGGTAACCATGAATCCAAAGCCTGCAATGGCAATAAGTACATATCTATTGATAAGCACCCTAAATGTAAATGAACTGAGTGCACCAATCAAAAGACACAGAGTAACAGTATGAATAAAAAGCAAGACCCATCTATATGCTGCTTACAAGAGACTCACCTAAAACTCAGAGACATACACAGACTAAAAATGAAGGGATGGAAAAGATATTTCATGCAAACAATAGGGAGAAAAAAGCAGGTGTTGCAGTACTTGTATCAGACAAAATATACTTCAAAACAAAGAAAGTAACAAGAGATAAAGAAGGACATTACATAATGATAAAGGTGTCAGTCCAACAAGAGGATATAACTATTATAAATCTCTTTGCACCCAACACAGGAGAACGGATATATGTGAAACAAATACTAACAGAATCAAAGGGGCAAAGAGAATGCAATGCATTCATTTTAGGAGACTTCAACACACCACTCACTCCAAATGACAGATCAGCCAGACAGAATATAAGTACGGACACAGAGGCACTGAGCAATGCTATAGAGAAGATGGACCTAACAGACATCTACAGAACCCTGCTCCCAAAAGCAGCAGGATATACATGGATACTTCTCAAATATACATGGAATGTCTTCCACAATAGGTCACATTTTAGGCCACAAAAAGAGCATCAGTAAATTCAAAAAGATTGAAATTGTACCAACCAGCTTCTCAGATCATAAAGGTATGAAACTAGAAATAAATTATGCAAAGAAACTGAAAAGGCCCACAAACACATGGAGGCTTAACAACATGCTCATAAATAATCAATGGGTCAGTGACCAAATAAAAAAGGAGATCAAGCAATATATGGAGACAAATGAAAACATTTCAAAAGCCCAAACCTGTGGATGCTGTGAAGGCAGTTCTAAGAGGAGTATTTTTACATTACAGGCATACCTCAAAAAAGAAGAACAATCCCAAATGAACAGTCTAAACTCACAATTCATGAAACTAGAAAAAGAACAAATGAGGCCCATAGTCAGTAGAAGGAGGGACATTACAAAGATTAAAGCAGAAATAAATAAATTCGAGAAGAATAAAACAATAGAAAGAATCAATGAAACCAGGAGCTGATTGTTTAAGAATACAAACTAGTTTAACTCCTAGCCAAACTTATCAGGAAAAAAAGAGAGTCTACGCACATAAACAGAATCAGAAATAAAGGAAACATAACTAGAGGCACTACAGAAGTACAAAGAATTATTAGAGAATACTATAAAAAATTATATGCTAACAAATTGGAAAATCTAAAAAATGGAAAACTTTCCAGATATAACCTCTCAACTGACCCAGGAAGAAACATAAAATTGAAACAGAAAAAAACCAGCAATTAAACTGAATTGGTAATCAAAAAACTACCCAAGAAAAAATCCACTAGACCAGATGGCTTCACTGCTGAATTTTATCAAACATTTAGAGGAGACCTAATACCCATCCTCCTTAAAGTTTTCCAAAAAGTAGAAGAGGAGGGAATACTTCCAAACTCATTCTATGAGGCCAGCATTACTCTAATACCAAAACCAGACAAAGACACCACAAAAAAAGGAAATTACAGACAAATATCCCTGATGAATGTAGATACAAAAATACTCAACAAAATATTATCAAACTGAATTCAAAAATACCCCGAAACGATCACCCATCATGTACAAGTGGGATTTACTCCATGGATCCAAGGAAGGTACAATATTCAAAAATCCATCAACATCATACACCACATCAACAAAAAGAAGGACAAAAATCAAACGATCATATCAATAGACATTGAAAGAACATCTGACAAAATTCAACATCCGTTCATAATAAAAACTTTTAACAAAATGGGTATAGAGGGCAAGTACCTCAACATAATAAAGGCCATACATGACAAACCCACAGCCAATATCATACTTAACAGCAAAAAGCTGAAAGCTTTTCCTCTATTACTGGGAACAAGACAGGGATGCCCACTCTCATCACTTTTATTCAACATAGTACTGGATGTCCTAGCCATGGCAATCAGACAACACAAAGAGATAAAACGCATCCAGATTAGTAAGGAAGAAGTGAAACTGTCACTGTTTGCAGATGACATGATATTGTACATCAAAAACCCTAAAGAATCCACCAAAAAAACTACTAGAACTATAACTGAATTCATCAAAGTTGAAGGATACAAAATTAATACACAGAAATCTGTTGCATTCCTATGAAAGATATCAGGAAAATAACTCTATTTACGATTGCATCAAAAAGAATAAAATACATAGGAATAACCCTAACCAAGGAGGTGAAAGACCTATACTCTGAAAACTACAAGACACTCATGAGAGAGATGAAAGAAGACACCAAAAATGGAAATACATCTTGTGCTCATGGATAGAAAGAATTAATACTGTCAAAATGGCCATCCTGCCCAAAGCAATCTACAGATGCAAGGCAATCCCTCTCAAAATTCCAACAGCATTCTTCAACCAACTAGTACAAATAGTTCTAAAATTCATATGGAACCACCAAAGACCCCAAATAGCAAAAACAATCCTGAGAAGGAAGAATAAAGCTGGGGGCATTATGCTCCCTAACTTCAAGCTCTACTACAAAACCACAGTAATCAAAAAACTTTGGTACTGGCACAATAACAGAGCTAAAGAGCCCAGATATAAACCCACACATATATGGCCAATTAATATACAATAAAGGAGCCATTGATATACAATGGGGAAATGACAGCCTCTGCAACAACTCGTGTTGGCAAAACTGGACAGCTACATGCAAGAGAATGAAACTGGATTATTGTTTAACCCCATACACAAAAGTAAACTCAAAATGGATCAAAGACCTGAATGTAAGTCAGGAAACCATAAAACTCTTAGAAAAAAACACAGGCAATAATCTCCTGAATATAAGCATAAGCAACTTCTTCCTGAACGCATCTCTTTGGGCAAGGGAAACAAAAGCAAAAATGAACAAATGGGACTACATCAAACTAAAAACTTCTATACAGCAAAGGACACAATCAGCAGAACAAAAAGGCATCCTACAGTATGGGATAACATATTTGTAGATGACTTATCAATAAGGGGTTAACATCCAAAATATATAAAGAGCTCACATGCCTCAACACCCAAAAAACAAATAACCCAATTAAAAAGGGGTTGAGGATCTGAACAGACACTTCTCCAAAGAAGAAATTCAGAGGGCCAACAGGTACATGGAAAGATGCTCCACATCACTAAATATCAGAGAAATGCAAATTAAAACCACAATGAGATATCACCTCATATCAGTTAGGATGGCTGACATCCAAAAGACAAGAAATAACAAATGTTGGTGAGGATGCAAAGAAAGTGGAGTCCTCCCACAATTTTGGTGGGAATGTAAATTAGTTCAACCATTGTGGAAAGCAATATGGAGGTTCCTAAAAAACCAGAAATAGAAATAGCATTTGATCCAGTAATTCCACTCCTAGGAATTTACCCAAAGAAAACAAGATCCCTGATTCAAAAAGACGTATGCAACCCTATGTTTATTGCAGCACTATTTACAATAGCCATGATAGGGAAGCAACCTAAATATCCATCAGTAGATGAATGGATAAAGAAGATGTGGTACATATACACAATTGAATACTATTCAGCCATAAGAAGAAAACAAATCCTACCATTTTCAACAACATGGACGGAGCTGGAGGGTATTATGCTCAGTTACATAAGCCAGGCAGAGGCAGAGAAGTACCAAATGATTTCACTCGTGTATGGAGTACAACAACAAAGCAAAACTGAAGGAAAAAAACAGCAGCAGACTCACAGACTCCAAGAAGGGATTAGCAGTTACCAAAGGAAGGGGTTGAGGAGGGAAGGAGAAGGGGATTGTGGGGCATTATAATTAGCACACACAATATAGGTTGGTCACAGGGAAGACAGTATAGCATGGAGAAGACAGGTAATGACTCTACAGCCTCTTACTATACTGATGGACAGTGACTGCAATGGGGTGAGGGTGGGGGACTTGATAATATGGGTGAATATTGAAACTACAATGTTGTTCATGTGAAAGCTTCATTAGACTGTATGTCGGTGATACCTTAATTAAAAAAAAGAAATGTAATCATCAAGAAAGACAGTGCTTTAGTCTCAAGTCTCTGTAAAAGAGCAGGAATCTAACTTTGTTAAGCACTAATCAGTAAATATAGGTGACCTAATCACATTCGACCCCATCCCTATCACCACTGTTCTTGAGTACTTTTCCACTAGTTCATCCCAGAGCTTAAGAACTCTCCCACCTTTTCTTTCAATGGAGCTGAGTTTTGTCTCTCTCGCCTTTGAAATAGTCTTGAATAAAGTATTCCTTTCCTGTTTAAAAAATATATATACACACATATCTGTAAGGGAAAAAGTAAAAGGGTGACACTTACTAGATAACTAAAGTTAAGTTGTTATCACCTTAAAATACACTTTATTTCTGAGATTTTTATGTAAGCTTCATGGTAACCACAGGCAAAAATATAGAATAGATCTACAAAGATAGGAAAGCAGAAACAGAAATACCACCATGAAAAGTGTCAATGTACAAAGACACACAGAAACAGAGGGGAAAGAAACAATGGAAACACAAAACAACTAGAAAGAAATTAATAAGATGTCATTAATATGTCCTTATATCAACAAAAACTCTTAATATAAATGGATTGAATTAACCAACCAAAGGCACAGAGAGACTGGATGAATAAAAAAAAGACCCAACTATATGCTGTATATAAAAGCCCACTTCAGCTTTAAAGGCAGATATATGATCAAAGAAAAGAAGTGGAAAAGGATATTTACTTCAACTGGAAACCAAAAGAAAGTGAGGTACCTATACCTATATCAGGCAAAATGCACCTCAAACCAAAAATGATAATGAGAAACAAAGAAGGTCATTATGTCATAATATAGGAGGCAATTAATCAAGAAGATAACAATCATAAATGTATATGTACCCAACATCAGAGCACCTGGCTATATTAAGCAAATGTTAACATATTTAAACAGAGACACAGACATTCAAATAATAGT
>JAQQAC010006904.1:14290347-14337306 GCA_029783875.1 Phataginus tricuspis | reverse complement strand
GAACAAAACAGCAGCAGACTCACAGAACCCACGAATGGATTAACAGTTACCAAAGGGAAAGGGACTGGGGAGATGGGTGGGAAGTGAGGGATAAGAGGGTAAAAGGGGCATTACGATTGGCAGACATAGGGTGGGGGGGCACGGGGGGGACTGTACCGCTCAGAGAAGACAAGTATTGATTCTCATTTCACTACACTGATTTACAGTGACTGTGGTGGGGTTGGTGGGGGGGACCTGGTGAAGGGGGGAGTTCAATCATCACGGTATTGCTCATGTAATTGTAGGTTAATGATACTAAAATAAAATAAATTATTAAAAAAAAAAAACAGGCAAGAGATTACCATAAAAGTCAGGATTGTGATTAGCACTCTCTGGGAGAGGTGGTTAGAGTGTAATGTTCTAGAGCTTTTGAAGCACTAGCAATGTTTCATTTCTTGATCTGGGTGGTGGTTAAATGGGGTTTGTTCTATTATTATGCCTTACTTTGCTATAAACTGACCTATATAGTTTACAGTAAAGAGGTTTTTTTTTTAAGCCAACTGATCACACAGTCTAAACACACCAATCAAAAGACAGAGACTGCAGAATGGATTTATTTTAAAGACCCAATTGTATGTTTTCTACAAGAATCCCACTTTAAATATAAAGACACAGGTCAAAAGTAATGCAATGGAGAAAGATATACCAAAAGAAAGCTGGGGCAGATATAGGAATTTGAGATAAAGCAGACTTCAGAACAAGGAAAATTATCAGAGATGAAGAGAGGGTCTTTATAATGATAATGATAAAGGGGTCAATTTTCCAGTAAGTAACAACTGTTAATGTGTACACAGTTAACAAAAATACGTGAGGCAAAAACTGATAGAAATGCAAGCAGAAACAGAAATCCACTATTACGGTTGGAGACTTCAACACCCCTCTATCAGTAATTTACAGATCCAATAGGCAGGAAATCAGTAAGAGTACAGTTGAATTAAATAGCACCATTAATCAACTGGATCTACTTGATATAAAGTATTTCACCCAACAACAGCAGAACACATATTTCTGCCCAAGCTCACATGGAACATTCACCAAGATAGATAACATTCTGGGCCATAAAACACCCCTACAAGTCATGCAAAGTATGGTCTCAGACCACAGTGGAATTAAACTGGAAGGCATTAACAGAAAGATAGATGGGAAAATCCAAATATATATGTTGCTTAGTAACTTTTTAATAACTCCCATTGCATCTGCACACTGCCAGCTTCTCCATGAAGTTACATTTCCTACAAATACCCAACACTATTCCCTGTGCTGATTATTATATTAGACTTCCAATTCAGTGTCTAAGGAAGCAGCATGGACTGTGCATGTGTCTGGGTGAAGAGGGGGACAGCAGTGAAGATGGGGAGCCTGGCAGGCTCACCTTTCTAATGCAAAGGTAGGTGAGAGCATCCTGAAGACACAATTGCAGGCAACATTAGATAGGCACACGTAAAATTTTAAGATTTCGACAGTGTTCCATCATCACACTCTGAAAGGTAAAATGTCCATGTGCAATTCTTGGGTTCTGTTAAAGCCTTAGGCTGATTATGATCTCCTGTCTCTCATGTAAAATATTAGGTTTCTCAAGACACATTGAAATTAGAAGGTGGTTTTTTTGTGTATTAAAACTCATTCCATAAACATTTACTGAGCACCTACAATGTGCAGGAAAATAACTGGCACAGCCTTTTCCTGAGAAATAGGTTAACAGCTTGCTGGAAGCAGGGAGAGAAACAATTAAATATTGCCCTTAGCATTACAGTGATGTTATCACCCTATGTTTGTACACTGTGTGCTTTCATATGAATTGTCATTTACGTGACTTAATGTAACAACAAAAGTGAATAGGTGGACAAAAGGGGCAGGCTGAAGGTGAAGTACAGAACAAAGACTTGCTTGGTAACTGCTGCAAATCAGGCCCTGGCCATCCATTTGCTCATTCATCTATTCAGAAAAAATTATTGAATAACTGAAGTTTGCCAGGTAGGAAATGACAATGGTGACAAAGTAAAGTTGCTGCCTTTGAGGAGTTTACATTTGGAGGAAGGAGCACAAACAGATACCTAATAACAGGCAATAAGAAGTGCTAGGATTTCACAGGTAAACCTCCCTGCCAAGTAAGCCTTATGTTCCCTGTTCCACGGAAGAAGATTCTGAGGTGCATAAAGGTTAAGTTGCTCAGGGTCACCAGTCAAAATTTAAAATACTTGATCCTGAATTCAAAGGCTGTGCTCTTTGGAACAAGATGCCTCTGGGTTCCATAACACAATCTGAGGTTACAAGATGGAAAGGCCACCATTGGATCCTGACCTGACATTGCACCTGACAGTCTTGAACCATCTATGATGATTGGTCAGAAGAGCAAGTGGAACCATATTCATTCAGAAGAGAAGCTAACAGTAAGTTAGCTTTGACCTCAGTTACCAGAGATCTGACTTGGCTGGTCCCAGGCTCTCCAAGAGATGCTTCCAGCCAATGACTTGTGCAACCATAACATACCAAAAGAACAATTAAAACTGTCTTCCCTGAATACCTCTTTCTTTAATAAGTCACCTTTCTTAAGATAACTTTACAGGAAATAAAAATGCAAGACGCATAATATCAGAACTCAAATTAACGGGGAAAATCTTTTATTTCGAGTTATGAATATGTGTGTGAGTTTTTTCTGATTTTCAAAGTAGAAACCATTTTAAATCATTTTTTAAAATTGGACACAATGGAATGTCTTTTTAAAATAAAATTACCCAAATCTAATTACCCACAGATAATGGCTGCTACTATCATTATATATATCTTTCTAGATTTCTACTAGGCATGTGGATTTATTTTGCCAAAAATAACATAACATTATATATTCAGTGCTTCAATAAGTCACTAAAAGGGAATCTTATCATCTCTACAAGTAAAGTTCTACATTATCAGTTTGAATGGCTGAAAATACCAAATTTTTCTATTGTACTATAACATATTGAAACAATTTTATGTATCAGACACTAACTTCTAATTTCTAATTTAATTTCTTCAAAAATATAAACTGTTATGAACTTTCTTAGTGCTGGTGACATTCAGCTCTCGGTTTATCAACTCTTTAGCATAAATTTCCAAAGTAGAATTTCTGCATCACAGGATTTGCACATTTAAGTTTTGATGTGTAAACCCCAAATAGTTTGTCCCTGTATACACTCCCACCAACCACATTTACCCCACATCCATGTCAATAATGTTTGTTTTCAATATTGGCCAATCGTCTGATATCAGATGAGGATGGATATCAAATTGCAATTTAAATTTTTTTAAGTATCCGCTTTCTCTTACTGACTGATGAGAACTCATATATCAAAGATATTAAGCCTATTTTGTATTATGTTGTTTTACATATATTTTCCCATTTTTCATGTATTCTTATTTTTTAACTTTTCATGCTTTTGAAACATGGAAGTTTCCTATTTTTATTTAATCAAATCTAATAATCTTTAGTGGAATGCTTACAAAGTTCTCTACCCGCAAAATTATAAAAACATTTACTTAAACTTTATCCTAATATTTTAATTAATTTACATTTTGACATTTATATTACTAAGATGACAAAATCTTTAGTCTTCCCTTTCCATGAGAAGTTAACAAGTACTGAAATTTATTTTATCTTTGTGTCTGTCTATAAAAAGAAATTAAAAAACCAAACACAACAGAGTTAGGCTGGGGTCTTTTACAATAACCTAATCATCAATTAAAATTAGAAAAGTGACATAATTTGACCCAATAAGTCCATTTCTGGACTTACCTATACACATAAAAATGCATTTACATATATTAATAATAGCAAAATAAAAAAATAAAGAATGCATTACAAAATGTTGAGAGCAGCATTATTTGAAAATAGTAATTAGGGCTCAACTGAAAGCAATGTATGACTTATGTGGCCCCTTACCTCCTGTACATTCTACAAGACTGACTCCCCATGCCACCCACTACCTCTAATTTCCATATTCTCTTTTCAACCCATCTTCCAAGACTGCTCTGTTCTCCTGGCTAATGCCCGATTCCAATCTAGCCTTTCTGACCAATACTTACTCTTGAACTGCCTGATTGGCATATATGAGGACCAGTGTCTTTAGTGACCAATGTTATTTACCCATCACATTCTACAAAAGGAGATCTTGCAGAAACTATTAAGAGACTACACTTGAGAAAACACGGAGTAGGAAATGAAGCCACAGATATGTTTTTGAAGTTCTGGAAAGCAAAACAAAACAAAGAGAAATGGCTCAGCACACAGCCGTTATTGTCTAAGAGGAAGAATATTACTGGTTTCCTGGGGGGGTTTTCCCTTACGCTTGGTTCTAGGACAAATGTGTCCCTTGGGGTCTCAAATGGGGGGAACTGAATACATTCAGCCCTTAATACAGTCATAAGCTGGGCTCTTCTTTGTCGAGACCTTTGATAAAAGGTAATAACATAATTCCAAACATAGTATACCACTTGCATAGCTTTTGATGTTTACTAGGTGGCAGTAAAAAACTCCAGAATTTCAATTTTAGGTGGATGCTGGCACAAGTAGGATTTCTACTGAAACAACATAAAAGAAACATTAAAGATGAAATTTCACTTTTCAACAGGAATTAAATGGTTCTCATGGTAAGAACATCAGGGATCTAGGAAAAATCAATAGAGAAGATTTTTATTTAGAAGTCTTTCTGTATGCCCTAACCCCTAAAATTAAGGATAAAACGCACCCAGTTATAACATAACCAGAAAAATAAACATCAAGAAATAGGTTGTTTGTGGAATGCTTTACCCTGCTTTTATTTCAGAAATATTGTTCTGTTCTTTTTTTCATCTAGTCTACTCCTTTCTTAACCTATTTTCTTTAGATATAAATTCATTGCTTCAAATATGAAGACAATCTCCTTTTGTAGAATGTGAACTGTTGAACTGGATTTTGGTCATCTCAACTATCTGAATGTTTTTAAATTATCTTGGATATGAAAGTCCTTGGACATACAGATATTGTTACTGAAAAGACTTTTGTCCTCTGATGGTCAGATATCTGACTTGAAAAAACCTATTTTGCTATAATATAGTAATAGTAGAAAATCCCTGAAATTTGAGTCAACAAAATGGTTAACACACTCTTATCTTTCTAGGACTTTGGCTATGTTAGATTACACATGTAAGGGAGCTCTTGCAGTATTTGTCTTTCTGTCTCATTTCATCCTTAACATAACATCCTCCACTCACAGAAGCAGAGAATAGAATGGTGATTACCAGGGACTTGGGAAGGGATGAGAGACGTTGGTCAAGGATACAAAGTTTCAGATATGCAAGATTAATAAGTTCTGGAACTCTAATGTACAACAATGCCACTATAGTTAAAAAATACTTTATTGCATGATTGAAATTTGTTAAAAGGGCAGATCTTAAGTATTCTCATGACAAAAAAAAATCCTACAAAAGTACCTGAAAATGTTTTTTATAACTCTCCATCTTTCACCAACTGATAGACTGATTGTGGAAAAAATAAACATCCTTCTCTATTTACTCCTAAAGTGGGGAGGGATGAGTTAAGTCACCTCTGACGTCCTGAAGCTTTGGTGATCACTTTTTCTGTGATACTTCCATGTGTTCTGATACTTCCATTGCAGCTCATCCTCTACTAAGAGCCCTGTGGGCCCAAGTGAGGTATAACAGTCTCAGATTGCAGGATGGAGTGCTTCTGTGTTCCTGATTCTTTTCTTCCTTTAAAGGAAGAGGTAAAGATTACATAGGCAGGTACTTAATTAACTGTTTGAATCTTATCTACCCACTGTAATTCTGATAAACCAAAGTAAACTCCAGACTCTCTTATTTGACAGAGCAGTACAGTGGAAAAAACTCTGGACACTATTACAGAAAATTATTCACCAAACACTTGTTAAAAATGGCAGGACAGATTTTGTTCAAGTCTATTGCAACAGAGAGATATTGAGCTCAACTCCAAATATCCAAGCACAAGTGGGAATTTATATCCAATGAACAGAATGGAGGGAAAATTACTAAGAGGTATCAGTGATAGGGGGACTCTTCCTAAACTGGCTTAACAGGATTCTTACTAAAGAAAAGCCAAGGATTTAGATGCAAGGAGTTAGATATCAAGAGTGGGGAATGAGGAATTTGATCAGAAATGAAACATAGGGGCTCTTTGATAAATGATCCTTCTGATTTAGTAGGATTCTTGCGAAAAGTGGGCTCAGCAAAAAAAGACATGGAAGGGCAATGCTGAGAACTAATTAAGAAGAGGATCCCAACTAAAATTTGGTCAAGAAGGGAGTCTTTGTCAAGACGGAAAAATTATTTAGGTTTGAATCCTTGATATGCCACTTACAAACTTGCAGCAATGTAAATGTGGGCAAGTTATTAAATGTTTTAAGCTTCAGTTTCCCCTATATAAAATGGAGATAATAATAACCACTTTATAGATTCTGCAGAGACATCATAAGAATCAAAATCAAGATGAGATGTTGCAGGTGAGAGCCTTTGGTAAAGTATAAAGCTTTACACATATGTAACACATGTGAAGAAGTTACTAGAAAGGGCAGCAGAGAAGCCATATTCAAATGACCACAGTCATTCCATCTCTCTCTAGTCAGAGTGAGGACATAGGAGTGTGGCTGTTCTTCCTGTCACCCAGAAAAGAATTAACAAGATAAAGAATTTTCAGACCCCAAAAGGGGAGATTTTAGCTTGTTTTTTTTTCTGAGTAGTCATGATGTTCTGGATGCTTGAGAGAGCCTTGTAATAATATGTGATAAATGATGTTGTCACCTCATGACACCATACTCCTAACCCAAACATATCTTCTCCCCAGGTATACCTGGAAGAGGGTGGTTCCCATCATGAGCCAGAGCAACCACACCAATGTGAAGGAATTTGCTTTTCTGGAACTCACTCATTTCCATGAGCTGGAGTTTTTCTTGTTTGTGGTCTTCCTTGCTGTGTATGTGACAACTGTGCTGGGCAATGCCCTCATTGTGGTGACCATAACCTGTGAGTCCCGCCTCCACACTCCCATGTACTTCCTTCTGCGAAATAAATCAGTCCTGGACATTGTCTTTTCATCTGTCACTGGGCCCAAGTTCCTGGTGGATCTTCTATCAGAGAGGAAAACTATCTCCTACAATGGCTGTATGGCACAGATATTTTTCTTCCACTTTGTTGGTGGAGCAGATATTTTTTTCCTCTCTGTAATGGCCTATGACAGATACCTTGCCATTTCCAAACCCCTGCATTATGTGACCATTATGAGAAGAGAGGTGTGGGTGGGCTTGGTGGTGGCTTCCTGGGTAGGTGGTGGTTTGCACTCAGCTGTCCAGATAATTCTGATGCTTCCACTCCCCTTCTGTGGCCCCAACAGCCTGGATGCCTTCTACTGTGATGTGCCCCAGGTGGTTAAACTGGCCTGCGCAGACACCTTTGCTCTGGAGATTCTCATGATCTCTAACAATGGCCTGGTGACCCTGCTGTGGTTCCTCCTGCTCCTGGGGTCCTACACCATTATTCTGGTGATGCTCAGGTCTCACTCTGGAGAGGGGCGAAAGAAGGCCCTCTCCACCTGCACCTCCCACATCCTGGTGGTGTCTCTTCACTTTGCGCCTTGTGTTTACATCTATTGCCGGCCCTTCACAACACTGCCCATGGACACCGCTGTGTCCATCAATAACACAGTCATTACCCCCATGTTGAACCCCATGATCTACACCCTGAGGAATCAGGAGATGAAGTCAGCCATGAAAAGACTGCGGAGGAGGCTTGGGCCTTCTGAGAGCAGTAAACTGGGGTGAGCAATCAGACTAATACTGGAAATCTAATTCGGATTTGGTTTTGTCAAACTGCTATCCTAAGGGTCTTTCTCCAACCATTTCTCTATATCCTCACAGCCATTCAACTCAATAGAACCTAATAAGAGGGAATATGAAAACAAAAGGAAGGGAGGAGACTGAACATGAGCTGCTGGGCTTGGAGACTGGAAGAAATATGAGGTATAAGATTGGAATCAATAGCCTAAGTACTAGCTGGTATAACCTGTGATTCTGATGCCAACATATTTTACCTCACTTTTACCACCTGTAATATGGAAATGACATTTGCCTAGCCACAAAGTGGCCATGAGAATGAAGAATGATTCATGTTGAGAGGATGACTGCTGTGATGATTAACAATGTTCATGGCATTAACCAGACATATAATCAATGTTCCCTATTATCTATCCCTCTTTCCTAAATAAGCATATATACAGAACATGGATATATTTACTTCATACATTCTCTCTCTAGTGACTCCGTTATTTCCAACTGATTAATAAAATCACTTCTTGATTCAATAATTTGAATACTGAATTTTCTATTTATTTTACCAGTTAGTGAAAAGATAAGGCATATTTTAAGTTAAGTCAAATATATACATAGACAAATCTACATGTGGGACAAGTATTTTCTATTCTCAGGTCCATTCTACTGATTTAATTAATCTCAAAAGTACTTGTATAGTTTGGGGCTATACCTGCACAAAATCCACAATGATAATTTATGGTAATCTGAACTTTCTTCTTTCCCCTATCTTCTCTCTGTTCAATCCCAGGGCTTTTATATGTGGAACAAAACTAGAGCTTTTGTCTATGTATGCATAGACAATTCAAGACAAGTCATTGCAAGACAAGAAAAATTACCTAAGAAATACCTTTGCACACACACATTCAAAGCCCATTTTGTGTACCAAGAGAGAAAAGGAAGACAGCATTTTCATTTAGTAAGAGCCACTGGATCTGCATTATAATCCACCTTTCTGCCCAAGAGAAAGTCCAAGAAAGTAAATAGGTAGAGACAATAAATCTCCCTTCTCTCTCTGCTCACCTCAAATTCCACTTTTTGGCCTCCAATAGTCATTAAAAAATTGTCCAAGAAGAGTAAGGAAGCTCAGGAAATTGCAACATACAGAACAAATTTTTTGCAGATTATTATGATGCATTAATTTGGCCAAAGGGTCCTAATAAGAGACACACATCTGGGATCTTCTCTGAGTCCCACAAGACAGAAACATTGGGCCAAGACTCTTAATCATATGCTGGTGCTTCTTAAACCCAGATTTGTGTCCTCTGGGCTTTACAAGAATTTGGAAAGCATATAAATGTGAGCATCTTCATATGTGTGTGCATGTATACACATGTGCATGCATGTGCATCTGTACGTGCATATGCATGTGTGTGTGTGTGCACATATGCGTGTGTGTCTGTGCATGCCTATGTGTGTGTGTGGACTTGCATGCAGTAATGACTTGGAAACTGTTTAATAACTCCCACTGGAATGCCAACACTATCAGAAGAATGTCCATACTATTCCCACACCCGTATCCATTGAAATTCCCTTTGCTCATTCTTCTATTAGGTTTGGGCCTGAGGGACAAGTTCACGTGGCAGGGACAGTGTGGGAAATGCAGAAGAGCCATTATTACGTGACTCTGAGTCTGCCATTTCCAACGTGAAGGCTGAGGAGAAGACACTGAAGTTCCGTGTAACTGATCTTCAGAAGGACTTTACCTTCTAACCTACTTTCCCAGCATCATATACGTGGAGGCCCAGCCACCCAGTCCCAGATGGCATAAATCCCTGGATGGACACTGAAGATTTAGGTAAGGACATTCAATGGCAGACTGTGAGGAGCATGAAAAATGTATCTGGTGTATAAGGTACTGCAAAAATAGCTGAAAACTCCAGTGACAGAAAACAAAGTGGATGTTGGGAAACATTCTCAATAACATTGGGAAAGGAAGAATGTCTTCCTAAGAGAAGGAGCCACAGAGATACGGGCAGCATGGTAAAAGAGAAAGCAGCTTATATTTAATGGAACAGTTGAGTTGTGTAAAAGGAGATATTTTGTCCAGGTTAGGGTTTGTTCACAGGGATCACAGACTCATTTTCCTTAAAAACATGAATTTAACCCCAATTCCCTTAAAAACCTGTGGAGGTTTCAAAGGCAGCCCCATATCCATACATTGCCCATGACTCTCTGGATCTCTTCGGCCTCTGACCCAGAGCCAGCCTTATTCCCAAACACAATGACCCAGTGCTGAAACTTCTGGTCCACTTAGTTAATTCACACAAGTTCACTAAAACAAAAATAAGCAAGTTGGTTCAAAGAGAAGCTATTTTTCTATTGAATAGCAATTTTACATTCTGGAAATGTCCTCATAAATAAGTCCTCATGATAGACAAAGTAGATACTGTTTTGGGGGAAAAGATAAGAAAAACAACTGAATGCCTACTATGTGCCGGGTACTTTACAAAGATGATCACAGTTATTTATTACGATACACAATGATGTAAGCGTTATGCTTCCCATTTTACAGAAGAGGAAATTGAAGGAAATAAAGAAATATACCCAAGAAAAAAGGAGGAAAAGGCAGAATTCCAACCAGGTGCCTCTACTCCAAAGCTCTTTATGTTTATCTACTAATTCACACTAAACTGCTCCCACATTTAAAACTGAGATCTGAGGCTCAGAGAGGCAACATGACTTTCTCAAGGTCACAGAGCTATTTCACAGCGTGGATCAGAAAACAAATCCCTACTGGGAATCCCTGAGGCCAAGTCAAAGACATTAACAGAAAAGGTTCTTAGCCTGTGTTCACCAAGATCCTTCTCACTCACCCATACTCCAGTGCTGGAGATTATAAGTCATGAGGTGCACATCCCAGCTAGGTTAATTCATTAATTTAAAAAAAAGTTAGTGAGCACCTAACACACGTCCCAGACTAGGTAAAGCTTTGACGATACGAAGACGAATGAAACACCTAGCAGGCAGGATGAACTTGAGATGTCACAGGGAAATTATATTGAACTAAGGAGAGACAGACATACAAGAAATTAGATGGAACAAACCATTACACGTTCCAGAAGACAAGTCAGTGCCCAGAATGATGAATCACAAAGGGCGTCAGAAAACTCTTCACAGAAGAGGAGGTTCTAAAGCTGTGTTGAAAGATCAGTGTTGTGAAGGCCGACAGGTGGGAGATTCTGAGAGTGGGGAGGACACAGTAGGTAGAAGAGCAACAGGAACGCAGACACAAAGGCATGGGACAGTGAGGATTTACGTGCCACTGAAACATGGGAAACAGGCCCAAAGGAACACAGGACTCCAGATGGTATTTAAGATGAAGGGAAGTCTTGGATGCTGTGAGAGTTTAGCCTTTATTCTGTAGGCAATAGGGAACTACTGGAAATTTCAAACAGAGGAATAAATGGTCCTATTTGTGACTTATAAACTTATTTCTAGAAACAGAAAGGATGAATTAGAGGAAGCCATACAAGAAAGGAGACCAATTAGGGAACCCCTGCAACAATCTAAGGAGAATTGATAAAGGTTTAACTGAGGATGATGAGAAGGGGACAAACTGAGAAATGTGAAGAAAACACAGTCCTCAGTGGAGTTTCTACACAGTGTCTGGGTCCCTTGCAATGTGAGTGGCTCAGTATAAGTCTTTTGGATAAAACATGCTACCTATCAGTACGTGCTATGGAGATAACAGTCCCCACACAGACTGAATGACTGGGGAGACAAGGCAGGTAATGACATTCTCCAGAGGAAATGAGAGGTGCGTGCTTTTCTTATTTATCCATATAATTTCTCAAAGCTCTGTGTGTTGTTTCCGCACAGACCAAGCACAACATTTCCCAGCCAGCCAGACACCTAGGAACCATCTACACGGCAGTGCAAGATGACGCAGACAGATGATTAGACTGAGGGTGACTTTTTCCCTCTGACTCTGAGTTAACTTTGTCACCACTGCCACCGTTATCAGTCTTCTCAGAAATCACTCAAATGACATGGGTGGCATATGTATTTTGCTGAAAGTAAGTCTGACTTCACCACGAGCTTTCTATATGACCTTGTACATGACACTTAAGGCTCTCAGGAATTTTATTCTTCTTAAATAGATCCTCAAGCAATAAAAGGTTTGCTTACTCCTAGCTCACATGGGCAAAATATTGTAAATTGAAAATTCTAAGTTGGGTCTGCCACTTCCTCTCCAACCAGGACTCTAAGCAGAACCTTTGAGCCTCCAGGGACTGGGAGCTACCATTGCTTCCATCTCGTGTTGGTTTGTGCTCCATCAGGAGAAGCAATTCCCAGTCTCATCAGAAACGGCTTAAGTTTCATAGGAAGAGCGTACCTGTATTACCTGCATCACTGTGGTAACCTTGCATTTCTTGCCATTTTCTCAGTGTGCACAGGCTTGGACTTTTGCTGTCTTCATTGTGAATAGTACCATCTCCATCACCATCCCTGCCATCTTCTTTGTGCTAAACTCCAACTCCTGAGTATTTATGGAATGAAATAAAAACCTAAAGAGAAGACCTGTCATTTCTGAAAGGTAATAGAAGGGTAATGGTCTAAAATTCCATTGTGATGGAGAAAGGAAGTTGAGGACCTGATGAAACCCAACACTGAAAGTTCCAAAAAACTTCCCTAAAGAGGTCCAGTATACAAGCTATTCTTAGATTTATTATTCTGAAACTGGCAGGCGGTGTGGTTTAGCAGAAAGATCACACAACGAGGAGACAGAAGAAATTTGTGTTACTTGCCCTCTGCTACTGGTTTTGTGTATGACCTTGGAAAACTGACTTTCGTTTATTGAGTTCAGTTTCAGTATTATTGATGTGGTAATAACACCTTCACCCCAATTGCAGAGGGATATCCAGAAAATTTATTGTAACTCGGGGTGCAGTAGCTTTTAAAACTATATTATGCTGTTCAAATTAATTCCTATCATGTTGTTACTGAAAGGTATTTGAGGGCTTATTCTAATGGCTTCTAGAATAAAATGGAATATGAACAAAATCAGAGCTCAGAGTCACAAAGGTACGGGAACCCACAACTTCTCCTGTGAAGCCTTCCTTAGTTCTCTTCCCCAGCAGCTACTACGGATGGACGTCAGCAGAACCCAAAGGCCCAGACTAAGTACAGGAGGAAAACTAATGGGCTAGCTCATACCACAGCTTGTACTAATGAACACAAGCAAGAAGAACTGAGTGATCACCCCAGGTAACAAGTTCATGAAGAATAAGACATATGATTTTTTAAATATTTATGTATCTTTAATTTCTGTATAAAAGACAAACTTTTGCTTGATTTAACTGCCTCAGTAATATCATTTCCTTCAAAACTGTACATGGAGGAAGAAATATCATCCAATGGCTCTGAGAAACCATACCAGGGTATCTGAATTTATTTTTTGTGGACTTACCCAGTCTCAAGAACTGAGCTTGCTCTTATTTATCTTCTTATCTGTAGTTTATACAACAACCGTGTTAGCAAATGTTGCCACCATGGTCACTGTGACCTGTGAGTCTCGCCTTCACACCCCCATGTACTTCCTGCTCCGAAATCTCTCGGTCCTGGACATCTGCTTCTCCTCCGTCACTGCTCCAAAGGTCCTGGTGGACCTGCTGTCAAGGAGAAAAACCATCTCCTTCAACGGTTGCATCACACAGATGTTCTTCTTCCACCTCCTCGGTGGGGCAGACATATTTTCCCTCTCAGTGATGGCCTTTGACCGCTACGTGGCCATCTCCAAGCCCCTGCACTATGTGACCATCATGAGTAGGGAGCGATGCTCTGCCCTCATTGTGGCCTCCTGGGTGGGGGGCTTTGTCCACTCCATCGTGCAGGTTTCCCTGCTGCTGGACCTCCCCTTCTGTGGACCTAATGTTGTGGATGGCTTCTACTGCGATGTCCCCCAGGTCCTCAAACTCGCCTGTACCGACACCTTTGCACTGGAGCTCCTGATGATTTCCAACAATGGCTTGGTCACTACCCTGTGGTTTTTCCTTCTTCTTGTGTCCTACACAGTCATCTTGACGATGCTGAGGTCCCAGGCAGGGGAGGGCAGGAGGAAAGCCATCTCCACCTGCACCGCCCACATCACTGTGGTGACCCTGCATTTTGTGCCCTGCATCTACGTCTACGCCCGGCCCTTCACTGCCCTCCCCACAGACAAGGCCATCTCTGTCACCTTCACTGTCATCTCCCCTCTGCTGAACCCCCTGATCTACACCCTGAGGAACCAGGAGATGAAGTCGGCCATGAGGAGACTGCAGGGAAAACTCATGCTTTCTGAAAGGGGATAGCCTCATTATTGATTATGGACCAAGATGTAAGTACATAATTGAAATATTTTCTTAAAATATTAGCTGTCACATATTGGGGGTCATTCATGCAAAGGGAACTAACTATAGCAGGATGGCACAGATGCAAAATATCTCAGCAAACTGGAACACTGTATTGAGAAGTAACACTGGCAGGAAGTTAAGCAGGAAGATCATTCTTAAAGAGCAACTGATAGCAATGAGGGCACAATGTGAGACATAATAGAAGTTCTTGGGTGTTCCGGCAATGGAGTAAAGGATAGCCCTGCCCTACCATGTCCATATATGCAATAGGCAACAGAGACATTGATCCCAGCATAGCAAGGCGCCAGCAGCTAGATCCCAGTTCAACAATAGTTATCCCATGATTATTTAGTAAGCATATACTATGTACCAAACACTCTTTGTAAACATTCTTCTCTATCACTTCTGGTTTGTCAGCAACTATGGGCCTTCTTTTCAATCAACTCACCTATTAAGTAAGTACACATCCCCCACAAATTTGGTGTATTTTAAGTCTTAGCTTTTAAGGACTTCCATTGCCTTTCACTTCCTGTAACTTTGTCAGAATTGTATGCAGCCTGGGTCTTAGTCTGATTTTGTAAAGCCCCAAAATATAGCCACAGCAATGACAAGAATCTGAAACTACCCACCCTGATCATACCAGTGCCTCAAGTATAAATTAGCTTGACTAGTTGAATAAATAAAAAAATCAATGCAACTAAACAGATACTTTTATTTTTCCTATGTGCACTTCTTCATCTCCCTTTCCATAGTGTATTAAGATATCCCAATAACCTTCAAATTAGTAGGTCTAATTCTCCTTTATGTTCCCAGTGTCTAGAATAATGCCTGACCTGTAAAAAGCTATTATTAAGTGTTGGGTGAACTTGTGGAATGGAAGGAAATGAATGCATGTAAGATGATACCAAATTCTACTTAATCTTGACTTCTATTATTTAAAATTGAATTTATTTCTTGAACCTCTTCATGGAAGCCAAAAGAAATGGAAATGACTGAATCAGGATCTTACAGTCAAGATTTTAGCTCTGTGTGTGCCTTGTAAGATAACCAAATCAGGTGTTAGAGCCACAAACATTTGTTGAAATCCATGTACACAGTAGAATAGAAGGATCCCAGGGCAAATAAATGTTTTGCAACACTCATAGCAAGTGACTGTACAAATTCATTTATTCAGAGTTCCAATAAGCCTGTGCTTGGAGTTCCAATATGCCTGTGCTCTGAGTAAATCCAGACACTTGGGATACCTGGTAATTATATACAGGAGGATGGGATTTATTTCCTCTCCCCTTCTGTAATATGAAAACTAGTAAGGCTGGGTATGTACAGTAGTTCATTGAAATGTAATGATAAGCTAATAATTACAACAATGAAGCAAAAATAATACAATATCACATTTTAATTTGTTGGGACCAGATAGGTTTTGGAATTTAGCATTTCTTAGATTTTAGAAAAATAATTCTGTACATTTATTGTTTATTACATCATTTCTCCCATGGGGAGCATCTGATACCCAAACATTTGACTATTCTGCAGGAAAATGTGTGAAAATTCCCACTCAGTACAATCAACAAAAACTATGTGTGGGCTCACATTAATTCAGATCAAATTTTGCCACAAAATTAGCTCAGGTCAGATCAGATTTTACTACCAAATGACTTTCTAAAATTCTCTTAGCATGCAAAGTTTGGAGCTTTCAGAATGACTGGCAACAAACATACAGAAACTAAAAAACAGGGAATTGAAGTAGGCAGAATATTCCTCCACCCAAGATATTCACATTCTAATCCCCAGAATTCAAATGAGAAGATGATCCTGGATTCTCTGGGTGGTCCCAATGTAATCACAAGGGTCCTTAAAAATGAAAGAGGGAGGCAGAAGGGGCAGTCAGAGTAATTAAGAGGTACTTGACATGACTTTAAAGATGGAAGGACCCACAAGCCAGGGGATGGGACCAGCCTCTAGAACCTAAAAAAATCAAGGAAGTGGATGCTGCCCTAGAACCCAGAAAAGAACGCAGCCTGCCAGCACCATAATTTTAGCCCAGTGAGACCCATGTCTGACTTCTGACCTACAGAACTCTAAGATAATAAATTTGTGTTGTTTTAAGCCACTAAGTGTTAATTTTGTTACAGCAGCGATAGGAAACTAATCCATGGGTAATGCTTCAGTTAGCGATGAAGAGGCTATAGAAGCTGGAAAGAGAGAGGAAGAGAAAGAAGGATGCAGGAAAAGGGGTCAGGGGCAGGGGTGAGGCCGACCAAAGAAGGGTGACCGCATGCTTCTCCCAAGAGGCTAGGAATGAGCACCACACGCATGCACAAATCCCAAATACAAGTGCAGTGGGCTAGAGGAGCTAGTTCCAAGCTGTCACCACTTTATGGGCTTTGTATAGGATGAAATAAGCATTTGAATCTGAAGTAAAGCTCTAATTTAATGCCTGTGGTATCCCACATGTAACTGATTATCAGTAAGACCATTTGATACCAAGTGAAGTGCTCTACACTCTAAGAAACAGACATGGAATTTCAAATATTTTATAGAGTGACTATACTTAACTACATAGGAATTGAAAATGTCACCAATTGTCAAATGCATTTGCCACTTTAATACCAACTATGTAGTAAAAATGAAGCACTACCATATTACATGTACTCACTGACTGTAAAACGTATCTTAATTTCAGGGGCATTAAAATGTGAAAGAAAGGTTCATCTTTGAACTTAAGTTGAATAAAGATAAAATTTTTAATTTTATCAATATTTAAAGATAATATTTTTCCTCAATTAAATTACTCAATTACTCAATTAAATACTCAGTATTTGAAGATGAAAGGTAAACAGTCCTTCACTCACACACATATGCTCTCTTGCTCTTTCTCTCTCTCTCTCTCTCTCTCTCACATACACACACCACACACACACACACACACACACACACAGAAAGCCAAACAAGCTTTATTTTGTCAGTCCTACTTTAGGAACACAAAACACAGCTATCATCTTACTAGTACAAAACAGATTTTTTATAACCAAATCTTGATCATCTATAACACATATTACATTAATTATATGTAGTTCATCATTTTCCAGGTATTAAAAGAAGTTTGTAACTCATATTTTTCCTCAATTTAGGGAACCAAGGACACTACTGCTACCATTCCTCATTTGGGAAGCCATGAACATACCTATCTTATAGAAACCTGATGGATCTCTGGGGGAAAATCCCGGGGCAAAATACCTTTGAAACCAAAATCGGTCAAAGGGAGAAATAAAGTGAGAGAAACCTATTTATTGTTTACAAGCAGTCATCCACTTCTGCTCTCCCATATCTCTTGTGACCTGGCTGCAGGAGAAAGGACCCTGCCCAACCTGTCAGGTCCAGATATGCCCTCCCTAGCCCTTGGAATTACCTGTTGATATGGGGATGGACTACTTCTCTTTACCCCTTGGAAACACCTACTGATATGCAGATGCAGTAAGGCCAGGCCAGAGATTCTGGAAATACTGCAATTTTACCCACACCTGATAAGATACTCCTTTCTAGGAACCCCCCTTTTGTTCTTCAAAGATCCAGACATGTTCAAGAGTTAGACTTCACTGGTTGAACATATAAACAAATGCACTCTATTTTTAAAAATCATGAGAAAGAAACAAGATAATAAGAGAGAAAAAAAGCAGATTTGTAAAAATTATGAAACAGAACTTCCAGAAATAAAAACTATAATGAACTGAAGAAACTCCCAGAAATGGATCACATATAGAAAAAATATATAGAATACATGAGAAGGGTAGTTAAGACATATGGAGAAGAAAATGAATGACATTAATAAATAATATACCTGACATGATTCCAAAAGGAAAAAATAAGAATGAGGAAGAGGCACTATTCTATGAGATAAAATTGAGAAATATCCATAACTGATGAAAAAAAGAAATTCTCAGATTCACAACATATGATAGATTTCATTAAAAGTAATCCACATATGCTCACATTGTAGCAAAAGTGCAAATCACCAAAGACAAAAAAGACGTTGTTTTAGTAACAACAAAATGTAAGAAAATTAAGAAAACAATCCCATTTACAATTTCAGCAAAAGAATAAAATACATAGGAAAAATTTAACCAAAGTAGTAAAAGATCTGTTCACTGAAAACCTTAAAACATTGATGAAAGATATTAAAGATACAAATAAATGGAAAGATATTCCATGTTCATGAATTAGAACTAATTTGTCAAATTTCCCTACTACCCAGAGATCTGCAGATTCAGTGTAATCCTTATCAAAATTACAATGTCATTCTTCACAGAAATAGAAAAAACAATCCTAAAGTTTGTGTGTTACCACAAAAGACCCTAATTTCTTCAATCCTAAGAAAGAAGAACAAAGGAGGAAGCAGCTCCCTTATGATGTCATGCTATACTACAAAGCTACAGTAATCAAAACAGTATAGTACTGGCATAAAAACAGACATATAAACCAATGAAAAAGAATCAAGAGCCCAGAAATAAACCCATGCATATACAGTCAATTAATTTACAACTAAGAATCTTAACCAAGAATAAACAATGGGAAAATGAGAGTTTCTTCAACAAATGGTGTTGGGAAAACTGGATAACCACATGTATGATAATGAAATTGGACCCATATCTTATACAACTCACAAAAATTAACTTAAAGTGGATTATGTATTTAAATATAAGTCCTGAAGCCATAAAATCTCTAAGAAAAATAATAGTGGAAAAGCTCCCTGACATTGTTCTTGGCAATGATTTTTTGGATAAGACACCAAAAGGAAAAACAAAAATTAATAACTGGGACTATATCAAACTAAAGCCTCTACACAGCAAAAGAAACAATCAACAAATGAAAAGGCAACCTCAAGATCGGGAGAAAATAGCTGCAAATCATATATCAGATAAGGGGTTAATATCCAAAACATATAAAGAGCTCATACAACTCAAGAGCAGAAAAAAATTAATTTGGTTTAAAAATAGGCAGAGGAACTGAATATTTTTCTGAAAAAGATATACAAATGGCCAACAGTACAGAAAGAGGTGTTCATTATCACTAAGCATCAGAGAAATACTAATCAAAACCATAGTGGGATATCACTTAACACCTGTTAGAATGGCTGTCATTAAAAAGACAAGAGATAAGTGTTGGCAGGAATGTGGGGAAAAGGAAACCCTTGTGCTCTGTAGGTGGAAATATAAATCAGTATATCTGCTATGGAAAACAGTAGAGAGGTTCCACAAAAAATTTAAAAATTAAAAACAGAGCTACCATATGATCCAGCAATCCCATCTCTGGGTATATAACCAAAAGAAATGGCATTAGGATCTTGAATATGCTCTCATGTTTATTGCAGCATTATTCACAATAGCCAAAATATAAGAACATTAATGCCCACCAGGGTCTATTGATGGATGAATGAAGATGTGATATCTATATGATATATATTATATATAGTAATACATATATTATGTATATCATATATATATACACACACAATTATATATATGTGATTATATATCATATATATATATATATATATATATATACATATACAGTGGAATATTATCAGCCATAAGAAAGAAGGAAATCCTACCATTTGCAACAACATGAATGGATCTTGAAGACATTTGGGTTAAGAGAAATAAGTCAGACAGAGAAAGACAAACACTGTATGATTTCATTTATATGTGGAATCTGAAAATCTGAATTTATAGAAACAGAGTAGAATTGTGGTGCTGAAGGGTGGGGGACATTGGGAGATGTTGGTCAAAGGGCACAAAGTTCCAGTGATAGATGAAAATGTTTGGGGTATCTAATGTACAGCACAGAGATTGTACTAAGAAATACCTACTATATATTTGAAAGTTGCTATGAGAGTAGATCTTAAATGATCTCACCACAAAAAATAATTGGTAATTACGTGAGCTGGTGGAGGTGTTTGCTAACATCACAGTAATCATTTTGCAATATATGTGTATTAAATCAACACATTGTATACCTCAAATGACATATATCAATTATATCTCAATAAAGCAGAAAAAAAAGAATTACCCTTCTCAAACACACCACCTGTCTTGTGCAAGTTTTTATATTTGTAGATTAGTTTAATGTACTAAAACAAAATGAAAATGCTAAGTAAATCTGAACGCATCATAATTCTGGAAACAGTGGAGGTGCAATTTATCTACGACCAAGCCTTTTAATAAACTGATTCAATCTTAATAACTGTAATTGTGCAGCCAGCTTTATTAACACACTTATCTAGATGTATTCAAATTCAGAGATTCCATACGAGCAGAGTGTTGGCAAACAGGAAGAATGTACACTCCCCAGGCATCATCTAAGTCATGATTCTCTATTTGTGGAGACTTACAGCAACATCATGAGGCTACAGTCACCCTGTGTATAATTAGTAACTGGACTTGAAGCAAAGGATTTGAGATCTAGTTTTCTTCTCCTAGATTTTTGGCAATCTAATTGAAACTCACTTGTATATAATGTCCTCTGAGCCTTGCAAGCCATGAAAATTGGACCTTGTAGTCTCTTGGGCACAGCATATGGCATGTTTTAACAAAGTTCTGACTGAGCTGTGGATAAGCAGGTTTTCACTACTGCCTCTAAGTAATTTGGACACCAATCAAGATGTGCCCGTCTGTGTGTATATATGTGTGCACGTCTCAGTAACTTTTAATAACTCCCTCTGAAACTTCATCACCAATGCAGAATCAGGCACTTGACTTCAACTTTCAACAATATTCCCTTTTCAGTTCTTGCATTAGGCCTGGGGTGGAGGGATTTGTACATAAGACAGGGACACAGTACAAGTTTTTGAAGATGTGATGCTTTGAATCTGCCCTTTCTCTCTTGAAAGGGGAACAAAGATATTAAGATATTTAGTCTCCCGAAAGGCTTTACCTACAGAAACAAAATGTTCAAGAATTAACGTCACCCATGTTGTGTTCTGCATGGTATCTAATACCATAACAATTTGTAGTTGGAGTTTCAGGATCAAAGGAATTAGGTAAAGACATTAAACTTCTGGCTAAGGTGAAGGTTATGCATTGTGAAATGACATGTGGTAATTCTGTTATATAAACTTTGACTTTGATATTTTCCAGATATATTAAACACTTCAGAGCCAAGATACTCTTCTCAGTGGCAGAAACAACAAAGGTGGGTGCTTTAAGTGTTAGGAAGAAGGATGCTGTATTACAAGGGGTTCGGAAATGTGGTCCACTCGTTGTGAGAGAAAGCATCGTGCCCTTGTTGTGACCTCTTGAGTTGCTTATGGGTGAGGCTTGCTCAGACCAAAGTCTATGTAAATTGGGTTTCCAGGGCCCCTTTCTGCCAAGTCCGTATCTTCAACCAAACTTTTACATTCTTGTTACACAAAGTTAGACCCTATATATATAAGATTGAAAGATACACAACTTCTTCCATCTTCTTTCTATCTCTTTGCCCCATCAGCCAAACATAGACTCGTAACATACTCTGCATATGAGAAACAATAATAACATAATACTTATTAATGGATGGTGGTGAAAATTAAATTAATTAATTTTGCATAGCTCTTCATACATAGTAAGCACTCAAAACATAGTAGATTTTGTTTGTTACTACTGGAAATCATGATACCTCCTATCCTAGCTCCCATCGCACCCAAATCTAGCTCTACTTTTTTCATGAGACCTTTCACATTTTATCACACATAATGTTCATCACTTTACACAAACATCCACTTTTGTTAGGCTGTAAACACCCTGACATTGCGGGACAATTTATCCATACATTTGAACGTTGCAATAAATGTTCACTTGCTAAGTATAAGGTTGAACAGAAAACAATTATAAAATTTCCAGAGAATGATAGATAGCAGCTTATTAAAAGCCAGGGGTTATTTCTAATGATACCATTGTCTCTCCCTGTGTGGGATCCCTTGACTCTCTTAGCTTTGATCCAAAAAGAGAAAGAGGCAGAGAAGGGTGGGATCAAGACAGTAAGGGCCATCTCTCAGAAGCAGGTCACTATCTTTCTTCTCTCCCCCACACTCAAGCAAGGTGCACATCAGTTACACAGGGCGAATAAGTTCTAGGCAATGGCTGCACAGCCCTATAGCGAGAGGTAACAATGGTGTACTGTGCACTTATGATTTTGTGAAGAGGGTAGGTCTCATGTCATGTTTACTTTTAGTTTTTATAATAAAAGAAATTGATATTCTTCGAGATTTAGGTTTACACATTGTTTTGATCTGTTTCCCAAAAACAAATTGTGAATTTTTTTAAATAATTATTAAGTGAATAACCTTATAGTACAAAGTACAAATTAATACAAAGAAATCACAATAACAAGTTACCTACATGGAATAATAGGCTGAATTTTTAAGAAATTCAACATAAGACAAGAAAACGGACTCATGCCACAGCAACATTGCAATAAGATACAGAATGACATCCTTTTTTAGCAAGACAAGACCCTCTTGAAGTGAATAGAATACTTGCTAACATTGATGCCAGGGTTCTTGTTTGCAGAGTCAAAGAATGAACTTAGCAAACACCCAAGGTAGAAGAGCCAGGGAGAGGCTTTTATTTAGAGATAAAGTGAGAGGACAGAGCTCAGCCCGGGGTGGTGCATTGTCTAGGGGATTTATAGGCAGTTGAGGATTTTGGGGAACTGATGAAGGGCTTGGGGATGTGGACTTGTTAAAAGTGGTCTTAGGATGTTTGTCCTTGATGAGACATTAAGTTCCTTTTTGCATGCTAAAGTGAATATTACACATGATTATAAATGATTAGCTTAATAAAAACATGGGCTATACTGAGATACTTTCCTTTATTTGGGGAATATTAACTGATCTCACTGAAGAATGACTCTAGAGCTTAATGTTTAACACAGAGTTTTGGTAGGGGGTTTCCTTGCATGTGGTTACATTGCTCTAACTGTAAATATCCTGCCTTGCTTTTTCCAGAGGCCCTCACCCTACTCTGACTACACCTAAGGTCCCTGCCTCAATACGAATATTAAAGTTTTAGACTATACATCTGCGAGGGCTGAAAATATATCTTATCTTTGTATTTAATGCTTCAGAGAGCTCCTATTACTCAATAAATTTGTATGGAATAAATAATAAATGAAACTTTAAAACTAAATTAATTCATGAAAATATACAAATGTTGACAATTAACATACATGTTTTTTCTTTCCAACATTAGTTTTATAGGAAAAGAAACACTGAATGATTGTATCTGTGATAATTTGATCACCAAACTGATGGCAATCTTAAAAATTTGGACAGCTCAACGAAGTGCAAACACCACAGCCATATGGGGAAGAACCTGAATTGCATTCTTAGTGCTTAAGAAGAAATCAAAATAAATAACTGAGTACTTTCATATGAAGTAGCTTAAAGCAGAAGAGAGAAAAAGAAAATACCTCAATGGAGCTGAAAAACTCTACCAGGGTAAGAGAATTTGTTTTCCTTGGCCTAATGCAGAATCAAAAACTGAGCTTGGTCTTCTTTCTTTTCCTATTTTTGGTATATGTGACAACTCTACTGGGAAACCTCCTTATCATAGTCACTGTGACCTATGAATCTCGCCTTCACACCCCCATGTATTTTTTGCTCCGTAATTTAGCTGTTGCCGACATCTGCTTTTCCTCCATCACAGCTCCCAAAGTTCTAGTAGACCTTCTGTCACAGCGAAAGACCATCTCCCTCCCTGGCTGCTTCACCCAGATGTTTTTCTTCCACCTTGTCGGAGGGGTGGATGTATGTTCTTTGTCAGTAATGGCGTTAGATAGGTATGTGGCCATCTCCAAACCCCTGCACTATGTGAACATCATGAATAGAGCCCGTTGCACTGCATTAATAATGGCCACCTGGGCAGGGGGCTTTGTCCACTCCATTGTGCAGTTTTCCCTGCTGCTGCCCCTCCCCTTCTGTGGACCCAATGTTCTTGACACTTTCTACTGTGATGCCCCCCAGGTCCTCAAACTTGCCTGTACAGATATTTTTATGCTTGAGCTGCTGATGATTTCCAACAATGGGCTGCTCACCACACTGTGGTTTTTCTTCCTCCTGGTGTCTTATCTGGTCCTATTGCTTTTAGTAAGGTCCCAGGCAGGGGATGGCAGGGGGAAAGCCATCTCCACCTGCACCGCCCACATCACTGTGGTGACCCTGCATTTTGTGCCCTGCATCTACGTCTACGCCCGGCCCTTCACTGCCCTCCCCACAGACAAGGCCATGTCCTTCACCTTCACTGTCATCTCCCCTCTGCTGAACCCCCTGATCTACACTATGAGGAACCAGGAGATGAAGTCAGCCATGAGAAGACTAAAGAGAAGACTTGTGCCTTCTGACAGGAAATAGACTGGTATAGCTCACTCCTCGCCACCTTTGAAAATGTTTTTCCATCAAATACACTGCATTTACTACAGGCTCTGTAATTAATTTTTACATTTCTACTACAATACACATGACTTTCAAAGATTCTCATCAGCATGCAATAATAATGCTTAAAGATGGGTTTCACGAAATAGAGAAATCATATTGTCAGTTGGAGAGGTGTATACTGCTTTTACAATAACAACCTCCAAAGAAATCAAGAAAATGGCATCAAAATACACTTAGATGATTTTATCAGCCTGGAATTTTTTTTCAGTTCTATTGAGGCATAATTGTGTGAAAATAAAGGAAACCTTATTTAAAATGGAATCTGAAGGGGGGGCTCTCCCCACTACCACACCTGTAAGAAAGCACACCTCACGTTCCTGGCGGCAGCTTATGTTAGACACCACAGAAGCAGGAAGGAAGAATTTCTCTTTGCCCAAACCCAGAACTGACTTTACTCGGGATCTAAGGCTTTGTTTGTTTGTTTATTTTTAAGAAGGCACTGCCCTTTCTGGTGAGTATTCTTCTGTTTTCTGAAACTCTGTTTTGAGTAATGGCATACCAACCTGCTAAATTCTCTCAGGAGGGTCCTCTTTCTGGAACCATGGCCGCATTTTATATTTTGAAACTATAATCCCTCCTCATGCATTTTTAATTAATTGGACCAACTTAACCAAAAATAATTTAGAGCTCCAGTGGCCATTGTGGGGAACTTTTGATCTCCCCAAACTTGCTTTAACTAGGAGAAGGTAGCTCTAAAATAAAACAACCTGAATCAGATGCCTATTTCAATTGGTACCTTGAGGCTTCCAAGCATATTGAGAACTCTAGAATCACCTTTTTACAAAACACCATTTCTAAATTAACCAAGGCAATCAAACAATTGAAAGAAGACAAAAACGTTTTTGAGGCCTTTCTCCTTCCCGAACCTTTTGTCTCCATCCCCGCCTCCTCTATGCCCTCCAAGTCTCTCACTTAACTTCCCTTTTTCTCCAAACCTCTCCGTGTTCCCTTTCCCCCAAATCCAGCAGAACCTGCTCCTTTCAAGTTAGACCCTCTGAGGATGCTAATGCTAAATCCGTAATTTCTTGCGTCCCCTGAACTAAGGCCAAATTACCATCCATCGTCAAAGATTTTCCTAGAGTTCCTGAAGATCATAAATTTGCCAAGGAATATAACATAGTCATCCAGACCTACCCACCAGGACTCTCAGATCTGTACCAGCTGGCTCACATGCTCGGTGGCAAGGACCCAGCCCGACACCGGAGAAAGCAGCCAACTGGGATGACCCTGAAAAATCTCGAGAATTGCAAAAGAGAGACCAGCCCCCTGCCTTGTTAAATGATCAGGCTGGGCAATCACTGGACAACGGTACCAGGAAATCCCTAGGGCTTTCCCAAAGCCTGACCACTTGCTTCTCTGCTCCCCTTCTGAGGCTTCTTCACTGGAAGACAGCATCTGCCTGTTAAGACGTTAAGCCTTAAAGGGACAAGAAGTCTCCAAGGAGAAATTGTCGTTCGCTCAAACTCAGGTTCAATTTGGGGGGCACCTGATTTCAAAACAAGGGCTACAGTTAGATTCAAATAGGCTTTCTAGCATCCTGAACTTCTCCAAACCCAAATCTAAGTGCCAATTACAAGGTTTTCCCGAGTTAGCTGGCTGTGACTGAAATTGGATTCCAAATTTCTCTTATGGACTTACTCCTATATGTTTCATTGAAAAAAAAAATTCCTGAGCCTATTATTTGAGATCAGGATAACTTAGGTTTTAAAGCCCTAAAAGAAAGCTTGATTAAGTACGCTTGCCCTCAGACAGCCCAATTATCAACTTCCCTTTTTCTTTTTTGTATTTGAAAAGGAAGGGAACGCCCTTGGGGTACACACCCAAAAACATGGGGATCACCACCAACCCCTGGGGTATTACAGCCAACAGCTAGACCCTGTGGCACGAGGTTACCCCCCTTGCCTCAGAGCCATTCCTGCCACCACCCTTTCAGTATAGGCCACCAAAGAGATAGTCACAAGATCTCCACCCATCTTTGTAGCCCACCCAGTGGAAGCCCTCCCGAAGTCTCGTTCCATCCAACAGCTTTTGCCAGTTGCCTGACCTCCTGTGACCTTCTCTTGCTAACCTCAACTTATATAACTTCCTTGCTACAATTTTAACCCTGCCACCCTTCTTCCCTCCTCTATGGACGATACTCCTCATGACTATTTCACTCTGACAAGTCCCCTCCTGGCACCCCGAGCCTTATCCATTGGATAAGCCTGACCCTTCATGGCTTACCGATGGTTCTTACTTAAAAGGTGAAAATGGTAAACATCATCCTGGGGGTGTTATTACAACTCTTTTGGAAGCCATCCAGGCAACCCCCTGCCCTCAGCTGCCTCAGTGCAATAGGCTGAATTGCATGCTCTTGTCCAGGCCTGCATTTAGCCAAAGCCAATACTGCAAATTTCTGTCCTGACAGCAGGCAGACCTTTGGAATAGCTCATGACTTTGGAATGCCATGAAAACAGTGAGGCCCATCATTTCCAGTGGGGACAAAATTGTATTGTATTGTATTTATTTATTTATTTATTATTAAGGTATCATTGATATACAATCTTATGAAGGTTTTCACATAAGCAACATTGTGGTCACTACATTCACCAATATTATCGAGTCTCCCACACACACCCCACCACAGTCACTGTCCATCAGTGTAGCAAGATGTCACAGAGCCACTACTTGTCTTCTCTGTGCTATACTGTCTTTGCTGTGACACCCTCACACACCATGTGTACTAATCATGATACCCTTCAATCCCCTTCTCCCTCCCTCCCCACCCACCCTCTCCCACTCCTCCTGTTTGGTAACCGCTAGTCCCTTTTGGAGTCTGTGAGTCTGCTGCTGTTTTGTTCCTTCAGTTTTGCTTCATTGTTTTACTCCACAAATGAGGGAAATCATTTGGTACTTATGGGGACAAAATTTTAAAAGATCTTTACTACCTTACTCTTGCCAGAAATTTTGGTTAATATCGAGGACCCTGGATATTCCAAACATGATTCCCTGGGGGCTAAAGGAAACCACCTCACTAATATGTCCTCAAAGAATGCTGCCCTCCAAGGAACCAACCCCAAACCTCTACCATGGACCAAAGGGCTATTCCCCCAAATGATAATCTAGGAACATTGACTAGATATGCCCAAAAGTTGGCCTCAGGGAAGGAAAACAATATTGGAAATTTAATAACTGTTGGTTTGGTTAAAAAGGAAAACTCTCCTTGGACCAAATAATAATCTAATTCTGCAGAGATTCTCAAGTTCCCATTACTGACTACTGAAAATGCAGATTCACTGGTCTGCTGATAAAATGATAACCTTTATGAAGCAATACCAGTGGGGAAATATTAACAAGGCCACAAAGGCATCTACTTTGCTTGCCCCACCTACCCAAAATATCTTCTAGGAAAACCTGTCTATGCTACTCCTGGACACTTTAGGTTACCCAATGGCACATTCAAGTTTTGGTAAATGGATTTTATTCAGCTTCTCCAGTCTCATGAATATAAATATGTCTTGGTAATGGTTTGTATGTTTTCTCACTGGACTTAAGCCTTCACTAGTAGACAGGCCACTGCTCCATATGCGGCTAAAATCCTGCTAGAAAAGATCATCCCTAACTGGGGAACCCCATCACCACCACCACCAACTTCATAGAGACCAGGAAACTCACTACTTCATTGGTCAAGTGTTTGACAGGTCCATGGCATTTGGCTAGTTTTATACCTTCATGGGGCTTACCACCCTCAATCCTCAGGGCTGGTGGAATGCACTAATGACATCATTAAGACTAAACTGGAAAAACGGGTAGAGACCCTTCAGATACCCTGGCTGAAAGAACCGCACTGGTCCTTCTAAATCTCAGGGCTCCCCCTTGGGGAACCCATAAAATCTCATCTTTGAGAGAATCACAGGATGCCAATGCACTTGGCTCCTGCTTGTTTCAATCCACAGCTAGTAAAGAGGGGATATATTTCAATATTGCAAAGGCCTAATTGCTTCTGCTCAGAATAACCACGCTCAGGATACAAAAACTTTAAACATCATACCTTGCAGCCTGGAGAGCTCATCTGTTGGAAAACACATCTCCAGAAAGATTCTCTTCAACCCCATTGGAAAGGCCCATCAGGCGCTGTTAATCAATCTTTGTGCCACTAAACTCCAAGGAATAGACTTTTGGATCCATGTGTCTCACCTTAAAACACCAAACCCTGACAGGACTTTCACACTAACAGATGACCTGAAAACAAAGATTTCCAGAAATTGCAGTTGACAGCTGAAGGAGACCACATTCCCCAGATTACTGGATGGGATCTGCACTCCTTTTCCTTGCTGTTGCTTATCTTATTTCCTCCCTTTCTTTCACGGCCAAATCTATTGCAAAAGCGGTCACCCTCTCTGATTGTTGAACCTGTCACCAGACATTCTGATTTCTTCATGATTTGGAGATCCCTTGTTCTTCCCTATTTAAATATGATCTGTTGCCCTACACCCAAGGGAAATGCAAAAGAGCTAACTCCTCTTTGCAAGGCTTTTAGAAAAGACCCTTTCAGGCTGAGATGGTTCCTTGAAGAATTTCTCCTCCTCATCTTTTTCTGCATAACCATTTTTAAACTTTATGCCTGTTGCCTGTCAAATGTTTGTGCCCAATAGGGTGAAGCTAACTCCACGTTTCAAGAAAAGATCTTAATCAAAATGGGGAAATGTGAAAATAAAGGAAACCTCATTTAAAATGGAGCTATGAAGCTGTGAAGGGGGAGCTCTTACGCATTACCAACCCCCATAAGAAGCACACCTCCTGTTCCCAACAAAAAGATACTTTTGTTACATACCCTACCTGGAGAAAGGAAGACTTTCTCTTTGCCCAGCAACAGTCCAGCCAATGAGAGCACAGCAAAAACAATCCCTCCCACTTCCTCCTATAAAAGCAAACCCCTCCATTGTGGAAATCAGTATGAAGGTCCCTCAAAAAACTAAAAATAGAAATACCATTTGACCCAGGAATTCCATTCATAGGAATTTACCCTAAGAATGCAGCAGCCCAGTTTGAAAAAGGCATATGCACCCCTATGTTTATTGCAGCACTATTTACAATAGCCAAGAAATGGAACCAACCTAAGTGTCCATCAGTAGATGAATGAATAAAGAAGATGTGGTACATATACACGATGGAATATTATTCAGCCATAAGAAGAAAACAAATCCTACCATTTGCAACAACATGGATGGAGCTAGAGGGTATTATACTCAGTGAAATAAGTCAGGTGGAGAAAGACAAGTACCAAATGATTTCACTCATCTGTGGAGTATAAGAACAAAGCAAAAACTGAAGGAACAAAACAGCAGCAGACTCACAGAACCCAAGAAAGGACTAACAGTTAACAAAGGGAAAGGGACTGGGGAGGATGGGTGGGAAGGGAGGGATAAGGGGGAAAAGGGGCATTATGATTAGCACACATAATGTAGAGGGGGACACGGGGAAGGCAGTATAGCACAGAGAACACAAGTAGTGACTCTATACCATATTACTACACTGATGGACAGTGACTATAATGGGGTATGTGGTGGGAACTTGATAATGGGGGGAATGTAGTAACCACAATGTTGCCCATGTGATTTTATATTAATGATACCAAAATTAAATAAATAAATAAATAAATAAAACCACCTAAGAAAAAGCAAACCCCTCTTTTCTGCTCTATGAACTTGCCTATGGTTTGCCATAGTTTGCTTGTCCCAAATTGCAATTTCTCTGCTATTCCTGTACAAATTCATTTTGCTGGTAAAATAACTGGCTTTTGTGTTTTTTAAGGTCATAAATTGACAAACATGGCATATATTTAAGACGTACAACTCTTATGTTTTGACATATTTATGTATTGTGAAATGGTCATTGGGGGAGATTGGATTAAGGTGGCATTCTCTCTGTGTTATTTCTTACAACTGCACATGCATCTACCATTGTCAAACTAAAATTTTCAATTAAAACAAAAGGAATATGTATACACCCAGACATTCCTACTATATTCTTGCACTATTACTGGGAAGGGAGCTGAGGCACATGTTCGAAACACAATGCATCTTGGGCATTGGGATTCTGTAAGGTCTTCTATGAAGTAATCACATCCTAACGATATAAACATATCCATATTAAAGGCCTCCTCTAATTCTATAACATTAATAAATAACTATTACTTGAAGATTTTCCACCTAAAGCCCATACTCCAATGGTTGAGAGAAGACACCTTGAAGTTAGCCCAGCTTGAACTAGAATATGGACCTCAGAAATTATGAGTTCTGTGACCCTACGCAAGGTCCTACCCTGAGGTTCCTCTGAACCCCAGGCCCACTGGCCACCCTCCACAGCATTCCCTCAGCAGCCAGTGCTTAGCTCCAGCACGTACTCAGGATCCTGTTTCCGAATTCCCTGTTCTCTTTCTTCCTTTCTCCCCCACTAGGATTATGCTTTATGTATTGTTATATCCCCAGCACGTGGCACAGCAAATGGAAAATAGTAAACTCATTAAAAATTGTTGAATCAAAAAACTTAATAATTTATTATTGCCTTTCACTCATTTTTGCTCCTCAAAATGTTGGAGGGTCAGTTAAAAAATGATTTGTTTTTACTCTTTGATAACATGACACCCTAAAAATGACAGAAATCTATGAAGCTGCTTCAGAACATGATATACATTCAAAAAGGTTGGTGGGAAGTGAAAAACATTATTCAATATATCGACTCGGTTTTTGTTTATTACGCCAAGTACAGCTGCTGAGAGTTTTCTTCCCCCATTTCTGCAGGTAGATCCTAGATCATAAAATTTTTGAAACTAGAAAAAAGTTTATGTCAGGGTACAAATCTCAGTCTACAAATCAGATATGGCAAGGCCCCACAGATGGGGATGTGCCCAGCGCATCCGAAAAATATCAAGATGGCCTTTGTAGGTAGATGAGAGGAAGTAAGGAGAGAGGGAGTAGTTGAGGACAGTAGTTGGGCCATGAGACCCAGTCATTAGGACCTTTTTGACTATTGTAAGAATTTTGACTTTCACATTAAGTAAGATGGGATGAATTTAGAGGGCTTTGAAGAGCAGGACAATGATGCATGTTTTAACAAAACTGCAGGGGCCACTGGTATGAATAAAATGAAGAAGCCCAAGAACAGAAACAAGGAGACCAGTTAGCAGGCTACCACAGTAGAAACAATGAAGACATGATCAGGTAGCAATGATAGAGGCAGCAAGAAGTTTGAAAACCTTTGGAGGTGGAGCAAGTTGGATTTGCTGATGGATCCAGTCCGGATTTCCTGGCTCCCTGTGTATCCTGTGAGAACTCCATCATCCAGTGTGGGCACAGGCCATGGAGAGCTCCTTCACTCACCTACATAACCCTCAGGTCCAGGGCTCCTTCCAATGCCTGTGTTGGAAGTATTGAAACTTCAGGAGTCACCTTGCCTGAGCTAAACTGAAAGTAGTTCTGAATCCCTAAGACTAGATATCTGTTTCCCAATAGGGAAATTACTAAGAGGAAACATTAGGGGTAAGGGGGATTCTGGCTAAAGTGACCTAACAGGATTCTTGCTAAGGTGATCAGATATCACTTAGGGGATGGTAGAGGATGAGGAAGTGGATTAAACAGACAGTGATAAACATGGAGTGTGGGGGATTCTGGCTAAACTGACTTAGCGGGATTTTTGCTGAAATTGGGCAATGCAGAGACAAACATGGAGGTCCAAAAATCCAGGTCTACTTGAACAGTTCAGGAGTCTAAGCAGAGCTTGGTCGTGGAGAGAATCCTTGCCATTGCTGGAAAATTTTAGACCCTAGACAAAATGTGTGCTCCTAAGTGAAATTGCTTGAGTAACTTCTTAATTACTCCCACGGAAACAACCTTACCATCAGCAGAATTTTTCCACAGTCACATTCAACTCTATTCCCTCTGATAATTCTCACATAGTTCTGGGATTAAGGAATTGGTAAATATGATAGAGCACATTGAATCAGCACAGAAGAGCCAAGAAAATATTATTCCCTGAGTCTGCTCTCTCCCACACAGAGATAGAAGAGAAGCCACCGAAATCACTGGCCTTCAGAAGAGTATTGATTAGAAGCTGAATGACCCCCAAGGTTCATAGGAATGTTATTTAAGATGCTGGAGTCCTTGAAGGAAGGCTGGAGATTTTAGGTAAGAGGTAGAACTTTACGTGGGTGTGTATGCCTATGGTGTCTATGTGTCTATTCATAAGCGTGGGGGAAAAAATGCAGGTGAAAAAAATGGAAATTTAGATGCAATCATTAATATTAATAAATACATTTTTTACTATAAATAATGTAATATATACAGAAGATGCTGCATTCCAAGGTAAATCTTTGGTGACAGATAAGAAATAGTAACAAAAAAAGACATTGTGAAGTGAGAAACATAGAAATGAATTCAGTTTGGGATTTGGAGAAAAGCCAGGTTTTGTTTTCTGGGACCTCTTGAATTGCACAAAGAGATTTTTCTCAAGTTTATTTTCTCTATATGTATCTCCTTGGGCTGAAATCTATAGGGGTATTCATTATGCTAAGTGATGAAAACTAGAGAGAAAAATTAAATATTTCAAAGCTTCAGAAAAGTTTGAAGAATTGTACAATGAACAGACACATACCCTTCCTTAAATTTACCAAAAAATAAAAATGTTATGGCAATGATTTTCTTTCTTATATCTTCCCATGCCTTCATTTTTGATCCTTTCTTTCTAGTGAAAGTTCCCAATTAATTATAAACAGCTTTTATATATTCAAATTGTCCCCTAAGGCCAGAGCTCCCTTACTATCCAACCTCCTGTGCCCCAAACATGAATGTCACCTTGTCCATGTACATCTCCCTGAGCCTCTTACTGAAACATCATCCTTTTCTAACCCACAGCTCATTGGTGTCTAAATGGCCCTCATCCCTCCCATATTACTATTAGATTTCAATTATTTTTCCACTGGTTTGGGATTATATTTCTTTCTCTCAAAGCACCTAGAACTCATTCTATCAGTACTCACTAAATAATTAGATGGCTTAAAAATAGCAGAAAGATGGAGCAGAAGCTAAAGGATGTCTGAATTACCAAAAGCAGTTTGTGAACATGGGACCTATTCCTTTCCGACTAACAGGCCTCGGGGTCTGAGGTACTTTCTACCCTTCTGTGTAGACCATAGTCTTTTATTTGTATGGGAGTCGCTGTGGAAGGCTTTCGTAACTAGGCTGGACCTCCTTGGTATCTCTTGTAATTATCTTGTTGGTGTTTTCTGGTGACCATTTCCTCTCTCTTTAAACTAGTCAAGATTGATAGCCTAGCTCCCATTTAGATCACATTCTATTTCCTGATGATCCTCCAGCACTAAGGTCACCCAGCATGGTACTAACCCTAACAGATAACCAGCTTGTAGGCTGAGACCTTCACACATGCCAATTCATCTAATCCTCATAACTTCCCTGTGAGGTGCAGAGGACCATCCCCATTGCACAGATGAAGAAGTGGAATTCAGTGACATCTCTCACTTGCCCAAATCACACAGGGGCAGAAGCAGGACTTGAGCCCAGGTGTTTTTCACTGCACAGACCATGCACTGGACTTCCCCGGGCTGCTAAGAGGATGTCAGACAAGAAGCCAGATCAAGCAGGTGGTCTTCTTACCATCCCACACTGTCACCACCCTCTGGGTGCTCTTATTGCCTCTGAAAAACATCTTCTGTTTTCCTCAAAAGACTATGTTCTGATGAAGTTGTTTTAGAATACATGTGGGAAATATACAGCTCCTTGAAAAGATTGTCAATACACTTGAAGGAGCTGTGTGTCTGTGAGAATAGCCAAGAGATTTTTCAAGGTAACACACATATAATCACACTTATTATGGATTAGGCAATGCTCCAACTGGTGCTGTTGAATAAATTCATTAAATCCTCACAAAAATCATACGGAGGAGATGCTACTATTTCTAAATACTGAAGCAGAGACTGAGACCAAAGGTGTGAAGAGTCCCCGAGGTACCTGCTGTGGGCTACGGCTCCCTTGGTAGCTTTTTAGTTTTCCAAATTAAATGGACTTTGGACAAAATCTCACGTAGAGGAGAAAACTTGAAAGTGAGCTGGCTGAAAATGAATATCTTTATTTGAACTGAAAAACACACCCAAAAAGTGGGAGAGAAGTGACTTTCATCTTTCTTTTGTTTCTGATTATGGTAAAAAAAATAAATAAAAGGGCCATAAGCAGCAAGGAAAGAAACTAAGACCCATTTCAAGGATTCTTCAAAAGCGGTTGTACCATCTGACATTCACACCAGAGTTCCAATTCCTCTACATTTTTGCCCTCTTGGTGCATCTGTTTTTTATGTTTATTCTAATAGGTGTGTGCTGTGCTCTCACTGTGGTTCTAAGTTACATTTCCCCAGTGATAAATGATGGTGACCATATCTTTGTGTGCTTGCTATCCCTATATCTTCTTGTTGACATGTCTTTTCAAACCATTTGTCCCTTTTTTTTTAATTGGATTTTTTTTCTCATTAGTGAATTTTAAAAGTTACAGTCATTCCACTCCCAGGTATTTATCCAAGAGAAGTGAAAACATATGTCCACACAAAAACCTGTACAAGATGGTTCTTTACATGTAAGAACCAAAAACTGGGAACAACCCAAGTGTTCATCAGCAAGTGCATGGATAAACAAATTGTGGTATATCCATACAATCCAAAGGGAGGAAATACTGACCCAAAACATGGATGAATTTTATGAGTGAAAGAAGCCAAATGAAAAGAGACTATATATTGTAGGACTCAACTTGTAGAAAATTCTAGAAAATACAAACTAATGTATAATGACAGAGAGCAGATCAGTGGCTGCCTGAAAAAGGACGGGCAGAGGGGACAGATTACAAAGGGTCACCAGGACACTACTGGGGCCATAGATATGCTAACTATCTTAAATATAGTAATGATGTCACGGGTATACACTTATGTCAAAACTAAGCAGTGTACATTTCAAATACATGAGTCTATTGTATGTCAGTGATGGCTCAATAAAAAAAAAGTTTTAAGAAATACACTAGAACAATGAACAGGAGAGAAGCTGTGAGTTGCAGTTTTATTTAATACCTGAGGGGATATTCATCACCCAGGGGTTTTCGTACCTAAAATAGTTTAAAATAAAAGTAAAAATAAAGAAGCCCCCTTAAGGAAGAATAATTATAGAGAGGAATTTTATGGCTTTACAATTTTCTAATTTTTCACATAATTAAATTCGTGATTTCAAAAACAAGAGCACAATAGAATTCAGTCCAAAGAGAACCATTTTGCCAATAAGGGTTCCTAAACCATTTAAATGGACCACCCAGTCTGGAAAAAATGGTAAGTCCCACACCTCTGCCAAACTCAAAGGACCCCAGTCACACCAAATGGGCACTGCCTTACCCACACACCAAACTGACTCCATTTTTACATCCCTCATACCAAGATAGTCCCTTTCTGAATATTCAGTATTCACCTGTTTATCTTGAATGCTTAGAACTTCTATTCTTAGAACATTGTTATATGCAATTTCTAAAATATTTACAATTTAAAGGAAAGAAATAATTAAATGCATGTTTATGTAATGTCATTTTCAACGTATTAGCAATAACCTCAGAAGAGCTATTCATGTGGTAACACCTCATTAGTTTTCAGACCTATTACCTAACTCTATAAACCAGATCAATTAAGAGGCACTTTCTGAAGTAACACTGATAATTTTTTCCAAGCTCCACAAAGAAGAAAAAATATACTTCAATGGAGTTGGGAAATGGAACCGGGGTAAAAGAATTTATATTTCTGGGACTTACTCAATCCCAAGACCTCAGCTTGGTATTATTTCTTTTTCTGTGTTTTGCATACATGACAACCCTTCTGGGAAATGTTGCCACCATGGTCACTGTGACCTGTGAGTCTCGCCTTCACACCCCCATGTACTTCCTGCTCCGAAATCTCTCGGTCCTGGACATCTGCTTCTCCTCCGTCACTGCTCCAAAGGTCCTGGTGGACCTGCTGTCAAGGAGAAAAACCATCTCCTTCAACGGTTGCATCACACAGATGTTCTTCTTCCACCTCCTCGGTGGGGCAGACATATTTTCCCTCTCGGTGATGGCCTTTGACCGCTACGTGGCCATCTCCAAGCCCCTGCACTATGTGACCATCATGAGTAGGGGGCGATGCTCTGCCCTCATTGTGGCCTCCTGGGTGGGGGGCTTTGTCCACTCCATCGTGCAGGTTTCCCTGCTGCTGGACCTCCCCTTCTGTGGACCTAATGTTGTGGATGGCTTCTACTGCGATGTCCCCCAGGTCCTCAAACTCGCCTGTACCGACACCTTTGCACTGGAGCTCCTGATGATTTCCAACAATGGCTTGGTCACTACCCTGTGGTTTTTCCTTCTTCTTGTGTCCTACGCAGTCATCTTGACGATGCTGAGGTCCCAGGCAGGGGAGGGCAGGAGGAAAGCCATCTCCACCTGCACCGCCCACATCACTGTGGTGACCCTGCATTTTGTGCCCTGCATCTACGTCTATGCCCGGCCCTTCACTGCCCTCCCCACAGACAAGGCCATCTGTGTCACCTTCACTGTCATCTCCCCTCTGCTGAACCCCCTGATCTACACCCTGAGGAACCAGGAGATGAAGTCGGCCATGAGGAGACTGCAGGGAAGACTCCTTCCTTCTGTAATGGAATAGAGTAAGAATCGCCAGCATCTTCATCACCAAGGAATCCTTTTCATTATTTTTACCACAAAGTCATACTTATATACTCAAATACATTGTCAAGAAACCAACTACACTTACTGGGTAACAATTTAGTTTCCTGCGTAAATTAATGAGTTGCCAATAACCCAAGCTTCCTCTGGGCTTGAGGTGACTGTGTCAGAGGATTGAGCTGAGCTGACTGACAGTATTTCCAGTCAAGGAAAACTATTCGGCAGGTAAAAGGATGACTGAAACCAACCCCCTTTGCAAGAAGTCAGTAAATAAAAGCCTAGCGAGAGAGTGATTTGCTCAAGATCTTACTCGAAGTTAATTTCAGAGATAAGTCTTCAGATATACACTTTATGACTCTTCCACCATACAAATGTAATGTATTACATTACTGGACATGTCTATGCCAAACTGTAATCCTGTTCCAGAAAGATCTCATGGTAAGGGCCTCTGAAGTACACATTTGTGAAGTACATCACAAATTAAGAAATTTTCTCTGCTTAGTTAAACTCCATATGGGCTCGTGACCTATTGAGAACCTCAAAGGTACGTAATGGATGCCCTCCTGGATTCCTCTCAAGAATGAAGCAGCTTGAGAAGATTTCCTATAATGGCCTAAAGAGATTTACTTTACACAGAACTAGACTTGCCAGATTTACATTCTTGTAAAGCAGAGCCTCAGGGATCCTACACAGAGAGCCGTTCATTCCCATCACTCAAGACCTGGTTTCCAGCTGGAGCCTTACCGGGGCCAGTCTCAGACTGGCTTCACCACTGAGGGTTTAAACTCTTCCCAAAAGAGAAAGAGAGGGGGTGTTAAAGCAGATAAAACTCTAATTCAGCCTGTTTTTCAATCTGCTGGTGTTTGTGAAGAAGTGTTTAGATTAGTGTTCTGTCTGGGAGAGCAGGTAATACATAAAAAAGGAAAGCATTGTGGCTGAAAACTCTCAACTTCAGAGTCCTACAGACCTGGGCCCAAATCCTATGTCTGCCATCCACCAGCTGTGTGATCTTGAGCAAGTTATTTTTCTCTCTTCACAGGTTGTGGCTCACCTGTACAAAGGTATTTATCCACTTCATGGAGTTGTTGTGCAGGTTAAAGTGAGATGGTCTATGTGAGACATTCAATGCCTGGCAGATAGTAAATGTTAAGTGAAAGGAAAGTCATTATCAATATCACCCATATTGCTCTAACGCACATTCAGTCCCCTACTAGCCTGTAAGCACTTCTCCTATATGGCCCATATTCCTCATGATTAGGAAAAAAACTGATGGGATGGAAAACATGGAATGCATTGAATTCAAAGCATCTATTATCCTAAACTTTCTAGATATTTGTCATTAAGACAAGACAACAGGTTTGCTTGCTATTTATACAGTCTAAGAAGTCACCCTGAAGCTGCTAAGATGCAGCTCAGGTGAGTTCTATATCAAAAGAAGATAATGGATCAAAATAAACCCCAGCTTTGAGAGCAGCGATTAGGGATCAGACCAAGAAGTCAAACCCAGTGGGTGGGGGAGAAGAGAGTCCAAGCAGGGTTGGCCAAAGGATAATGAGAGCTATGGACAAGCTTCACTTACGTCCCTCATTGGATCTGGACTGTCCCCATAAGCTTTCATGAACTAACTGGCTCAACTGCTGGCCATTTCGTGTCACCTGATCAATCAATTCTCACTTTTTACAATGGTAACCTACTTCCCCCTAGCATAGAAATTCTAAGAATTCACACTTGTCAAGTCACCATTCATAGGGTCCTGCTGCTTTTGGCTCAGGTAGCTCTGGTCTCAAAGAGTCCCCAGGCTTTTCTTTACAAAAACTGCACATTACAAACCACATTATCATCCATTTCATGCAAATGTGTCCTTTCCTTTCCTTCCTATCTCTGGTGACTCGCTCCAATCAGATTTTCATCTCCATGTCAGAACTGGATGGTGCCAAAGTTCTATGGATTTTGAATCACTGTATCTCGAAAGCAAAACCCCAACAGGCAAGAACTCAGAAACCCCTGCCACGAGGTTCCTGACACTTCCTCTAACCTTGTCTAAACAGACAGCATAACCTGATTCAGTAGTCCAGAGGAAAGCATCTGATTACACAAGTATGTGTCATTTACCTGGAGGACATAAAATCACAAGTTGGGCTGCATTTTTCTCATTTAAATCAGCTTTTATTATTTTTTTAAGTTCTGCTGCTAATAGCATAGGAAATTCAACTTAGAATTTAGTTGAATAGACTGGGCATACACACAGCTTTCAAACTACCCTTCCCTACATAGCTCCTGGAATGAAACATCTTAATGATAAACATCTCTCAGTACTGTTAAAAGGGAAAACACAAGCCCAACATGGGGTGACTTCTGCCAGACCACGTCACCAAACCAGGGTTTACGGCCTTTGCCAAACTGCAGTTTCAGCCTCTCCCAGAAGTGCAAGTTTAAACCAAGCAGTCTGGAATTTCCTGATCAGTTGTGAGGTCATCTGCTTAAGACCCCCCACTCCTCCTCAGGGAGGGTGAGCTTACCTGAAACAATCCTTAACTTCTTCCATTACTAACAACTTTTTGCCCCACCCTCCTGTCTATAAAAACCTTCCATTTTGCCCAATTCCTCCCGCACATTCCTCTACTTGCTGGATGGGATGCTGCCCAACTCATGAATGACTTCATAAATCCAATTAGATCTTCCAATTCACTCAGCTGAATTTTGTTTTTAAACACTCCCTAGGTTCTCAGTGGGCTGTGGATCTCAAAGATGTAGATTAAAATAATTGCACGGAAAAAAACTAAAAATCAAAAAAATAATAATAATAAAATAAAATAAAATAAAATAATTGCATGGGGATAATGTACATATTGCATTAAACAGAATCACACAAATAAATCTCTACACTGTCCAGTCTCTGAATGTTGCCCTCACAATAGCCACAGAGCTTTGATTTTCCCATTACTACCCTTTTATTTAAGTATCATTTCCCAGCCAGTTGCAAAGCGATTTTGGTCAGGAGGAAGACAGCACAGTCCTTGGTGTGGTTTAATACAACACTTTCTTGAGCTCAGGGAGATAACATGTTGTCTCATATGCTTCTCTAGAGAAGTGAGATTGGCAGGGAGGAGGGGAGGGAGAGAGAGGAGAAGGGTTTGGTGACATATTAATGGCTCCCACAGGAACACCACAGAATTGGCCACTCAGCTTCCACGCTCACACCCAGCAATATTCCCTCTGTTCACTCCTATATTGGGCTTGTCGCTGAGGAATTAATCGAGATTGGCCGAGGACTGTTAAGGCAAAGTGGAAGAGTCAAAAGGATGTGATTCCCTGAAGCTGCCTTTTCCCATCTGAAGGAAGAAGATAACAAACTCACTAACCTTGAGGTAGCTGTCCATTAAACATTAAATTTCCCCAAGAACCTACTTCTAAGATGCAGCTGGAGCATAAGAAGGTTGACTTCCCACATGGACATTGAAATCAGTTAGTGTTGGTGTGTGTAAATTTCTGAAACTGAAAGCTGTTAGTGTTGATTTTTCAGAAACGCTGCAAGTGTATAGAATGTTCCTACTGAAATCGAAACTCTTAATGAAGCAAAGTGATCGTTTTTCACTATTAGGAAGAGAGGGCATGGGACTTGCATAACATAGTAAAGTCCATTGGCTTCTAGCCTGTCGAATATTGAGGTTCAAAGTATTTTGAAGGTGGTTGAGAAGGTGCTAACATCCCAGCTCTCAGCAGGGTGGCTGTATATGCAGTCTAGCCAGCTTTGCTTCTTGGCTGGGGATGAAGGTTTGGGGGTTTGGAGTAAAGTGGTGTACTAATGGCTGGCTTATCTGTGACCTCACGTGTGACTGAATATGAATTATTCTTCTAAAACTTTTAGGGATTCAATTAAAAGTAGTTTCAATATTAGAAAATTGTGACATGAGAGACCTCTGTGAGGTCCAGTTCAATGCAGAGAATGGAGCAGCATTTGCTCAATGGGACCAACCCTCAGTGTGCAGGCTCTGTCCAAGAAGTTCAGTAAGCTTGTTTCCAAGGGATGGGCCCCTTTGGGGTGATTTCTAGGAAATCCCTGTTATCCATATTTTGATCTTGCAATGACACATAAAATTGTATTTCTTCGTCCCTTTCCTCCCTCTCCCTCTCTATTTTATGCACATTTCAACGCAATGTGTGTTATCCTATACTTTCAAAGTATCCTTCCCACTTTTTGTAAAAAGTTGGCATCCATAGGAACCTACCAGATCCATTATTTTTAAGAGGAGTTTATGTTTGAGCTAATGCTACTCAGATCTCATTTCTACACCTTGCACCTGAACACTATGTAGTTGATGCAGGTTCCTAATTAAGGTGCCTCTGAAGATTGCAAAGTCTGCATTTTCTCTTGGGAACAAAACAAAAACAAAACTCTGCTTTCTTTTTCAAAGTCACCTCTAACATCCCCTCATGCTAAGTCACCCTCGACCACCCTGTTCACTTACTGGGAACAGTCTTCAAACCACCCACATACAACCTTCACTTGATTTGCAAAGGATTTTTTTTTTCTTTGCAGCATTTTCTGGGAAGGGCTGATCAAAGAAGTACAGTTGCAGTAGTTAAAAGCCTCAGTCTTTGTATGCTCAAACAAATCTTGGTTTGAGACATGGCTGCACCTATCAGCTGTGTGACCTTGAGCAAGTTACTTCATCTCTCTGTGCCTCAGTTTCCTCATCTACAAATCAAGATAACAATGTCTATTTCACATAGATATTACAGGTTTGGGAAGAAATAAAATGTTGCTGGTATAGCTTATAGGAATCATTCCATAAATGTTCACTAAAACAAGCAAAAAATAAGAAAAGTAGAGCTGTGTTATTCTGCCCACATTCTATAATGTGTCTGCCTGATAACTGGATTTCAAATTGAAGACTACAGTTTATTTTCTTTCTGTAAAGGTTTTTAGTATAAATACCTGTATTTACAACTGCATACAAAATTAATTTACTTATCTTTACAAGAAGGTATGTAATAACAATATTCCGACTTTTTTTGGACATATGCCTTAGATCAAATCCCTAAGCATAAAAGAGAGATGGCATTTTACACTTACCCCAAAGCATCGGGAAAAGGGTTTTGAACCAGAGGGTCAATAGCAAGATGGCAGCGGCATGCGTAAGGAAGCTGCCCTCACCTGGGGCTGGTGAGACTGGGTAGCCACCGGCAAATTCAGATGCCTCAGCTGCCGTCAGTTTCCAAGACAGACATACAATCTCCCCCACGCCATAGAACGACCCTGCAGGTGAGGCAGATCTTTTCATCATGTTGTAGATAAATTATAATGGTGCAGGCTGGGAACTGACTCTAAGCCATGCCCTGTAAACCTCACATATATCTCTCATGAGTTTGGTACTATTATTAGTTAACATGCCAAAGGTCACACCAGCTAGAAAGTGGTAAAACCCAAATTGCATAAACGTTTCAAATGATCCACATATGTATATCCAAAAGGCAAGTGTGGGACACGATACTGTTCAGCAGACCCCCTGGATAGGGTTTCCAAACATTATAGGCCCACGTGGGACTGTTTTTCACACACATCCCCATGATTTTGCACCCCCTCACTTTCTGCCACTTCTACAAGCTGTAACACTCCTATTCTCTCAACGGAAAACTTCTTTAGGAAAGGACTTATGTTTGAGTCACCTCTCCCGCAAAAACATCCTCTCAGCATTATTATGGTGGTTAATTTTGTGTGTCAACTTGACTGGCCACAGGATGCCCAGATTAAACATAATTTCTGGGTGTGTCTGTGAGAACGTTTCCAGCTGAGAATCAATGGACTCGGTAAAGCAGATTAATTGCCCTTCCCAATAAACTGAACATCATCCAAGCCACTGGGGGCCTGAATAGAACAAAGATGGAGGAAGGAGAAATTTGCTATCAGATTAGGACTGAATCACACCAACAGCTTTCCTGGGTCTCCAACGTGCACACAGAACATTGGACTTCTCAGGCTCCACAGGGTGTGAGCCAATTCCTCATAATAATTCTGTGTGTGTGTGTGTATGTGTGTGTGTGTGTCCTATTGTTCCTGTTTCTGGAGAACCGTAATACAATCATGAAAAAGGTATGTAGGAGAAGGAAATAATGAAAGACAGAAAATAAAAATAGTAGGGAAAAACAGGAGAGAGAAAGAAGGGAGGGAGAGGACAGGAGATACAGTAAACTTCGGGCTTGTCACGGTGGTTTCCTGAGCAGGATATTTTAAAACTATTGACTTAACACTCCAAAACCAGCTGCTGTCATCAATTTAAAACATGTTTCTACATTCAGATTAGCCAGAAAGTCCTGTTGGAATGATTTATCTATTTTCTACTCATGGTAGTTATAGTGTGGGGAATTCTTAATTCTGGGATTCTGGAGACCTGAAATTTCCTGAAATTATTCTGTTAACATTTACTCTTATCACTGCATGTTACTGATGTAAACACCAAAGATGAGGAGACTGACATGAATCTGAACTAATGACAGTGGAAGGGAAAAGAGGGCTCTGGTTTACTTTTACTTGGGAGCTAAAAGGACAATACTGCTTGGGGAACCATGATTTTTTGAGGAATTTTTTTCTAAGATTGATAGAGCAAATGAAAAAGAAATAGAGAAGTTAAAACCAGAATCAGAGGAAGAAGTATATTGGACAGCAAGGCAACCTGCAAAGCAAACAAATTTGGGGAACCTAGAGTCCCTAAGTGAGAAAGATAAAAAGGTGACTCTCAGGTTCTAGCTGGTAAAGGCTACACCTATATAATTACAAAAGTACCCATTATGAAAGTGAGTCATCCATTAAATTCATTTTCAATGAAATTCATTCTTTAGACATGAGATTCAAATCTTATAATAACCATATGTTTATTATGTTTTACATTTTTCACACAGACAGAAAAATGCACCCAAGTGTATAGCTCAATGAATTATCACATAAGCTGATATGCCTTTGTAACAATCACCTAGATCAAGAAACAGAACATAATTAGCACTTCTCATGTTCCCTTTTGTTTTATACATTTTCATTCTATATATGAACAAAATAGAGCGTGCTTTATTTTGTACCTGGATTACTTGGCTCAACATTATGTTTGTGGGGTTTTCATTGTTACACATAGTGCAGATCATAACTAATTGATGTATGAGTATCGTGTGAATTTGACACAATTTATCTTTCCTGCTGTTGATGGGCATTTGTGTCATTTTCCAGCTTGAGGCAGTTATAAACAGGCTGCTTATATATCCTAGAATATACGTTTCGGTGGACATGACATATAGACATATTTCTAGGAGCAGAATCAATTGTTCTTAGGATGGAGAACTATATTTCTGGTTCAGTCATCTATCTCTTTTTTACTGATTTGTAGACTTTTTTTATATAGTCTGGGCATGAATCTTCTTTCTGACATATGGATTGTAAATATCTTCCTCCATTTGTAGGTTATCTTTTAATTCTCATAATGATCTTTTGTGAACAAAAACTCCTCATGCAGTCAAATTTATGTTTATTATTTATTATTTTAAGTGTCAGTTTATGTGTTAAAAGTGTGATTGAATAGGCTCACAGAGCTGCATTTCAGTGGCTACAATATAGAACCCATCTGCTTAGACCACTGAGTCAAAAGCTGGTCTTCTTCCCCCTAATACTGACATACTGAATTGCAGGTACAGTGCATGCATAGGAAAAAAAAAGTTCCTCCTAAAACTCAAGCAACAGAAAAGACAACAGTAGATTTCATAACACATTCTTTAACTGTTATTTCTTCCAGAGATATGCTTGAAAAACCATCTGTGACCCAATGGATCATGGAAATTATACGAGAGTGAAAGAATTTATTTTCCTGGGAATTACCCAGTCTCGAGAGCTGAGCTGGGTCTTATTCGTCTTCTTATTTTTGGTGTACATGGTAACTCTGATGGGAAACCTCCTCATCATGGTTACAGTGACCTGTGAGTCTCATCTTCACACCCCCATGTACTTTCTGCTCCGCAATCTCTCTGTGCTTGACATCTGCTTTTCCTCCATCACAGCTCCTAAGGTCCTGGTTGATCTTCTATCAGAGAGAAAAACCATCTCCTTCAATGGCTGTGTCACTCAAATGTTCTTCTTCCACCTTCTGGGGGGCGCAGATGTCTTTTCCCTCTTGGTGATGGCATTTGACCGCTACATGGCCATCTCCAAGCCCCTGCACTACATGACCATCATGAGTAGGGGGCGATGCTCTGCCCTCATTGTGGCCTCCTGGGCGGGGGGCTTTGTCCACTCCATCGTGCAGGTTTCTCTGCTGCTTCCCCTCCCCTTCTGTGGACCCAATGTTCTCAACACTTTCTACTGTGATGTCCCCCAGGTCCTCAAACTCGCCTGCACTGACACCTTCAAGCTGGAGGTCCTGATGATTTCCAATAATGGATTAGTCAGTTGGTTTATATTCTTCTTTCTCCTCATATCCTACACAGTCATCCTGACGATGCTGAGGTCTCATGCTGGGGAGGGCAGGAGGAAAGCCATCTCCACCTGCACCTCCCACATCACTGTGGTGACCCTGCATTTTGTGCCCTGCATCTACGTCTATGCCCGGCCCTTCACTGCCCTCCCCACAGATACTGCCATCTCTGTCACCTTCACCGTCATCTCCCCTCTGCTCAATCCTATGATCTACACCCTGAGAAACCAGGAGATGAAATCAGCCATGAGGAAACTAAAGAAACAGCTAGGGCATTCAGAAGGGATTTAAGTTCTAGGAGATAAGATAACATCAAAATGTAAATACACGTTAAAGTTCACTTTCTCAAAATGGGAAGAGATCACTTTAATGCCAAAAGCAAAGGGGCACTTATGGATACCATGGAGTCCTAAAAGAGGCTGGTTCTATAGTATGACCTGGAACCTATGGATGATATTGATTTAAGGGAAGCCCCAGTCATGTCTTGCACCACTCACTTTCAATTATGCATTTCATGAATATTTACAGAGCACATAATATGTGCCTGAAGTACTAGGTTAAAAGATTAAATATAGTCACTATCCTGGAGGCATACCCCAGGATGATTTAATGAAGATATGAACAACGTGCTGTGGAAATATTTTAGGCAGTGTATTTGAGAGCGTCAAAAGGGACTTAAGAACGAGTGGACCTTTTCCAGGGAAAAAAGTGGAGAAAGACAATCCAAGCAAAGAAATCAGTATGTGCAGAGGGAAAGAATGGTGGAAGAGTGCGCTGCATCTCTGCATCATTGAGCTCAGTGTAGCCACAAAGTAGTACGCTCAAGGAGTGACTATCTCTAGTTGACTTTCAAAAAGAAAGTTAGGAAAGAACTCTGCTTGTGGTCCCCTGAGCAATGCAAATGTCTTCTATCAGGGAGAGAAGATTCCTCAAATCTCTCTGAGGCCCTGGTTTCCTCTGGGCAGAAGGAGGTAATGTTGTCAGTGGGAGTATTCATAAAGAAATAGCACTGATGTGCAGAGGCTGTGGGCAGCTCATTTGTGAAAGACTTAAGGAAATGCAGATGCTAAACGCTCCCAT
>JAQQAC010006904.1:14263530-14277543 GCA_029783875.1 Phataginus tricuspis | reverse complement strand
CATACAGGAGGGCCTTCTGGTATGTAAGCATTTAAGGTTCCTCTGTGTCATTTCACGCCTTGATAGCTCATTTCGTTTTATCGCTGAATAATATTCATGGTCTGAAACATATGTCTGTGTTATGAATGTTGGATTTGGTAAGAAGAGTTGCAATTACTTCAAAGGATTCTATTTTATAGGGAAAGTGTAACAGTGCATTTTCATCAGCATTTCCTGAATAACGCTGTGTAGAAGACGGGTACTGCAAAACCTTAGAGGGAGCCGTAGTAGGGGGAATGTGGTCTGTGGTGACTCACATTCAGTCAGCCACACAAGTCTCTTCAAGCTCCACAATTCTATGGAACAAACATGATCATACCCATTTTTACTGTTGATACACTGAGGCTCAAAGTCACTGTTAAGTGACAGCGTCTGTATCCAAATTCAGGTCTGACGATACTAAAATTCTTCGCTTTGCTCAAATCTGAATCCTTTATAAACAGTGAGGCAAAGTGACCCAAAGGTAGATGATGAGAAGGGAGGGTGGCCCTAGAAAGGCAACCGTCTGTGCCGTGGCCTGGGTGATAAAGTCTTCACAGGGAGCTTTGTGAAGGGCAGGGCTGATAGCTACCAGCTGCCATATCCCAGTTTGGGGCTACGGGGAAAAGAGGAGTACAAGGCACCAAAGAGAAGGAAGGAAAGACTAAAAAAAAAGACACCGTAAGGTACTCAGATTGTCTTAGATGCTGCACAGCTGTTTGCCCCAGGGAGCAAGTAAACCGTAACCTGTCTTTCTCGCCTTAGCTTAGTGCTCATCACCTGCCATCCTGAAAATTTGACTGATGATGTCAAGCAGACTGTCCATTGTGGAAAATGATGACAGAAGAAACGATAAACTTCCATTAGAACCACAGACCATTTTATACTTTGCCCCTGTGTGTTTCCCTCTTCCTAACAACCAGATACATGAAATCAAAATTTTTTTTAAACACTAGTCTCTTCACTTCTCAGAGCATTCAGTAACTTTTCAAGAGGGATATAGAATGATACACAATACAGAAAATGATGCAACTGTGAAAGTATTTAATACAACTTTAATAACATACTGACTTAGGTGCTTCTATTAATCACAACTGTTGGAAACCCACTCTTGGACTTCCTCAAAAACACCCCCCATGGGGGACAGCTTACAGAATTGTAGGCCTCCCTGTCCAACAGGAAAACAACCATAAAAATAACCCCCAAAGTACCCTGGTCAAGTAACTCACATTCCTTTTGTTTTAACGGTATACATTCTATCTCCTATTTTTTCCCCAGGCAGCTGAAGAAGCAACAGAACCCAATGGAGCAGGGAAATTTCAGCCGAGCGAAAGAATTTGTTTTTCAAGGACTGACCCAGTCCCAAGAGTTGAGCTTCATTTTATTTCTTTTGTTATTTTTTGCATACATGTCAACCCTTCTGGGAAATGTTGCCACCATGGTCACTGTGACCTGTGAGTCTCGCCTTCACATCTCCATGTACTTCCTGCTCTGAAATCTCTCGGTCCTGGACATCTGCTTCTCCTCTGTCACTACTCCAAAGGTCCTGGTGGACCTGCTGCCAAGGAGAAAAACCATCTCCTTCAACGGTTGCATCACACAGATGTTCTTCTTCCACCTCCTCGGTGGGGCAGACATATTTTCCCTCTCGGTGATGGCCTTTGACCGCTACGTGGACATCTCCAAGCCCCTGCACTACGTGACCATCATGAATAGGGGGCGATGCTCTGCCCTCATTGTGGCCTCCTGGGCGGGGGGCTTTGTCCACTCCATCGTGCAGGTTTCCCTGCTGCTGGCCCTCCCCTTCTGTGGACCTAATGTTGTGGATGGCTTCTACTGCGATGTCCTCCAGGTCCTCAAACTCACCTGCACCGACACCTTTGTTCTTGAGGTCTTAATAATTTCCAACAATGGCTTGGTCACTACCCTGTGGTTTTTCCTTCTTCTTGTGTCCTACACAGTCATCTTGACGATGCTGAGGTCCCAGGCAGGGGAGGGCAGGAGGAAAGCCATCTCCACCTGCACTGCCCACATCACTGTGGTGACCCTGCATTTTGTGCCCTGCATCTACATCTATGCCCGGCCCTTCACTGCCCTCCCCACAGACAAGGCCATCTCTGTCACCTTCACTGTCATCATCCCTGTCCTGAACCCCTTGATCTACACCCTGAGGAACCAGGAGATGAAGTCGGCCATGAGGAGACTGAAGGGAAGACTCGGACCCTCCAAAAAGGAATAGATGCTTTGAAGTCCTGATTGGAAAGTCAAAGCTGAAAATATTTTCTTGTAACACAGTAGAAGACCCCAATTAAGAGACCATCTTGAAGCCAGTTTTCTCTTTGTTCTACAGCAGACTTCTCAAATAAGGTGCAAAAGCTGAGATAAGTTTCATGTTTTATCAAAGGTTTCCCAGCTAATTAATGGCAGAGGTAAGGCTGGATCTGAGATACCTGACACTCAGCTAAGTCTATGATTTATGACTCCTGCTCCCTGAGACAGGATTTGATAGCATTTGAAACAGGCTCATCCATAAGCATTTCTCCTCTACTGAAGTGTTATGAAAAGTTCTTGGTTGTCTTCATCTGACTGAGGAATACACATTGTAAAGCTTCGGGTCCCTTTAAGAATTTCAACACCATCTGCCAGTCATTCACTGCCAGCCAGCCCTCCAGGGAGAAAAAAATCTTATCCTGTCTGCATTGCTAGAATGTGCCTAACTCACAAGTCCATAGGAAGCAAAGGTTTAAGAATAAATTGACTTTCCACTATTCAAACCTTCTCTTTAAGAGCAGAGAAAACAATACTAAATTCCAGTTGGTCTCCTGGCAATCTATTAAGTTTCAAGCAGCTGGATGACATTGGTAGTCAACTAAAATTTGGACCCGATACTCTGATTAGCCTGTTCTAGCCCAGTCTTATCTCCCATGCAGTCTCCAAAGGATGTGTGGCTGGACTGATGTAAAGCAAGCAGAGCCATTGGCATGGTGTGACACGGCAGGGAAATACAAGCAAGGGAAACTTGAACTAAAATACAGCCCATCCCAGCAAGTCCACCACTGCCTACTCTCCCTTGGCACTGGCCTGAAATTGGTGTGTGCTCTTGGGATATGTCAAAAGTTAGACATGGTTCTTGGGGACAAGTTGGATGTAATGCCACTGCTTTAGAAGTTAGATACACCCCTGGAAGGCTTTAGCCATCTGGTGGCAGGGGCGGGGAGTGTCTAAATCCATCCCCAGTGGTTTCTCTCTAGAGACTCCTTTCAGGTGGCCTACTGGAGGGTCAAAGGCAGCAGGTGTCGTCTGGAATGAAGGAGCTGTAACAGGAAAGCTGCCCTGGGTGGATGTGAAGGGGTAAGTCCGAGTCCAGACTGTCAAAGGCAGCCAGAGAGACGCAGGCACAGAAGGATGGACCTCAGCGCGAGGCAAGGCAGACACTGCCGACAAAACTCACCCTGCTTACTACTGGCCCTGGACACGTGGGTGTGTCACTAAAACTGGAAAATCTTTTTAAAGATCTATGTTTTCTTCTTTGAGGTGCTTGTTACTTCTGGCCTGCAATTAGCATCATTCACCACACTTCTGGTTTCAGCCTTGAATTTTGTATCCAATTACCCATGAAAACAACACCATCAAGAACAATTCAAATTTCCCTTTGAACAAAACAGTACAGAATCACATTCTGCCATAACCACTATGGCCCTTTATCCGTTAAAATCAGCAGGTATTTTCTTCCTTGTAAAATCATTTTTTATTACAAAAAAAACATGTTTTTCTTAAAAATTAAGCTTTCCTTCCTTATGCCTTTTTTTTTTAGCATTTATGTCTTTACTCTCTAGAAGCAGGTGATGATTTGAGGATTCACAAGAGACTATTTAGTTCCAGAAAAAACATATACACATATGCACATATATATAAATGTGTGTTCTGTGTATGTGTGTGTACTTATATTAAGACAGCTTAATATGAGAAAAATATGTAGCATATAATTTTAAAACACACATACACATGTGTGTATATATACATACTTTTTACTTTGAGACTACCCCAGGATACATATTTAAAAAGAAAGACACAGGCCCAACATGGAGTCACTTCTGCTGGGCCAAGTCACCCAACCAGGGCCTTATACATAACCTAATTTAGTTTCAACCCTTCCCAGAAATGTAGTCAGTCAGAAATTTTCTGGTCAGCATCAATAAGATAATGTCACATGTGCCCTCTCCATCCCCAGAGGAAGATGGGACCCTATCCTTGCCTCCTCTCCCACACATAGATAGCGCTGGAATGTGTATAGCATGATCCTTCAGGACACTAACCAGATGAATCCATGCCATGCTGCTTGATGCATTGGTAAATGTAACCTCTTTCCTGCAGTATCCCCTGCTGTAGAAAACATTTTAAGATGTCTCCAAATAAAGGGACTTTGGAGCAGTTTATCAAAGCAACTGATGGGCTGTTCTCAGGCCATGGTCCTCAAGAGGTCTATGCATAAACTCTATCTTTCTTAAATAACAGTTGTGTTGATTTCAGCTGACACACACAGATGCACACACACTTACTTTTGAGAAACAATTCATATGGTATTCTTGAAAGACTACAGTACTTTGGAGACAAGTATATTATACACATTAAAACCCATTTCCCATGAAAAGGTGTTTCTTCTCCTCTAAGATGATGATAATGTCTTGTCTGACAACAATCTTTTAACATATGGATCCAAATACAGGATATTTAGTTTTTGCTAAACTGCTCAACATTTCCCACAACAGGAAGCTGTGTTTCTAAAGCACCTCCTTTTGAATTATGAACTGTACCTACTGAGCAAACTGTTCTGTGATGTTCCCTTACCACTAGAGAGAGCCATTCCTTTTCCAAGATTCTTCTTTCAGCAGATGTCTAAGAACTTGAGATTTTTATTTGCAGAAAGGAAGCTTCAAAATCCATATCTCATTGATTTTTTCTCTCCCAAAGATTTCAGATCTTTTTCTTAGGAGTGGAAACGTCCTGACAACGAGCTCTTACGCAGATCAAAGAGAAGCAGCTCTGTGGATGTTTCCCTGGGGTTCTTTTGGTGTATTCCTCTCAGGCTCCACAGGTCAGAGTTGGAAACCTCTGCTAGGTCTCTATACACCAGCCCATTGGTTTCCAAACTTCAGTCAGCATGAGAATCACCCGGCAACTTAACTAAAATGCAGAGTCTGAGCACCATCTCCCAGAGGTTCAGCAGGTCTTTCGTGGATATGAGGAATCTACATTCTTAACAGCATTCAGGTAAGTCTGATTTAAGTATGTGGTCTGTGTACCAGCATACTTTGAGACACGCTGCTCCAAGTCAGTGGATGCATTTTTTTAAATGAACTCAATAGTCTAAGGTAAAGTGGAAAAATCACAGAATTCTTTAAATAATAAAAAAAGTTTCCTAAAACCTTTGTTTCAATATGTATGTGGGTATAACGGTCTAATGTAAAGAAAATATATTTATTAGCATGGGCTTCAGTGAAAAAGTTTGAAAGCCTCTGGGCAAGAACATACATTGTTTGGACTCTGTAAAGCCCTGAAGCCAGGAGGCCCAGTTACCAAACCCTCAGACCCATTAAAATGGAACTGCATGCCTGGAGCTCTGCTCTGGCCCCTTTACTACATCTGTCCAAAATCAACACTTAGGGGTCATGTAAAAGGAGTCACGTCCTGGACCCTGAAGGTCAGTGGGCCTCTCTGAATAAGCCAGGAGATTCCAGCAAGCTAGGTCCAAAAAATTAAAAGAACATGCACTTTTGCTAAAGAAATGAAAATTTGCACCAAACCATTTTAAAGCAGTTATTTTTTTAAACATACTTTTAATACAAAACTTGTCAAAAGGCAGGCCATCCTGGAAGACCAAAAGTTCAGAGGCAGGTTGTTGAAGCAGAGCACGTCATTAAACTGATACTTGTGAAAGATACTGGAAATAATGCTGAGGACGCTTGGTATTTCCCTTCATCAGAAAACCTCTCCCCCTCCCGTCTCCTCTTCTTCCCTCCCTGCTCCTCCTAGTCTCTCTATACTCCTGCTCTTTCCAGCCCTATACTCTCTACCCTGCCTCCTGCCACCTGCTCACCTCTGATTCTTGAGTTGAGGAGGGCAGCAGAGCTCTCTCCGAACTCCGCCCTCTCTGAAGTTAGACCAGACAGCCGTTTTAAGTTGCCTTACAATTCCGACTTATGTCTATCTTTTGTTCTCATTTCCAAGGCTATTTTGGAGAATAAGGCAAAGTTTCTGATGCCTTGAACACATTTCTTCCTCTTATGCCCTGGGAAGTTGTGATTTTTCTTTTTAAAAATTACGAAGGAAATCATTTTTCACATCTTTCAACACAGTGGGAATGAGCCCTCTTCTCTCGAGGTTTGAGATTTCTGTGACTTAGCTGGATATATGGTCCAGTTTATCTTGTGCAACTATCCCCAAGAAATGGAAAGAGCCTATAAAAAAGTTATCCACTGTGAGACCCTAGAGTTAGCAAAAGAGAAGCCATTTTTAACAAAATCTAACTGTGTGAACCTAAGTGAAAGACAGAACAGGGCTGACTCTGTTCTTTGTGCCTAATCTCTCAGTGAGGCCTAAACTGGGCCGGAAGAAACCTTGAAAAGTCCCCTGAGCACAAGAAGGCAGGAAGGTCTTATCTCAAGGCCGGCCATCTGTGCCCAACGCTCCAGGCGTACGAGATGTACGTGCCTTAAGAACACGGACAAATGGCCACCGGGGCCTGTGGACCCCCACCCTAGATAGTTCCCCTAGCAATGCTTCTGCTCCTTGAAGATAACATACCTCTACCAGTTAAACTTGAATAAGTTTGCAGCCTTCATTTACATGAACGGACCCCAGTGAGAACTAACAACCACCCACCTGACCATAGATAACATACTTTACAAGTTACATCATTATAGTCAGGCCAGCCGAACTTAGCCAATAGCAATTGTTTAACTCCCCAAATCCCCAATCAGCTTATGCTAAGTTACAATCCCCTCTTCCGGAACTTGTAATGTATAAAACCCCTGCCTAACCTGGGCTCGGGGCTCTCACTCCTGAACTGCTGTGTCGGTGATGGGTGGGTGTCGGAGCTCAAGCTTGTAATTAAAGACCCTTGTGTGCTTGCATCGGAATCGGCTCCTTGGTGGTCTCTCGGAGATTTGCGACTTGGGCACAACATCCACAAAGTTATGTTCTTGTAAAATTGTTATTGATCTCAATCTGAAATCCAGTTTCCACCTCATTCCATCGTTTCTTCAACAAGTACTCATTTATTTGTATATTTGCTTATTTATTTATTGTGTTTATTTTTGAGATCCTGCAATGTGCTATAAACCCAACTGTTTTTGTTTAGGTACAATTTATATACAAAACTCATCATTACAATTTGCATAGTTCTATGAGGTTTGACTAATACACAATGTCATGGACCTATTATCATCAAGATACAGAGTATTTCCATTTCCTCTAAAGGCTCCCTCATGCCACTGTGCAATAAATACTCTTCATCTTCACGCAGAATACCCTCAACTGTGTGAGACCATGGGGCATCATGTCAAATGCTGCTTTCTGCCTCTGGAGTCTGCATGCTGAATTTCTATAGTCTACACCGCATGGCCCAAAGCTATGCCCTTTGTGAGAAGGGACTGAACCCAGCCCATGGAACACAAAAGCAGAAGGAAAGGGGTTCCATGAGCCCAAGGAGTAGTGGCGGGGAAGCTTAGGTTAGCAGAGTTACTGGGAAGTTCTAAGGAAAGGATATTAAGGAACTTGAGACCAGAGATGTCTTGCCAATGGGTTTCAGCCCTGGGCAAGTTCACTATGGATTCAATGAGACCAAAGAATGACAGTGGAACGTTCTTGGGGTGAAAGGGTTTATACCCAACTTTATTCCCACGGTGGCAGGTCAATCACTAGAATCTTGTCTACTCAGAGTAAGTCTGCATGCCGCAAGCCGGTCTCTGCTCTGGGCCTCTCTACCCATGCAGCCACATCAGTCTCTGTCCTTGGCTTTGCCACCACTCCAGCCTCTGCTCTTCTGCAGCCACGCAGCTGTGCGGCCATGCCACTGTGTCACCCAGAGCACTGGGTGGAGCTTTTGATATAGAGTCAATAATAATGTATTGCCCACACATGTGGTGAGCAAGCCAACCAGGGCCAGGTGAGAATCCTGGCCACAGGAACCTTCATTTTATCCACAAGAGACCATGTAACAGGCAGGACCAGGTCCGTGTTTGGAATCTGTGATTTTACCAAGTTGACTGACAGATGCATTGCAATCCTCCAGAGAGCTTTACAAACTCTCTTTACAGAGGTCTATCGCCCTACCTCACAGCGTACCCAGTGTTTTAGTCCGTTAAGGCTGCTATAACAATAAATACCACAGACTGGGTGGCTTATGAACAACAGAAATTTATTTCTCAGAATTTTGGAGACTGTGAACTATAAGATTAAGGCACTGGCAGATACAGTGTCTGGTGAGGGCCCACTTACTGACTCACAGACCACAGTCTCCTTGCTCTCCTCATATCTTGCCAGTGGGTTTCAGCCCCAGGCAAGTTCACTATGGATTCCATGAGACTGAGGAAATGACAGTAGAACGTTCTTGGGGTGAAAGAGTTATACCCAACTTTATTCCCACGGTGGCAGGTCAATCCTAAAATCTCGTTCACTCAGAGTAAGTCTGCATGCAGCAAGCCGGTCTCTGCCTCTGGGCCTCTCTATCTGCACAGCTGTCTCAGTCTCTGTCCTCGGTGCTGCCACCACTCCAGCCTCTGCTCTGTTCTGCAGCCTTGCAGCTGTGCCATGTGTTGCCCAGAGCCACTTTATATAGAGTCAACAGTAACATATTGCCCACACGTGTGTAGTGAGCTAGCCAATCAGGGCCAGGTGAGAATCTTGGCCACAGGAACCTTCACTTTATCCACACCTAATATAGCAGAAGGGGCGAGGGGGCTCTCTGGGGTCTCTTTAATAAGGCACTAATCCCATGGATGAGGGCTTCACCCTCATGCCTGAATCACCTTCCAAACACCATCACACTGGGGGTTAGTTTCCCTGTATGAGTGGGGGCAGTGGGGGCGGGGGAGGCACAGACATTCAGACCATAGCTTCAAGGGGCCAAAGATTTAAAGGTCATAAAAATGTAACTAACTAATAATCAGGAGAAAATATAGCATCACTTTTGGAATGTAATCTCAGAATTGGGAAGCATTTTCTAAGCATGGAATTTTTAAAGCTATCCCTCCAAAGTTAAATAAATAAAAGGATGATGGATTTGACTACATTAAAAGCTGTAAATGTCCATATAGCACAAAATATCAAAAATAAAATTAATGGCAAATGGCAAGACCAGGAAATAATTCGCAAAACATATCCTAAATCTCAATTTATAAAGGACACCTAAAAATCAGTAAGAAAATCTTAACAGTATGATAGAAAATTGGACAAAAGAAGAGAGTAGATAGTTGGAAGGGGAGGGAGGCAAGGAGGAAAGATAACTTTTTAAGCATATGAAAAGATATCCAATCTTACTCACAGTAAAAGACATACAAATTAAAACATTTCCCCCTTTCAAAACAGGCAAAGACCCAAAAGCCCATTAATACTTTTCATCTGGGAGAGATGGAGGAGAAGCAAATGCTCTCAGGCTGGTGGGGGTGTAATTTGGCTCAAACTCCTTGGAGGTGAAAATTAGCAACATTTATAGAAATATATATATATGTCCAGCAACTTCTTTTCTAAGACAAAAAGGCAATTCGCTGCTAACCTGGGTTGGGACGTTGTTCTATCCCTGACCAGTGGTGTGACCTCAGCCTCTCTATGCTTCCTTTTCCTTAATCTATAAAATGGGTTAGAGAATAATAGTCATCATGAGTATTGAGTCAACTGAGACTCCTGTGAGCCACAGAGGAAATACCTATTCAAGATTTTGCTATTATTATGCTATATATACACCCCAAAACCAATGAACAAGGAGAGCAGTACCTATGGTATTGTGAAACTTAAAAATAAAACAGCCCGTTATTTTAGCAGCAAAATGGGTTTATTTGGAAGTAGCAGAGAATTGCAACTCCAAACGTGCAAGCTAAGCCAAAACCGCAGGCAAGTCCAACTAACAAATGAGAGGAATGTTATTTATGGAGAAGTAAGAGGACCTTTAGGAGGGATTGTTTTGAACAAAAGGCCTTTGGAGAAAAATCAAGAGTTCAAGGGTGATGAGGGTTTCTCATTGGCTGAGTGGCAGGGGTAGTCGATTTCTTCTAGAAAATTCAATGTACATCTTTTCCCTGTTGGGACCTGTAACTCAGGATTCTGTTGGGTCTGTAATTGACAATTCCTCCTGTAACTGACATTGCGTGGTACTGCTTCTAGCCTCTGCCTCTACTTTAGCAAGGATTCCCTTTATTGATTTTCACAGCATGCTTCCTTTTGTACAAAAATCCTACGTGGCTTAAAGGAAATGCTCCTGTATCCCAGTGAATGCAAAGACTATCTCTAGAGGGTGTCCAGCAGTTGAAAGATGGGAGATGTCAGAAATAAACAAGGCTGGATCCTACATAAAGTTATGGTAAGCCCAGATTTTAATCAGTGTAACAGTATTGCCATAGGGAAAAGAATCCAGCGTGAACTACACTCAACTTCAATTTGTACACAGAGTGGGTATTTTAAAGGGAGAATGTAGGAATACGTGGGAATAGGGTGAGGAGTATGAGAGGTCCAGCGCTCAGTAGAGTCAGGAAATTACAAACTACAAAAATTGGAAAAGGGGGTTTTGTCCCTGTGAGCTCCCATCTGGGTTTGCCATCTTTCAGCTCCTACCTTCCCACAGATAATAGGAGACAGGAGCCCTACGTTCAGGTGTCGGCTGGAACACGATGTAAATTGTTTGGGCTGCCTTTGGTTTTCTCAAGCTGGCACTTAGAGTGGTGCTGGGGTCACTTTAGGGATGTGGCCCTGAGCTGCTGGGAACTATGTTAGTATTCCTATTTATTCAAGTATTTATTGACCAAAGTTGACAGCCGTGGTTTGGTCAGGGAGAAAATTGTTAGAAGGAGACATCACTGTAAAACATTAAGGCTGTGTGAATTTTTTACCAGGGGCATACAATTTTTCACAAAGTATTTTTTAATAGTATAAACTTGAGCAATTTATTGTACTCTTGCGAACCTCAGATTCACAACCCTTTAGACAAGAATATTAACTTTGTAAATATTAAAATAGAAAATGTGGTACAATGAATGACATGCCATCAGTAAATATTAACTATTACTCATTTTATTCAACAAATATTTGGGCTATATGCTGACAAAGCAACAGTGCAAAAGAAGCAAAATCTCTACCCTCGTCGAACTGAGTTCATATCCTAGTTTACATTAATTAACTATATGACTTTGGGCAAGTTATTTTCCTAACCATTAATCTAAAGTACTTCTCCAGGTTTCTTCTTTTATATCACCCTTTCACCTTTTGATTTTCTTCATGCAAGTTATTACTGATATTTTCCTATAAACTTTGCAACAATAGGGTCATGGACAGTCTTGTTACTGCATACCCAGCATATGGAATAGTGAGTGGTGCATGGTAATCACTCAATAAATAGTCCTTAAATAACCAATAAACTTAGTTTACCCATGCCTCAGTTTCTTAACCTTTAAAGTGAGTATCAAAATAGCACACACCTAATAAGGATGTTGAGAATATTAAAGACAAAGGACAAGTAAAGAAGCTTAAAATGGTGTCTCAGTGTAATTACTTTATTAAATAATGGTTGCTGTTTTTTCTCCCCCATACAACTATTTTTTCCCTTGAATGTTCAGCCATGGGTCTGTCAAGTAATATTTCTGGGAGAAAATAAGTTGTTAACTCTTGAGGGGAAATACGAAATCAGCAGTAAAACAGGTTAAGAATTTACTACTAGCATCTTCGAGAATGACATCCATCATTGTGCGAGTCTCACACACCAGCTTGCGTCCTGCACTCCAGTCCTTCACCTGTGTATTGTTACGCAGTGGCTATGTCTACTTAGTTCCCCTGCCCTCACTCAATATGAGCTTATCTAAAATATAAATGATTTCAGTCCCACAACTGTTTGAAATCACCCTCTCAGACATGTGCATTTCAAATCTTTCAGTGACCTTCACCCCCCAACCTACCTTATCCCCTTTTCCACTCACAAGCCTTGTCAAATTTTACTTCTTGAAAATTTCTTTCTTCTCTTTCTATCAGGGACTAGGCTCTTGGGTATATATTTCTGGAATACTGCATTTACTTCCCAACTATCTCAAGTTTCCCTTGCCCTCCTTTAATTCAGAGGGCAAGTCATCACCAGGTTATTTTCATAAGTCGTTGTATTAATCACCTTCTCTCCCTAACAAAATCTGTTCAGAACTTCCTCCATTGGGTTTTATTTTTTCCTTTGGCAATGATACATTTAAAATTTTTTTTAATGTGAAAAAAGACACTTAACATGAGATATACCCTAACAAATCTTTACGTGTACACTATATTATTGCCGACTGTAAATACAATATTGTACTGCAGATTTCTAGAACTTATTCAGGTTCCTTGACTGAAATTTTATGCACGTTCATTAGTAACTCCCCATTTACCCTCCCTCCTCCTTGCCCCTGCCAACCATCATTCTGAGACAGGGACCACAGGCTTAGACAGAGTAGGGTGAGGGCCTCTGGAAAAAACAAAACAAGATAACCTTTGGGAGATTTGCTTTGGCCTGCTGGGAAGCCCAGCTTATTTTTCTAACTTTACCCAAGTGCTGCCTTCCTCCAGCCCTAAACAAATGATTTGTTGTAACTTGGGCAATGTAGCAAACAAGCCCAAAACTACTGCAAGCCCAAAACAACATAGTAAAAAAAAACAGGAAGGATTCCATCTTGAAATCCAATTAGTTAAAAAGTAAAACAATGACTCAGCCCACCTTGGGAGCAGAGCAGGCAGCCTTGAGTGATCTGCTCCCAGACCAGGAAGCTGCTCTCCTGGGAGGAAATCAGATCAGTAAAGTTCTTGTAAATAACCAGGAATACTAAGAAGAAAGTTAGTATTTCTTCAAAAGTATTTGGGACCACTTAACAGGTGTACATCCCTAGCCCTTTGTCTCTCAACTGCCTATAAAAACCCCCTAGACAACGCACCACCCCGGACTCTCTTGTCCCCTCCTGGCATGAGCCGGAGCTCTGTCCTTTCACTGTATCTCTGAATGAAAGCCTGTACCTTGCTCTCCTACCTTGCCTGTTTGCTAAGCTCATTCTTCCGCTTCGTGAACAAGAACCCCGGCATCCATTCCACTCTTTGAGTCCATGAATTTGACTATTTCAGATACCTCATGTAGGAAGAATCATGAAATATTTGCTCTCCTTCTGTGACTGGCTTATTCCACTCAGCATAACGTCCCCAGGGTTCACTCATGGTGTTGAATGTCACAGAAATTTCCTCTTATTAAGACTGAATAGTACTCCCTTATATGTACATACCACCTTTTCTTTATCCATTCAACCATCAATGGTCATTAAGCCTGTGAAGAATAGTGTTCTTCTCTTCACCTTTGTCAAATGACCTCCATTTTTAGCCCATAAGACATCTATTGCTTCTACTCTTTCTCTTCTCTATAGAGCCACCCAGGGCAGTTTTCCCACATCTTAATGAATTTCCCCAGGAAGCTGTCAAAATGTCAAGTCCTGGTTTCTACTAACCTCATTCTGGTGTAGGTATCCCACAGTCCAGCAAATCTGGAGTGTCCAGACTGGAAAACAGGGGAAGCAGGGTTTTGATTTCTGGAAGAGACCTTTATTATGTTTGCTGGTTGTTTCTTGCCACCTCTAATTCTGAAATGATGCTCTAGGTAGCACACAATTTTTACCGTCATCTCAAATCATTTCGGGAAGCAGTTGCCTTCTACTCACAGTTTTTCTGTCAGAAATCATTTTTAATTTAAAGTATGAGGTCAGTGGGCGTGGAGCTAATCAACTATGG
>JAQQAC010006904.1:14134014-14263520 GCA_029783875.1 Phataginus tricuspis | reverse complement strand
CGATCTGCGCAGCGCCCAGAGGAGCGGGGCCTGCGCAGTGAGGTGCAGCGTGCTCACTCTAGGGCAAAACCGCAGCGTTTAAATCAGCGTCTTAGGTAAAATTCGAGATCTAGAAGCCAAAAGGAGATCTTAATACAGCCCTAAAAAGGAGCACCTACCTGGTTCCACTGGGGCTCGAACCCAGGACTTTCTGCGTGTAAAGCAGATGTGCTAACCGCTACACTATGGAACCACGTGCCGTAACGCTTTCGCCAGGCCACATAAACTCTACACAGAGACTTTTTCTCCAATGTGGTAAGCTGAAGTTGTTGCCTGGCAATCGGTCACAGAGAGAAACTTTCAGAGATGTCAGACTGTCACGTGCAACTCCCATCCACGTTTCTTCGATTCTTGGCACCTCGGGTCGCTGCCGTTTTCCTGAGAAAGAAGCGCGGCCGGGCTCACCGGCGGGCATCCCGGGACAAACCCAGTTCTTCCCTTGACAGAAAAAGCGTAAAACCCTCTCAGGATGTGACTCTGCGGCGCAATGGAAAGCGCATTGGACTTCTAGATTAGATAGGGGCATTCAAAGGTTGTGGGTTCGAGACCCACCAGAGTCGCTTTTGTATGGTAAGGAAAGGATGTCAAAGAAAAGCACTTCACGCGTTTAATAATCCCATCCCACGCGACCACTTTGCAAAGGAAAGAAACTTGTTGAGGTCCCTGATGTGTCCCCGTGACTGAGGGTGTTAAGTTTCCAGCTACTTTCATCTTCTGAACCGCTTGCATGTGGCTCCAGAGTTTCTGATGTGAAGAAGAAATTAGCAGGGTGCAATAACAGCTAATAAGACACTTTACCCCATATTATTTTGCATCAGAAATAAAAATTTTCAATTGGTCTGAAACTTCAGTAGATCAGTATTGCTCAAATTTCCTAAAAGTAAGTACTGACATGTCTCATGCCAGAATACCTGAGTGGTTACGCCGTTGGACTTAAAATCCAATGGGCTTAAATCTTCATTAGCGTTCGGACCCTATTTCTCGTAGAAACTGGTCAGCTTTTCCAAGCCTGAATCATTATTCCCCAATAACTGTGGGTGTAATCTTTGGGGTCCCGATGGATAACACGATCCCACGCAGCCCAAACGTTCAAATGGCGGTAGCACGTTATTATGAAAGAATATCGTTTTACCAGATTCAGAAATTTTAACAGCTTCAGAAACGCTGGTTGGGAAAATATAAAGAAAATATTCGCGTGAACTTATACTGTACTGTGGAGTAAGGGGTGGGAGGCACATTGTGCAGTGACCCTTTGATAGTAGCCAACAGCTATTTAAGATCTGCCCTGGGCCAAGTACTGTTCTGAACGCTGAGGTTGTGGGAATGCAGATTTTTTTTTTTTAAGTAAAACCAAACAAAAAATAAAAGCAACAAAAGACTTAGAGCCTTACCAACAATGTTAATGCCCAGCTTCACTTACATGACAGTGACAGAGGGAAGAGATGGTTTATAGTCAAACAAATAAATAGAATTTCAGATGGAGATTAGTGCTATAAAGAAAATAGAACCGGGTGGCATACAATAGAATGGCAGAGAAGTTTACAAGGACAAAATTACTCCATTTGATTATGGGAATTATTCACCTTGATAGGAATGTTCACCCGCTTCTCTACCAAACAAAAGCTTCCGAGGACCAGTTCCACCCCTCCTCCTTCTCCACTAAAAAAGCCTTCTCTGAAGGGCCCTCATTCAACTATTCATCCATTCCTTCATTCATTGGACAACAGTTTTTGAGAGTTTGCTTTATACAGGCCACTGACTCAGGCATTGGTGATACACAGGGAGTTTGTGTCCTCACAGCAGAATCATTCCAGGAAGAAAGACAGACTCCTCCAACAGGTGTTGAAGGTACATTGTGGTGGGTACCACAGTAGGGACAAGCTCAGAGGCCTCAGTATTCCTAACCTGTCTGGGAAGGGTGGAGCAGGCATCTCTGGGGCAAGTCCTGATCCTTGTCTTTAAGGATCAGAGAGAACTTGCCAAGCCAATGGAACTCAGACAGTGGGGAGCACATGGCATTTCAAGATGGGAGGGGTGGGGATGGAACATAGGAAAAAGCACCATAGTGGGTCAAATAAGATACAAACAGCTCCACTTACCTCTCTATGCTTAGCAGGCCAGTTCCACACTGTTTTACACTTGATAATATACAGTTTTGGACTTTTGCTCTCAGTGTTTGGTGCCTGTCAATCTAGTCTGTTTTAGGAGACCAGGGAACAGCTCTTCCTGCTTTCCTGCATTCAGAGCTGTACCCAGCAGCCATTGCGACCCCCGCACTGTTGTAAGAAGCTGAGTTCAAGCCAAAAGCTAACTTCCCCCAGGATTGACGTGATGACACAGACAGCTCCCGTCCAGAGGGCCTGGTTTTAGTTTTGCTGGTTGAATTTCGACTTGGATCAGGGCACTAATATGAAGAGCTGCCTGTGTGATCCCAGAAGAGTCGAATAATTTAATGAACATTGTTTTCTTCTTCATTTATTTTATTATGAAAAGAATACATGCTTATCTTTTAAAGTCCAATAATACAGATATACCTATATTAGGTCATGGATCAGAGAAGGCTTTAGAGGAGGAGGAAATGGTGAGAGCCTCCACTCACACATTTCATTGCCATTTCCCATTTTTATTGGATTGTTTTCTGTCCTTAAACATCTCTTTTGTGTATATGAACACCAAATATACAAGTATATATAACTAGAAAATACATATTTATATACATATCCTTTAATTTGTTCACAAATATTATCCCCTACCTATTGTTTAGTACCATGCGTTGTTTACATAACATAACATACATACATACATAATGTAACATGGATATCTTTCCATAATGAATTTTTTCCATTGAAATATAGTTTATATAAATATGATATTGTTTTCAGGTATCCAACATAGTGATTCAACAATTACATACATTACTAAATGATCACTATGATAAGTGTAGTTTGTCACCATACAAACATATTACAATATAATTGCTGTATTACCTAAGCTGTACTTTCATTCCCATGACTAATTTATTTTATAATTGGGAGTTTGCACTTCTTCATTCCTTTCACCTATTTCACCCATTCCCTCCACCATAACAGATTACGTTTTAAGCTTTGTTCATAGTTCCCGATACATTTCTCCCTAAGAGAATGTAAACCTCATGTTCCCCCACACAGTGGAGTGTTATCCAGACTTCAATAAGAGCTAAAATGGTTGTAAGGCTCCACCTGATAGGATTCCCTTTCTTCAGTGGATCTTACCCAATGCCTCAAGGAATGACATGGAATGAAGCAGCAGGATGAGTGAAAAAAATCATTGCACTTGAACTGGAACAACAAGGGTTTGAACTGCCCAAGTCCACTTACTTATATGTACATTTTTTTCAATAAATATGTTGGAAAAAAATTTTGGAGATTTGCAACAATTTGAAAAGACATTTTCTTCTCTAGCTTATTTTAAGAATACAACACGTGGAATTGTATTAAATTTCTGGAAATGGGAGGCTCCGTTTTTGAATCTCTTCTCCTTAATGAATTCTTGAAGAGGGTGGGCCAGAATCTGTCATTGTTTAACAAGGAGCTGCTCATAAAATCCGACAAAAGAACTGGCATTCAGACCATAAACCTGTTGATAAGACCTTTATTACGACAGAATAGTTAACTAATGCATACCATGAATTGTTTTGTTTAGTAGCACTAATACAATCCATCAGAGAGTAATCAAAAGCGACTCAACCGGTTAGCGCCAAATTAAGTTTTTTGTCTTTTTTTTTCCCTCTACTGCCCACTCAGAGGCCCTTCCAGAGGTCCTACATCTGAAGAATTCCTCTTGGGGTGTTCTCTTCCGGTCACTAGCGGTTGGGGCTTTGCCTGGGTGAAGGGCAGGTCAGGCAGGCAGTTATTTTCTTCACGGTCTATCCGCGATGGGAGAAATGGAGAAATGAATACTCCATTCCTCCAATCGTCTAACTTGATCTTAAGTTTGAAGTTTCACTTCTCAAGGAATTAGGAGACAGATGCAAGATTTTAATCCCACTGGGTAAAATTTAACCGTATTGGATTGGACTGGAAAAGAATGCGACCAGGTGGCCTAATTTACTGAGGATAGATGCCACGAAAATATCCGTTTTCCGGGCCCGAATAGCTCAGTCGGTAGACCATTAAACTTTTAATCTGAGCATCCTGGGTTCAAGTCCCTATTCGGGCGGAGGTTGTTTTAAAATTTGAGCTTCTGTTGACACCCCTCACTGAGCAGGTAAGAGGTTGCGAACACATGGGTTACATCCTTAAAGAGTTTTACAAACCAAGGGGCAAGGCAGACCGGACAAGGGCTTTGCATAAAGTGCCTGGTAACTTTCAATTCCAGTCGCAGACCGATCTTTTCCAACCTTCATGTTATACTTTGCCTCCGGATATATTTTGCTTAAAACTACCATGTATTGCTTTTATAATCAAAACATCAGGGAGCACATAACCAAGAACAATGTACATTTTTGACAGGTCGCTGTCGTCAAAGTGCTGATAGTCATGGCCCTGGCAGTAATTGTGCAAGCGTTTGGCACTGAGCGATAGTTCGCAGTTAAATAGTTTATTGAAAGTGCGGTGAGAAAAACTGAGGCTCCAAGAAATGTTTCAGATCAAGACAGGCACCTATAAATCACATCTCCAGCTGGGAACCACCCTTTACAGGATTTTTATCCCCCTGATGGGGCCCTGATTTGGGAATCATGCTGTAGAGACAAACGGTGTTTAAGACCGTCTTCACGTCTACAGTTGGTGAGAAAAATTTGCAAGCCCACGAGTCGTCTACACTGGGAATCAAACCCAAGACCTTCTTTCTGCCTATAGACCAGGCGTTGACAGCCACCACGCCAAGAAATCTCAAAACAGGTGCGTCTGCCCAATGTCCGATAGTATAAATGGCGTAATTATGGGAGTGGGTACAGGTCACTCCATGACTTGGGACTTCTCTGAGAGGTGTAGACCCTTTGTATCCTCATAGTGCTATAGTAAATACTGTCCTCTCATTGGTGTAAAGCAGGTGCACATAAGAGTGTGTGGTGTAGACACCAGAAAACGGCGGGATGAAGAGCGAGGCAAGCCTCGGAGGAAATACCCTAAGGAAAGAAATGGACTCCAGCCCTGCGGGAGAGCGCAGCAAAAGTTCTGCCGAAACCCGGGATCGAACCAGGGACCTTTAGATCTTCAGTCTAACGCTCTCCCAACTGAGCTATTTCGGCGAAGACGAAAGTCCTCTTTTGCACTGTTAAAGACATTTAAAACAAAAGGAAGAAAAACCTCTTCATCTTTTTAATTCTTAATCTCACCTTCCAGATAATAATGTTTTTTATTCTGAGGGTTCGACAACAGAGCAGGAGAAAACTGATTCCTGTCATTAAGAAAAAAAATTCGCGTCCTGCCTTGTCCCAGGCTATCTTTTATTGTCTTCCTAATGGTTTTCCTACCTCTCCCCGGGTCCTAACAATAGTAAAGACAAATGTTTAAGTGCCTACTGTGTGCCCAGCACAAGGTCTACATTCAATCATCACCCTCCCCCCCTTCCCTGAGGTAACTGTTACATGAAATAATTTGCCCCCTGAATCATCCAGAACTGAGCTAGAGCTACCCACCTCCCAAGCCCAAAAGTCTTGGTCGAGACAGACATTTGTTTTGTTGCTGTAATTGTCACTTTTCACCCTTCGTGAAAGGGAAAGGAAATGAACTCAAAGGAAAGGAGAAAAGAGCTAGAGGCCTCAGTGCTGTCCACCCCTTGTCCTCTCCTTGCCCTGGCTTGCTCTGTCCTTATTCAGTCAAGACGTGATGGGAGCAGAAACTCCAATTTTTCAAGGCGGCCACAAGTGCACTTGGTCACTTTGCAAGAGACGCTTTCAGAAGTCCGAAGAAAAGGCCGAGTGTTTGCCACAGCTCCTTACCTTACTCTCCCTGCAATGCCTAGGAGCCCCACGATTCGCCCTCTTCCAGGAAGAAGACCGACTGGCCCAATCTGCCCACCCCACTCCTCTTTCGACCAGTGACCATTGCATCCCTCCAGCACATGCCAACCGGCCCAAGTCACATGAATGTGGATTTACCAGTTTGGGTATAATGGGAATGTATTTCCGTGAAATGGCCCCTTGCCCGTGTCAATACGTATCTTTTTGTTTCCTCCCTAGACTGAACACTCTGTAATAACAATAGCTACGGTGTATTGAAATTTTGCTTTTAGGCAAAGACTCAATTCAGTACTGAGCGTACATTGTTACCTCTCACCGAAAGGTTATAAAATGGATGCTGTTACTATTACTCCCTTGCTCCTGATGAGGCAGCTGCGCTTTGAGACGCAAGTCCTCGCGGGTGCTGCCCAGGCCGGGGGTAAGGAGAGCCCCGCCTCCCAGTGAGGCCACCTCCGTCCTGGCCCTGCCCACTGATCGGGACTCCATGGGTTCCACGGCTTATCAGCTCACAGGGCAGCTGACTCAGCCTGCACCCCACCCTGTTACTGGGGAATTCAACCGGTTTTCTTCTGCCTGGCAGAAGCAAGGCCCCGTCCGTGCGAAGCAAGCATCTGGTCCCTCACCTGACAGGGAGCATTAGTTTAGTCTGGGTGAAGCCATGCCTGAGCTTCTCTAGTGACCACAACCCAACTTCCTCAAAACCTCTCCGGAGCCGAACGCTTCCTTTATTAATTTGTAGTGGAGGGGCGCTAATGTTTTTGTTTTCGAACATCGGGACTTGGCCATTCCAGTCCTCCAGTGCACTCTTTCCTATAAGGCCCCTCTTTCCCGCACCAGCAGAAGCTGCCATCTCAACCGCAACTCCCCGCTGGATTCAGGGTCACAATTGGGGGTAAGAGGAAGAATAGGACCTCGTTCAGAGAGGGGAAACTGCTCTGCCAGTTGCTTCATTCTTTAGATAGCCATCTCTTCCTTTCAGAATGCAGAAATATTCTCTGGAAAGGTGCCGTCTTCTGCAGGCACTTGGCGGGAGGGAAGCCCAGAGAGGGTCACAAGCGCCGGTGTAGAGAAAGAGACGCCGGGTGGCGACTGGGGGGATCCCAGGGACCTCCGGAAGGTCTGCCGGCTTCCAGTGATTACAGAAACACTTGGCCGGCAGCTGCGGGGTGGTGGTTGCAGAGTACGTCAGCCTGTTTAATATACAGTCCCTGGTTGCCCAGTGCACGCCGGCTGCCCCGGGCAGCGGTTGGACTGCGGCGAACGTGCTCCAATGGCATCCCGCCAACAAACGCAGATCCCCGAAACCAGCCCCCATTTATAAATTGAAAAGAGAATAGAACGCTGCGCGCCCGAACAGGGACTTGAACCCTGGACCCTCAGATTAAAAGTCTGATGCTCTACCGACTGAGCTATCCGGGCTCACACAGAAACAACAGCTTAGAGAAAAGAAGAACACGCGTTTCAGAGCCCGCAGCCCGCAGCCGACAGGCCGCGCCGAAGTTCTTTCGTGTGTGGTTCTACCTGGCTCCAACCTGAGGTCCCACGTGAGGGGAAGGTGGAGGGAAGGAGGCAGGTTGTTCTTTGGCAGCTGAAGGCAAATTTCTTAAATAAAACAAGACACACACCTTTTATTTGGCGACTCCTCAGCAAACTTGAATCCCGTGCTCTTCAGAATCCTGCCGAGGAAGAAGGAGCCGCTGTTTGCTGTCTGCATCCCGCACTCGGCTTTGCCCCTCACTCCTAGGGCACGGGTCGGAGGTTACAGGCATCGAGCTGCCCTTTCTTCCGTGGAGTGCCCCTTGGCAGTTCCTTGTCCCCTCCCCAGGTGCCCACCTGAAAAGGAGCGACGAGCGGATTAGCCGAAGCAGAAGATCCAGCATATCCGACAAGAGGCCGCGGCCGCCGCCACCCGCGGGGAGAGTAAAAAGAGCGCGCCCCTGCGCTCCCCGCCTGGGTCAAAAACTGCATCAGAACGAACTGATTTCAGAAGAGATTGGAGTTTCTTATTCTCAACATCTTGCAGTTTACAAAACACATTTACATCCATCAGCTTCTTTGGTCTCATCACAACCAAACACCTGGCGATCACCAGGAAACACCCTAGGAATCAGACATCCCCCTGTCCACAGGCTTCCAGAATTGTCCACATTAGTCTAGGTTGGGGGTGGAAAAGAGGGGTATTTGGAGGCTCTGGACTGGGTCCTAATTAAAAAACAAAAAAACAAAAACACTTTGTTAAGATGATGAGCCACTCCACTCAAGGTATGCAGTGCACAATTTGGGAGTGACTTCTTTTTGGCCAGCCACTAGGCTGAGACACAGGGAGAGGAAAGATCCAGTCTCCACCTTCTAAAAATTCCAGGCAGGGGGAAAGGCAAATCGAAGACATAATTGCTTTTTTTATATGCCCTCACCTTTCTGTTAAACTGCCTCAATACTAGCCGATGAGGGATTTCATCCCCCAGATTTGGGGGTTCCTCAGTGGAAGGAAGCATTTTGATTAGAAACTCAAAAAATCTAATGAATATCCATCAGAAGGAAAACAAAACGGGAATAGATTGGGCAGTTCAAACTTTGCATGAAGTATGTCAGTATGTGTGACTGCGAATTTTATTGTCAGTTTGGCTAGGCTATGGTGCCCAGGCGTTTAGTCAACACTCCTAGGAAAAACTGGGTGTCCTGCCAATGGGTTTCAGCCCAGGGCAAGCTCGCTATGGATTCAGTGTGACCAAAGAAATGACAGTAGAACGTTCCTGTGGTGAAAGGGTTATACCCTACTTTATTTCCACGGTGGCAGGTCAATCACTAAAATCCCGTTCACTCAGAGTGAATCTGCATGCAGCAAGCTGGTCTCTGCCTCTGGATCCCTCTACCCGCACAGCCGTCCTCTGTCCCTCTGTCCTCGGTGCTGCCACCACTCCAGCCGCTGCTCTGCTCTCCTGCAGCCTGGCAACCGTGCCACCATGTCACCCAGAGCACTGGGAGGAGCTCTTTATACAGAGTCAATAGCAACGTATTCCCCACACGTGTGTAGTGAGCTAGCCAACCAGGGCCAGGTGAGAATCCTGGCCACAGGAACATTCATTTTATCCACACTGGGCCTTTGGCATAAAAGGGTAAACCCTGCCATTTCCAGCCTGAAGACGAAAGGGAAATCCCAGGGAGAAGGACTTAGGATCCAAACAAGAGGCCCCGAGAAAACAGGGTGTCTCCGCTGGAATCACCATTCCCGCCCGCCTGACAAACACCGCTCACTTTTCAAGGCACAGTTCTAACTTCTTTTTTCCTCCCAGGTTCTACTCTGCCCGCCTTCTAATCATTACGCTTGTTACCAAAGCACTTTAGTGTTATATTAAAGCGCTGGTCCCCGCTCCACCCATAGTAGGTCCACAGCGCAGGTGAGGTGAAGCGCTGGGGCACTGCTGGTCCCCAGGAGCTTCCCCGGGAGGGTGGCAGTTAGGCTGAGTTCTCAAAGGGGCTTGGCAAGGAGGAGGAGGGCTTGGGTGGAGGGAAAGGGAGGTGGCACTCTAGCCAGAGGGAACAGCACGTGCAAAGGTCCGGAGGATTGAAGGGATCTGTGGTATGAAAGCAGTGCCACTTGAGGATGAGAAGTGGGAACAGGAGGGCTCAGCCCGCAAAAGGCGGGGTGGGCGCATGCGCAGAGGTGGCGCCGTGCAGCGCGGGGACACGTTGCACTAGGGGAGCCGAGGCCCGGGATGGCGGTGGCAGCGCATGGAGTTCAGAGCGGTACGAGGGTGTGATGCACGATAGCGGTTTGCAAAGCAGAAAATAAAAATGCAGTTAAAATTTAATCCAGAGAAACAATGAATATATGTGTTCCATGCTGCATCTGGGACATGCTTATACTGAACAATATTCGTGGTTTCTCTGACATTCAAATTTAACTGAGCGTCCTGTACTTGATCTGGTAACCCTAGTCTGGACAGAAACCACAAAGGGCCTCCGATCCCTCCCCAGTCTCCGTCCAAAAGCTGTCCTAGGTCCTTGTTATTGTTAAACGAGCTGACCCGAGCCGAGATCGAGGATTGCTGTGGTGGAGAAGGGGTCCAGGCTTTCGCCATCCTCGCGAAGCCCGTGCGCGTCCCGGGGCCGAGCGCGCTGCCGAGGCGGTGCAGATCCGCGCCCCGCACGCGCCGCTCGGAGGACGCCTCCTCCCGAAGAAGAGCCGGGACGAGCCAACCCTTTGACCCGCGGACAGTTTCCAGCACCTGCAGCAAACGGATCGCCGTGGGAAACAAGAAAGAAGGAGGGAGGGCTGGGATGATTAAGGCGTGCAGCGCGTAGCCTGCAGGGAGGGCGCGGTCTCAGGCAGGCCCCAGATCAGGTAACGGATGCTTCCTTTATTCTGAGCAGTTTAAAAAGAACGACATAAATGCCTTTTCGGTTTCCAGTTTCCTCCCTCTTTTCCACCCAAAGGAAAGAAGAAGCCGACCGGCCGTCGTCGGCCTACCGCAAGCTCGTTACCAACCAATCACGTGTGAGTGAGAAAGCTGACAGGGGCGGTGACCGGGGAATTCTCTCCAAAATGCCAGCAATGTCTGCTGCGGGAGAGGAAGAGGCCCGAGAACCCGCTGCTTCTTCTGGTGCTTAGAATCACTGCAGAAACCCAGGATTGAACCAGAGGCCTTTTAAGATCTTCAGTCTAATGCTTTCCCAACTGAGCTATTTCATCACCTCCTTAAAGATCTCTGTGCATATCTATAGTAAAATAATATTTGTCCTTTGTAACAAAAGCTTATAGGTTTAGCTGGAGGTGGGCATATAACCAAGATTACAGAGGTGATGAGGCAAGGCCTCTGTAAGCAAGTAGTAAGTAGTTTTACTTTTTATCAGTTGTTTTTTAATTGCCCTGCAATTTGCTTTTCTCGTGTAAAAAGAAACCATGGACTTTTTTCATGTCAGTATGTAGGCCTATTTCATTCTTTATAACCCATGCAACATTGGAGTGTATGGATATAAAATAATCCATTTAATCAGATACCTAATAAAGAAAATCTTAATCACTGTTTCTAGTTTTCATTATTAAAAACGGTACTGCAATAACATATCCTTTTGTGTTGTTTTTCTTGTGAGGAAGCAGATATTGCAAGGTCATAAGACATCAACATTCTGAATTTTTCAGCTATTGTCAAATTGGACTCAAGAAATGTATAGAAGAGGATAAGAAAGCCATTTATTTGTAAAGCCTACAAATTTGGACTTTCAGTTTTAACCTCTAGACTTTCAGTTTAATGCAGAGTTATATTCTTATTGAAAGCATTGATGTGCTAAACCTAAATATTTAAAATAGACCTCAATTTTTGTAATTCCATCTTAGCACTTTAAAATTTTTAAATATGTAGACATTGTCAACTTGGAATTGGCTCAGACCTCTCTCAAATTCTGAGAAGCAAGCTGTAGTTTAATAATTTCCCCTAAGATGCTGATTTTATTCCACCTTCTCCTCCCATTTCATAATTTTGCATCCCTTGCATTCATATAATTGTCCTAGCCCTAAATGAATCAGCATCTCTGCAGATGGGGCTCAGGATCATACATTTTTTTAATTGACCAGGTGATTTTAATGTGCAGCTTCTCTTAGCATCCCATTCCTCTGTTCTTGGAAAAATGTAGCTGTTACGTACAGACTTTTTTTTTTTTATTAAGGTATCATTGATATACAATCGTGTAAAGGTTTCATATGAGCAACATTGTGGTTATTACATTTACCCATATTAAGTCCCCCCCACACCATTGCAGTCACTGTCCATCAGTGTAGCAAGATGCTATAGAGTCACTGCTTGTCTTCTCTGTGCTATGCCTTTCCCGTGACCCCCTAACATTGTGTGCTAATCATAATGCCCCTTAATCCCCTTCTCCCTCTCTCCTCACCCACCATGTATAGACTCATGTTTTCAAGTGCCTACTCAACTTCTCCATAGGCACCTCCAATTCAGAAGGTCCAAAAATGAGCCAATCTATCCCTCTAAACTAGTTTATCTTACTGCCATCTTCCATATGTTTACCAGCCAGAAAAATACAAATTGCTCTCTTCCCCCAATCTCCACTCATAATCGTGCCCAAGTGCTGATCATTCCAGTTCAGTATCTCTGGAATCATTCCAGTTTTCTTCATCCTCACATCTTCTCCAACTTTTTGACCTTCCTACACGTAAGGCATTTTCCACTGTGGAACCCATCATCCTGCTTAAAAATCCTTCACTGGCTGCCTAGTTGAAAACGAAACCCTATCAGTACTCTCTCCTTGACCTTAAGCTCTAGCCATCCATGGAGCCATCCAGACTCAGGATGCTTTCCTTGACTTTGCTCTTCAGCTTTGCTCATGCAGTGTTTTATACATTTCCCTTCTCCTAACCTCCATTAAACCTGCAACTCTCAACTCAGATACATTCTCCTAGTTTTAGAAGCCTTCTCTGACATGTCTCTATCCCCTTTCCCCACTCCCCAGTGTTTTCACATCACTTCTCAAACTAGGTTGTAATTGCCTGTTTATCTGAGCATTCTTTCCATTTGCATTGCTAACATACGTTACCTAATGAGGGAGTAAATGGTGAGTGAGTGAATGAATGAATGAACGAACGAACGAATGTAGCCATTTCTAGACATATTTCAGAGCCAGCTGGTTTTACTAACTTCTAAAATCACCACTCAAACTCAGATGTGACTTCTGCAAGGCTATTTATAGACTCCTGAGTTCTTTAGTTCTTGCCTTTAAAGATGCCTTGTCTGGCCAACCTGCCTCCTTCCCCTGATCTATCAATGTGAACAAGAGGGGCGCTTTACTTGAAAAGATAGTATGGAGGAAAGCCTGAGAATATGACTGCAGCTTATTTTATGATTTTTGAAAGGGAAAGCCATGAAAAGCTTGGAATGCTGTCCAGAGTATTGGCCAAAAGCTTTACATGCTTTTAGCAGCTCTAAATTTTGATAACAATCTTAGAGTTTCACAAGGTATACACCGAATTATTAATTCCTAAGACTTTTCTATACACCTTCTAGCACCATCCTGTAGGTTGCTTTTCACTTACTTTGCTTTAAGTAGAGCAGACCCTTGACATGTATAAGCTTAACATTTTTTTTTTTGTGGGACTTGAGAGGTCCCTGACAAGTGTAAGAATTTATAATTTTGCTGAGTCATAACTTTGAATCATGAGTGTGGCAGACCCCTCAGGATCCACATTCCCAACCCCTCATGTCATAATAACCCATTAAAGGACTAATGGAGGGATTACGAAAACGTTTCAGGCATATCTGACTGCCCTCTTGGAAGAAGGTATACACCGGAGTGCTCTCCAAGATTGCTGGACGCAGCTCTCACCAGCATCAAGTTTTTACTGCGTGGTTTTCAGCCCGCTAGGAAATAACTGTTGCTGAAATGGAACATCAAGCCCAGCAATGAGCATCAGGAAAATGACTGGAACAGGCATGTGGCCTTCCCCTGAACCAGGCTAGAAAAACAACCCCTGACAACATAGCTAATTTGGCGGACATGCAAGCCTTGAAAAATCAAGGAGTCTGGAGGGTGAACCTCAAGAATGATCCTTCCTTCAGGTGGATCCCCAAAATGGCACTATTCACATTAATAAGCCTCTGGAAAAAGAAAAGTGCCTTTCTGCATGATGTGACATAACCCAGGCACAAATGACTTAACTATTAGCTGCCTTCCAACCCAGTTTTTTTCTGAACAAAAGGGAGATGTTTATGTAAAGATCATGAACTCTGGGGTTAAACAAACCCAGTTTTGAATTCCAACACTGTGACTAACCCATCAGCCATGTGACGTTGAGAAGTTATTTAAATAAGGACTTTCAGGGCCTTTCTTCATAGTCAACATAACAATTTTAACACTTACCTCTTAAAATTGGGGAAGTGTAAGCCAGACAATTTTCAGAAGTCGTATCTTAGCACCCTGGACACAGAAGCAGATGCTTAGTAAACATGCAGGCCCTGTGCTTGCTGATGTGCTTCCGGACCTCTGATTACTTAGCCTACCCTCTCCCCTCCCTGAACGTTAGAAAAAACCTAAACAAGCATTTTTCCTGTCTTTGCTTCTCTCCAAGGTCCTCAAATCAATACTCAATTGCTTATGTTTTAAAATGTTAAATTTGAATCCCTACATGATATAGCGAATCTCAGCGTCTAAATGGGCAAAAGAGAAATTCAAGAAAACTTTTATTTTTTGTGTTGGAACAGGTCCAGTAGCAAAAACACTAGAACTGTTCCCCCCTATGCCAATGTGGGGCACTGAGGATGACATTCCAAGTGGGGCTGTTAAAACTACTCTTCTGTTCTTGGGCCCTCCAGAACTTCCTTAAACAGCTGAAACATCTGGAAATCCATACCCAGTTTTTCTTTTAGTTTCTCCCTAAGATCAGGCTCCCAAGAACATTCCAGAGGGCGGCCAGGTCTCCAGCAACCTCCCCACCCCTACCACTTCATACCTAAGTGGAGTAGAAGTGAATCAGACAAACAATATGGCTTTTTAAAAATTATTTAATTTAGTAGTTTTCTTGGAAAAAAAACAGTAAGGCAAAAAAACGGAAAATATATATAGTTTTTTTTTGATGTGACTTCATCTCACCTGAAGGACTCAAAGCCTCTCCATTAGCAGGAATCTGACTGGGGCTCAGGCTGGAAACGTAGTGCCGATGGTGGAGGAAGAAAAGGAGATAAAGCTGGGAAGTTCAATGTTCTTGGGGAATTGCCACTCTGTCTGAAGGCCCCCGATTAGGTCACCGCTCCTCGGGCCTCCTTGAAAGATGCCCCGGCACAATCCTTTGCTTGTGCTGGGAATCGGGGTCTGGGGCTTAAATTCCCAGCAGCTGCCCCTCCCTCAAGTTCATCACAGCCAGGAAGGGAGGGATGGTGGGGAAGGAATAAGAGTACTGATTTACCCAGTATAAGTCCAATGTCCGTGGAGAGAGGGCTTCCTCTGGAATGATATTTTGCCCTCTGACCCACACTGGCTGAGGCTCAGCAGTTAAGGAACAGAAACAAAAAAACACTAACAAAAAGCATACAAGGAAGGCACCTCAATTTGTGATCCTCAACCGAGGGTGGGTGGCACAGCGGGGAGATTTTGGAACAAGACAACTAACACACACAGAACAGGAAATGCGGGAAGCCAGGGCCTGGCAGAGCTGTTCTCCTACCCACCCACGCGACGCTGCTCTCAGCCCTGTACCTAGGAAGAAGGTTCCTGTGGGAATCAGCAGTGAGAGCTGTTATTTGGACAGAGAGAGTGGAATTAAACTGGAAGTCACCCTCTTGACTTTCCACCCATACTCTTCCTAACAAAAGAAGGAAAAAAGGCAGGAAAGAGGTTAGGATTTCATTTTCAAGACTCAGGTAAGTAGGAGAGCAGAGTGGACACCCCAATATATAAACCAGGGATAAAGTCCCAGTTCAGTAGGTACTGGACATGATCCTGCTCAGGTTACACATCTGTCTGTCCCTACAAGATGGAAAACAGGAAGCTCCAGTCCACATCAGTGTGTCCAAGAGAGTCCCAGGGAGACAAGTGATATCAAAAAACAAGATTCTTAATGGGAAGGAAAATCAAACAGAAAAATTAATTTTCTCTACATATATATAATATACATATATTTAACACATTTATTCCAGAGGTGGCTCCAGTCCATGGGGCTTGAGAGATGGTGAAAACTTTACTCTAGATTCACTCCTCTCAAATTCTGAAGTACATCAGAATGGGGCAGGTAATGCTTGCTCCACATGGGGCACAGACCCAGCTGGTGTTGTGCCAAGAAAGAGAAGGGAAGCAAGAAAGACAAGGATGGGGTGAGGAGGAACTGGGAAAGCAAAGGTGGCTGGCAGTCTCCTTCCGTCCTGCCTGGTATTCCCAGAAGTTCCCCTGAGGAAGTCCGTAAAACCCCTTTGTGAGGACACTGCAACCCTCCTACCAAACCACAAAAGCGGCCTCCAGTTGCTAGCAAAGATGGAGAACAGCAGAAGTGTGTTACACAAGTGAAGACAGAAACTTCCAAGAATGTAACTGAATATTCAACCTCACAGAACACACCGTCACAGTGTTCCAATACAGTGGCTCTCTCTGTGCCCGGACACCCCATCCTCACTGACCTCACGCTGGAACACATTTCATAGCACTGTGGCTAAGCTCCTCCGCAAACATTCATGATGGCTCTGCTGGTAAGTCTTAACATGTTTCTTTCTAAAGGAACTTCTAAAACCAGCTCTTGCTCTGAACAGCACCAAAATGCCCCTGAATCATGATCTTACATTGCTCTTGGCTGAGCAGGTACTACAAGGGCGAGGGGCGGGCGGTGAGTGACGTCATCTTAAACGGGGGCAGAGGGAGAAGGAGCCGAGAGTACTTCACTTTGCCGGTGAGGACCTATGCTAACTTTCAGCCACTAAGCCTCTCCCCCACAAACATGGGTCTCTAGTTGTCGATTTCAGTTTCAATCAGCTAAGGCAACCAGCCAATCACCACCACTGGCATCTGCATTGGGTGATTGATTTGGAAAAAATGATTGGTTAAGACAGACAAACTTGAGGAAAGCCCTGGGTAAGAGTCACAAGTGCCAGCTCTCCTGCGCATCCTCTGTCCTCTTCTCCTTTGGATCCTCCTCCTTTTTGTTACTGTGGTTCAGAAAATGTCCGGGCATGAGTTCCAGTCCTGTTTTTCTTTACACTCCCAGTATCCTCCCCTATAAATATGGGTCAACTCCTTGGTGACAGGGTCCTTCTTCCGCTCAAACCACAGTGCTTTATAGGGATCGTAGGGTGTACCTGAAAGGGAAAGAGGGTAAAGCAAAACAGAATTAGAGTGGAAAACACACGTGCTTCTCCCCACCGGGCAAAACAAGAGTGGGGGATGCTCGTTACCATCTTCCGTGGCTCTCACAGCTTCTGCTTCTCTTTTCTTCCTGGAAAGTCTCTGCTTCTCCTCCAGGCGCTGCTTCTCTGCATTGGCTTCATCCCAGCGCCCATTTTCCATCAGCCTCTGGTCGGGCCGCAGCCGGCTGTCTGTGGGGGCAGTGCCACTTTCCCAGGCGTTGAGAGTTAGGGCAAGCTCTGAGAAGTAGTACATGTTTTCTGCATTCTTCCTGAAAGTATTAGATGAGAAAGAGAAAGGGTAATGCCGGAGCCTGGATCCTAGTTAAGGAGCCCCAACTAAGTGTGCTGCCAACAGACTACACCACCAAGGCCGTTCTACAAATGGGACTCGAGGACCACCAGGTCAGGTTCCCCTAAGAGGGGCCCAAACTGGACCATTTCTGTCCCCTCCTCAGCATCACTCATTTCAATAGTTTACTGGGCTTGTGTTGTGCTCAGCTGAAATTAGGAAGAAATTCAAAAGGAAGAATGGAACATTCTTCTAAATGACAATTCCTTATCCCTCTTTAGTTTCTTTTAAATTATCCCCTTTTCTAGGGTAATCTTAGCTATTGCTACAGACTGAACACATGAGAGAATGACAGGAGACAAAAGGCCTCCATCTTAATTTACTTCCAAAGTCCTGTCCGTGGCCCCCTGGAGCTTCATACTGCTGCTGGGCTCAGCTTTAGGCTACATAGTTAACAGGTGTGGGCATTTTTCTCCTTTAGCTGATTCTGAGTAGCTGATTCTGAGTAGTTTTGCTCTAAATGACAGAAAAATATCCATCTGATTCACAATCTAAAAGTCCTTTGGAAAGCACCAAATGTTCTCTGACAGATGTTGGTTGAACTTTCTTGGGACAAGGCACACTACTGCTCAAATCACATAGTGATACCTTCCCAGCAATCCCTCCAAAAACGTTCTAATTTCCCTTGCTCAGTCCTCACATACAAGTGGGAAGAAGGCAGATGCCATCAACACTGTGCCAAGGTTGAAGTCAAAGTGTTACCTGGGCAGCATGCACAGTGATACTCACGGTAAAGGATTCCTTTTCCACAGCATGACCCTGCTTTCCTCTGCTTCATGGCCTCTCTGTCGAGCATCACCCCCATTCTCCCCAATGACTGGCTGTACTTTGAAACAATCCATTTTCTCATCCCATGTCCCCAGAAGGGCAAAGTGAACTTTTCCTGATGGATCTGTCACTTCCCCTGTCACCTACAAGGTTGGAGAGCAAGGCTTTGGAGGACAGCAGTCACACAGGTCAGCTTACCTGTTCTAGAAAACAACATCCTAGGGTAGATACTGCTGAAATCTTCTAACAACAAACACAATGGAGCTAGCCAAAGTCTTTCATTATATTTTCTTGAGCTGTTTAAAATAACTGAGCCATCAGCTGAGGGTTTCATTATTATTTTGTTGTATACGGACTTTGTTGCAATGTTTCATGTAAAAAAGGATCTGACTGGTACTCAGAATTCTTCTCTTCAGAAATCAGAGAAAGCCACAACAAATTTAAATCCCCAACTAACCTTCACCCCACCCATCAAAAGTCCGGGCATGACTCCACTGTGGTGGTAACACAGAACTCTTGCTCAGACATCCCAGGGGTCAAACTGCCCATGTCTCCTTCTCCTAATCCTTTTATTAGTCCTTCCTATTTCCCATTTTCAATCTCTCACTGCTCTTGACTTTATTTCTTGTCTTTCCCAGAAAAGAGGAGGATTTGGTATAGTCCCCTTTCTTACTGACTTTCTACTTTACCTCTCCTCTTTCTAAATCACCATGTTATGTATTTAAGAGATATACATACTTAGGTTGTCTGTCTGTCTATCCATCTACCCCAGGCCCAAAAGAGTAGGCTTTCTATGGGATACACACTAAGTGAAAAAAATTTACATTCCAGCTTCTCTTACCTTTCTTGCTACATCACGAGAGAAGTAACTATAAGGAACAAATTTAAGATTGCACTTGTCTCCCGTCTTGTGATTCACAATATCAATTTCGCCAGACTATAAAAGAGAAGCAGCATGGATTGGTTTTATTAAGACTGGGTGACTTGGATATCAGCCAAGCCCCATGCCTTGTAGTTCTTACTTTCTCAGCCTCCCAGGCCAGTACTCCCTCGCTGACTTCAGGTCTTGGCCAGCCTTGAGAGGCTGTTGAATCCCTTTACAACCGTGGTATTCCAGGATGGAATCAGGACCAACTGACCTTTTGCTTTTTTTGGCCTGTGTGTCACATGTTAGGTGGCATGCTTTGGTCTTCAGCACATACACTGATATTCATGTAGTAATTTCACTTTCCACACCAGTCCCCACCTCTACCCTTCAGGAACTCTGTGCTTCCATCAGAGTTCCCTACTCATAATTTCAAGGTCACATATGGCAGGCTTTTCTACACTTTACTCATTTTCTCCTCCTTTCTACCTTTTGAATCCCAAACCACTTTTAGGTTCAGCTTAATCCCAACATCTACTGTGAGGTCTCTCCTGACCACACAGACAGTATTCCCTCTCATCTGAACTTATTGCATTCATGTCTTAAGAGCAAACTGACAAGTAATTAGGTATTACCTTAGTACACCTCTTACACTAATGTACTTGTTAAATAATTTTCAATCTGCACATCTTTGTCAGCTATCTCCAATGATACAATAACTCTTTGAAGGACAATGTCTTGTCTGACTTTGTAGCCCCAGGACCTAGCACTCGGCCTGGCAATAAATGCCTGATGAATAATGAAAGGAAGAACAGTAGAAGTCATGTCTCTTGTTTTCCTGTAGCCTTCACAGTGCCCAACACAGTCCCAGTAGGGTAGTAACTCACTGGATACATAACCTGGTCATCTGTAAATAGCAATTTGTGGTATAGAAACTCATGGAGGTTTGGGTGTGGCTACTGCCTGAGAGTAATTGCTTGGGAGAAACTGGTAAACCAACAACTAGGGTCTGAGACCAGTTCACGAGTCCTAAATACTGCAGAGAGGCACCCACAGAGGTGCTCCTCAGCATGTCAGGAGTACTCTGGGTGCCTCTGCTCACCTGATCTATCCACAGCTTGCCCACAATAATGTTGTGCACCGTTGTGGTGACTTTCTTCCAAGTGTAGTGGTGCCCTGTTGCATGGAAAATACAGTGGATGCTACCTGGAAGCAGAGAGAGGTACGCAAATTAAGTCAAATAATAAGAGAAAAAAAACAGCACCATGGTAGCTAGAAAAACAATGGATTGATTTTTGTCTATACTGACATTTCTTCTCAACATTTTAAAAGGAAAACAGTAAATCAAAAAGGATTTATAACCTTCTTACATGTTGGAAGCACTTATTTTTTTCACTTGATTTTTAAGTTTATGAATAAAATACAACAAAATGATGACACACACTGATAAAGTGACACAGCCTAGCTAGGAAACAACATTCTGCAACTGTAGAAATGAAAATCAAAGTAAAAGTCCCAGTCTTTCCACCAACTGTGCCCACCATACCAGCTGCAAAATTTACAGGAACAGGTCATATCTGCAACAATGTGAATAAACACGACTGCCTTGTGGAAAGGAGCACACACGGGTAGTCAGTACTGGGGACCAGGCCTATTGTAGTGACTAGCTCTGTGACCTCACATGTACCACTTACCTAAGGGCCTTCACAATAAAAAGAAGCAGATGGAGCAGGCAGAACTAGATTCAATCACGGCTCTCCCACTCCCTGAATCTGTGACCCTGTCTTGTATAGTAAGAATTTTTCTGGTCTTTGTCTGTATTTCTCAGAGGAAGCCTCTAAATTGTCAGAATTTCCCAAATGATAGCAGTGTTTGTTAATCATGGGAACCCTGACAGTTTATGCCAAGGTGATGTGGTGGGCCCCTAGACAGCCCAGTAGTGTCACTGCTGGATGGCTGTTTCTTTTGCGTTCTGTAACTGTGGTTCTTCTTAGGCTAGAGAACTCCAAAACTACAAAATGACACTTATGTAAATGCATCTCTTTAAATAATGCTACCACCTCGCTCTAATACCTAGAACTTGATGAGCAAATTTGTATTTATCCTCTTTCACAGTCTTTATCATTTTTCAAACTTCAATTATATTTTCTAGAGGCATTCTTCTTTCCAGATTGCAAGAATTCTAACTTTTATAGCCTATTTTACAGAGACACTCAGACTCCCTGCCAGCACCTCAAAAAGGTACCTATCTGCTTACTCACTTACACCCCTGTCCACATCGCTTTCTTCAGTGACATCTACTGGCTTCACAATTACCCTGAGACATGGGTGCCGCTGCAAATGTGAAAATTTCACCGTGTGGGTTCTCCTTCCAAGTGACTCATCCAAAAATACGAAACAGCCATTCCACGGCCAATGTCTGGAAATCCCAGTCTTATCCTCTGTATTCAGATTCCTGTCACCATGTCAGTTTTATTCAATCTCCCTACAAAGGCCGGCATCTTTGTTTTGTTCACTTATGTCTCCCAAGCACCTGGAACCGTACCTGGTAAGTGGTGGGTGATCAGTATTAACAGATGGAGGCACTTAGCATAACACATCCTGGTGACTCAAATCCTTAAATAACTATCAAAGATAATTTTTTAACTTTAAAAAATTAGACCCACCACTCATTCACATTCATATAGTTATTTACCTCTCAAAGAATTCTAATAAGTCAAACTATAGAGAAAGTATATAGCACATCACTGGTAAGGTAGACTTTATGTTATTTTTTAATGTACACAGCCCTCCTTAGAATTAGATAGAATCCATCCCTTTAGCAATCCCCAGAGGCCTCTGGAACGCTTTGCCATGGGGATAGTCACACTGTAATACGACCACTACATCCTAGTTCTGCAAATCAAGTGTGAACACCCCTGGTGTTTACTGCTCTTAACCTAATACTGCTGACATTCTCAGCTTCAAAGACAGTGAGCAACTAGAACTTTTCAAAAGGTCTTCAGCAAGGACCAAGACCAAAATCACTTACCCTCCTTTCCCTCTCAGGGCCTTTTGCATATTAACCATGAAGTAACAGAGTTAACACGTCTGTTTCTTTCCTCCTTTTAATATTACAAACATTCCTGGATTTTTTTCTGGCTGATTTCTAGTCTGCACTATACCTGCCACATTTTGTGTTTTTGAAAGGGGAATTTAATCAAGAAGACTAAACTGCAACAACCAAGCCCTGCAGACCTGCCTCATGAACGCCTAGAGCCCGAAAATGGAAAGCTACCTGAAACTCAAGGAGTAACTGTGGGCTCTGTCTCTAGGGAGCTACTTATTTCTTTCTCTATCTGCTTTGTGTTTCTTTTGCTGTAGCTCAGGATTCACTCTTCAGTACATCCATGGCCACAAATGGCTGGTTCTGGTCCAAGACACTTTTTGAATAATCTCCTTTTCCCTAAAGCACAGACTCCCTAACACTGCATATTAGGACTTCTATTCCCCGGTCAGTGTTTTTGATCATGCTGCAAAATTAACTTGTAATGTGATATGGTCTTTGAAAATAAAGTTTCATCTTACCTGGAGTTCAGCCATTACATAAATGATACCTAAACCATCCGGTAGAGCAAGAGAATGGGGGAGGGGGACACTAGCCAAGGAAGGTAACCTTGTGGTCACAGAGTTCTGAATTTTAGGGAGGACCTGACTGGCAGGTAATGAGGACACACTCCAGTGAAGAGACAGAGTTTAAGAAATGCATGCTGGAATGTATATTCTAAAACAGTACTTAAAGATACATTATATAGCTAAGAAGACATAGAATTCCTGACTGGACTGGCCCTTAGGAAGGCTTGTGACCCTCACTCACTGGAAGCCGGGAAGTTAAATGAGCTGCTCAGTTAGCTCATTTACACCTCTGGTCTCCTGACTCCTACTGCAGTGACCTCCTCTATCATGCCAGAAAATTTTTCATTCCTGTAGCTCTGATTTGTACAAAGCTGATAGCCTTACCGAGGGGCATGATGGAGAGATATTTGCCTCGAAACTTGCTGGTGATTTTGATTTCCTGACGCAATGTCCAGCCATTTCTGGACTCAGCATGGTGTGCAGCAGCGGGGGGATGATGACTCACCTTGAAGAAATCAGTGTTCACATTAAGGAGGAAAAAAGGAGAAGGAAAAGATATGGCTTATTTATTGGTGACAAATACCCCAAATTCACACTTGACATTGTTACACCCATAAGGGTAGGTAAACACCAGGGCCTCCAGAAAGAGAGCAGTCTGGGATGATGGACTGAAATTTCTGCAAACGTAACACCGAGGGGGATCAACCAAAAAACCATCCCTTTCTTCAAAAAGGAAATGCACCAGAGTCCCGCACATCCTTACCTGCTCACAGAGGGATCTGTACCCATTCTCCTCTAATCTGTCCAGCTCGAAGGTCTCCCCAAGGAGCGGGTTGAACGGCTTGCTGGTACGGAAGACAGTAGTGGAGTAGGAGGACACGGTGAAAGCTGCAACATAACAGAGCTGTTCTAGAGAGTTCTCACACTTTGCAGCTCGGTCTAGCAGCTCATGGTATTCCAGATCTTCAGTAAGGCGCTGAAGCATGGATAAGGGTTCATTAAAGTTCACCTGTCAGGAAAAGAACAGATATAAAAACTATGCCCACACATCTATAAAAGAGAGTTTAGTTTTTTGCAGGTGAGAAATATCGAGATGTCAGGATGATAAAGCAAATCACTGGGAAGAGCAGAAGCCTTCGCGCAGTAGAGTAGCTCTAAAATCTTATTTTAGAAACCCATTCTCCCTGGTCAACTGTGTATGTCAGATACAAATCTCCATTTTCATTTCTTTTACTAACTAAGCTCTTTGAGATGGAAGCCATGCTTCTTCCATTCATGCTCAGCACTACATATCCAAGAGCCACTGGTGCCTTGCCCATCGGAGACCATCATCAAACTGGTATTGAATGAATGAATAAAAAAGGAAATGTATTTAAGCACAAGTATACTCAGAGAGAAAGCCAGGTATTTACAATTTTTGAAGGTTCCTGAAGGAGGAAAGAAAGGGTAGTAAATGATCAGTACAGGTGTGTTCTGATTAGCAAAAAGGAAATAAAACTAGTTAGCTGCCACTCCTGGACTAGACGATTGCTGAGTCTTAGTTCAGCTTCACATCAGGCCAGGATTCTGATTTTCTCCTCCGAAGGTGAATAGTTGTGTTCTGGACCTGGAGTGCTCATGGCGCGGCAGAGAGGGGCTGTGAGTGTTTCTACCTTTCAAGTTTTAGAGCCAACTTAGGGCACTCACCCACAGGATGAAGAAAGTGTGAGTCTGTGTGCTTGTTGGGGAGAAAGTGTTCTTTCATTCATTTATGCACTTACTCAGTCCACAAACATTTAAAGCCATCCTATGTACCAGACTCTGAACTACCCACTGGGTATAGAGAAGTAAACAGAGAGACATTGTCTCCCTCACCCCCAAAAAGAGCTGGCTTCTAAACTGACTGATTGGAATTTACTACTTAAAAAATTACTATGAAAAGAGGTTAGTTAGGTTTGCAGGCTAGCCCATAAAGCTTACTTAGTCAGCAATACAGCTAAATTAAGCCTGAATATTACTAGCCTGAGTTCTGAGTCCAGAAAAGAGAGAAAGGAGGAAAAAATGTCTTTTCTCTTGAATGGAGCTAGACTAAAGCAACATTTCAGTTAAGCAAACAAAAGCAACACTTTTCTTTCTTACATTTCAACCTCTTTCTCTGTATTTTTGTCTTAACCTTCTACCTGCCAATCTTTGAGCCACACACAACCCTAATATTTACCATCCTCCCAATTAGGAAATATCGTGTAACTTTCACTATAACAAGCTCTGAACACAAAGTATAAAGGAAAGAATTTCCTTGAGAGGTCATCACCCAAAGGTAACTATTAATATTTTCACACAAGATGGCGATGTGAGAGGTGACACGGAGAACTCCTCCCAAAACCACAAATAGTACAAAAATATAATTAATTAATACAACTAACCCTAAAACAGCAAGAAGAAAGAAGGCTGAACCAGACTGCATACAGACATCACAAACAGAGCAGACCTCACGAAACAGGGTAATGTATGAAAGCCTTAATCCGGTAGGACCCAAGCCCTTCCTGCACGTCAGCTCATTGGCGGGAGGAAGAGAAACAGAGCAGGGATGGGGTGGAAGCCTGGGACTGCTGAACACCTAGCCCTGGAGATCTACTTTGTGAGTGGAAGCCTATATTGTGTGGTGCTCTGGACATTGGGGAGCTCGGATGGGCGGAGGGCCTGGGAGACTGACATTCTGGCCGTTTGTGGAGGACAGTATACACACCCAGCAGCTCTGTGTCAGAGGAAAGGTGGGCGGTCTGACAGGCTTCCTAGCAGCGAGAGGGCTGTTGAAGGGGTGGAGTTTGCACAGAGCTTGCTGCATGGGAGAAGGGAGAGCTGGACAAGGTTGCCTGGGCATGCTTTGCCCAGCTGGTTGGGAACTTTGAGGAGCTTCAGGTGCTCTAACCCCTGGCTGCCTACACAGCTGCCACTGTGACACACAGCCTGACGAGCCTTCATACTGGCCTGCAGGCACCTGCTCACAAACCCACAGTCACTGCACTGGCGTCAGGCCAGCCAGAGGGAGGCCCCACCTACAACAGCTAGAGATGAAAAGCACAGAGGTTTGCACATGTGTGCTTGGCCCACTGGCTCTGGCACTGGAGACAGGCACCACAGACAGGAATTAGGAAACAGATCTTTCCTCCCCCCAGGCACCAGCTCTGCTCCCCTACGACCACCAACGTCACTCTAGGGGCTCAGGAGCTCCAGACTGGAGCTTCTGTGCACTAGTGGGCACCACACAGAAATATGAAACGTCAAAAGAACATGGTTCAGACCAAAATCTCACAAACTCCAGAAAAAGACCCAAATGAAACTTAACTCACCAATCTTCCTGAAAGAGAGTTCAAAATAAAAATTATAAACATGCTTATGGAGGTAAAGAAAAATATTCAAGAACTCAGGAACGAATTTAAGTTGGAGATTCAATCACTAAGAAATTCTATATCTAAAATGAAACATATAATGGAGGGATATAAAAGCAGATTAGATGTAGTAGAAAAGATGGTAAATGGAACAGAAATTAGAAAAGAGGAATACAAAGAAGCTGAGGCACAGAGAGAAAAAAGAATCTCTAAGAATAAAAGAATATTGAGAGAACTGTGTGACCAATCCAAACAGAACAATATTCACATTATAGGGGTACCAGAAGAAGAAGAGAGAGAAAAAGGGATACAAAGCGTTCTTGAGGACGTAATTGCTGAAAACTTCCCCAATCTGGGGAAGGAGATAGTCTCTCAAGCCATGGAGGTGCACAGATCTCCCAACACAAGGGACCCAAGGAAGACAACATCAAGACATATAATAATTAAAATGGCAAAGATCAAGGATAAAGACAGACTTTTAAAAGCAGCTAGAGAGAGAAAAAAGATCACATACAAAGGAAAACCCATCAGGCTATAATCAGATTTCTCAACAGAAACCGTACAGGCCAGAAGGGAGTGGCATGATATATTTAATGCAATGAAGCAGAAGGGCCTTGAACCAAGAATACTCTACCCAGAAGGTTATCATTTAAATTTGAAGGAGGGATTAAACAATTTTCAGATAAGCAAAAACTGAGAGAATTTACCTCCCACAAACCACCTCTACAGTGCATTTTGGAGGGACTCCTACAGATGGAAGTATTCCTAAGGTTAAACAGATGTCACCCAAGGGCTAGACAAAGAGTACAGAATATGATTCATAACATACAAAGAATGGAGAAGGAAGAAAAAGGAGGCAAAAAAAAAAAGCTTTAGCTTGTGTTTGTAACAGCATACAAAGTGAGTTAAATTAGACTGTTAGATAGTAAGGGATTTACCCTTGAACCTTTGGTAACCACGAATCTAAAGCCTGCAATGACAATAAGTACATAACTATCGATAATCACCCTAAATGTAAATGGTCTGAATGCACCAATCAAAAGACATAGAGTTACTGAATGGATTAAAAAAACAAGACCTATCTATATGCTGCCTACAAGAGACTCACTTCAAACCCAAAGACATACACAGACTGAAAGTAAAGGGATGGAAAAAGATATTTCATGCAACTAATAGTGAGAAAAAAAGCAGGAGTTGCAGTACTTGTATCAGACAAAATAGACTTCAAAGCAAAGAAAGTCACAAGAGACAAAGCAGAACATTGCATAATCATGAAGGGGTCAGTCCAACAAGAGGATATAACTATTATAAATATCTATGCACCCAACACAGGATCACCTACATATGTGAAACAAATACTAACAGAATTAAAGAGGGGAATAGAATGCAATGCATTCATTTTAGGAGACATCAACACACCACTGACTCCAATGAACAACCAGACAGAAAAGAAGTAAAGAAACAGAGGCACTAAGCAACATATTAGAACAGATGAACCTAACGGACATCTACAGAACACTCCATCCGAAAGCAAGATACACATTCTTCTCAAGTGCACATGGAACATTTTCAAGAATAGATCATATACTAGGCCACAAAAAGAACCTCAGTAAATTCAAAAAGACTGAAATTGTACCAACCAGCTTCTCAGAACACAAAGGTATGAAACTATAAATAAGTTACACAAAGAAAATGAAAAAGCCCAAACACATGGAGGCTTAATAACATGCTCCTAAATAATCAATGGATCAATGACCAAATAAAAACAGAGATCAAGCAATATATGGAGACAAATGACAACAATAATTAAACACAGAAAAATCTGTGGGATGCGGCAAAGGCTAGGCTAAGAGGGAAATATATTGCAATACAGGCCTACCTCAGGAAAGAAGAACAATCCTAACTGAACAGTCTAAACTCACAATTAACGAAACTAGAAAAGGAAGAACAAATGAGGCCCAAAGTCAGTAGAAGGAGGGATATAATAAAGATTAAAGCAGAAATAAATAAAACTAAGAAGAATAAAACAATAGACAGAATCAATGAAAGCAGGAGCTGCTTCTTTGAGAAAATAAAAAAAATAGATAAACCCTTAGCCAGACTTATCAAGAAAAAGAGAGTCTACACACATAAACAAAATCAGAAAGGAGAAAGGAAAAATCACTACAGACACCACAGAAATACAAGGAATTATGAGCGAATACTATGAAAAATTATATGGTAACAAACTGGATAACCTAGAAGAAATGGACAACTTTCTAGAAAAATACAACCTTCCAAGGCTGACCCAGGAAGAAACAGAAAATCTGAATAGACAAATTACCAGCAAAGAAATTGAATTGGTAATCAAAAAACTACATAAGAACAAGAGCCCTGGACCTGACAGTTTCACTGCTGAATCTTATCAAAAATTTAGTGAAGACCTAATTCCCATCCCCCTTAAAGTTTTCCAAAAAGTAGAAGAGGAAGGAATACTCCCAAACTCATTCTACAAGACCAATATCACTGTAATACCAAAACCAGGCAAAGACACCACAAAAAAAGAAAATTACAGACCAATATCCCTGATGAATATAGATGCAAAGATACTCAACAAAATATTAGCAAACCAAATTCAAAAATAAATCAAAAAGATCACCCATCATGATCAAGTGGGATTCATCCCAGGGATGCAAGGATGGTACAACATTCGAAAATCCATCAACGTCATCTATTACATCAACAAAAACCACATGATCATCTCCATAGATGCTGAAAAAGCACTCGACGAAATTCAACATCCATTCATGATAAAAACTCTCAACAAAATGGGTATAGAGGGTAAGTACCTCAACATAATAAAGGCCATATATGACAAACCCACAGCCAACATTATACTTAACAGCAAGAAGCTGAAAGTTTTCCTTTAAGATCGGGAACAAAACAAGGATTCCCACTCTCCCCACTTTTATTCAACATAGTACTGGAGGTCCTAGCCACAGCAATCAGACAACACAAAGAAATAAAAGGCATCCAGACTGGCAGGAAAGAAGTTAAACTGTCCCTGTTCGCAGATGACATGATAGTGTACATAAAAAACCCTAAAGAATCTACTCCAAAACTACTAGATCTAATATCTGAATTCAGCAAAGTTGTGGGATACAAAATTAATACACAGAAATCTGTTGCATTCCTATACACTAACGGTGAACTAGCAGAAAGAGAAATCAGGAAAACAATTCCATTCACAATCACATCAAAAATAATAAAATACCTAGGAATAAACCTAACCAAGGAAGTGAAACACCTATACCCTGAAAACTACAAGACACTCTTAAGAGAAATTAAAGAGGACACTAATAAATGGAAATTCATCCCATGCTCTTGGCTAGGAAGAATTAATATTGTCAAAGTGGCCATTCTGCCTAAGCAATCTACAGATTCAATGGAATCCCTATCAAAATACCAACAGCATTCTTCAATGAACTAGAGCAAATAGTTCTAAAATTCATATGGAACCAGAAAAGACCCCAAATAGCCAAAGCTATCCTGAGAAGGAAGAAGAAAGCAAGGGGAATACGCTCCCTGACTTCAAGCTCTACTACAAAGCCACAGTAATCAAGACAATTTGGTACTGGCACAAGAACAGACCCACAGACCAATGGAACAGAATAGAGAGCACAGATATAAACCCAAAGATATATGGTCAATTAATATACGATAAAGGAGCCATGGATATACAATGGGAAAATGACAGCCTCTTCAACAGCTGGTATTGGAAAAACTGGACAGCCACATGTAAGAGAATGAAACTGGTTTACTGTTTAACCCCATACACAAAAGTAAACTCAAAATGGATCAAAGACCTGAATGTAAGGCATGACACCATGAAACTCTTAGAAAAAATTATAGACAAAAATGTCTTGGACATAAACATAAGCAACTTCTTCATGAACATATCTCCCCAGGCAAGGGAAATAAAAGCAAAAATGAACAAGTGGGACTATATCAAACTAAAAAGCTTCTGTACAGCAAAGGACATCATCAGTAGAACAAAAAGACATGCTACAGTATGGTAGAATATATTCATAAATCACATATACGATAAGGGGTTGACATCCAAAATATATAAAGAGCTCACGCACCTCAACAAACAAAAAGCAAATAATCGAATTAAAAAATGGGCAGAGGAGCTGAAGAGACACTTCTCCAAGAAGAAATTCAGATGGCCAACAGGCACATGAAAAGATGCTCCACATCATTAATCATCAGAGAAATGCAAATTAAAACCACAAGGAGATATCACCTCACACCAGTTAGGATGGCCAACATCCAAAACACAAACAACAAATGTTGGCAAGGATGTGGAGAAAGGGAAACCCTCCTACACTGCTGGTGGGAATGTAAACTAGTTCAACCACTGTGGAAAGCAGTATGGAGGGTCCTCAGAAAACTCAAAATAGAAATACCATTTGACCCAGGAATCCCACTCCTAGGGATTTACCCTAAGAATGCAGCAGCCCAGTTTGAAAAAGACAGATGCACCCCTATGTTTATCGCAGCACTATTTACAATAGCCAAGAAATGGAAGCAACTTAAGTGTCCATCAGTAGATGAACGGATAAAGAAGATGTGGTACATATACACAATGGAATATTATTCAGCCATAAGAAGAAAACCTACCATTTGCAACAACATGGATGGAGCTAGAGGGCATTATGCTCAGTGAAATAAGCCAGGTGGAGAAAGATAAGTATCAAATGATTTCACTCATCTGTGGAGCATAAGAACAAAGGAAAAACTGAAGGAACAAAACAGGGGCAGACTCACGGAACCCAAGAATGGACTAACAGCTACCAAAAGGAAAGGGACTGGGGAGGATGTGTGGGAAGGGAGGGATAAGGGGGGAATAGGGGGATTACGATTAGCACACATAATGCAGCAAGCAGGGGACACAGGAAATGCAGTATTTATAGAAGACAGGTAATGATTCTATAGCATCTTACTACACTGACAGACAGTGACTGTAGTTGGGTATGTGGGGGGGACTTGATAATAGGGGTCTAGTAACCATAATGTTGTTCAAGTGATTGTACATTAATGATACCAAAATAAAATAAATAAATAAATAAGTAATATACCAGCGACTGCTTTTTCTTTGAGAAATAGACCAAGCATTTCTCTGTGAAGATTTCCAAATGAACACAGAGCCACAGGACCAACATTAGAACACTCTTCTCTTGGGAAGGAGGATCAACCTCCCTCAAAACCATTTTCTCAACACTGAGGGACACTTAGAAAAAAACAGTGTGATAAGAAAAATGCACACTGAGGGACAACAACCTGAAAAACTTGAATCTTTAAGTCTTTTTAAGCAGGCTACACCAACAAGCCTCATTGGCAGAATCTCAGGGACATGAAGTAACATCTCCACATGTTTTGAGGAAAACTGGGGAGGGGCTGGTGTGCTCCACTGGCAGCTACAAGACATACCAGCATTCCCTGGGCCTATAGTCAGTGCCTCCTTAGGCCGTCACTGCTTTTCACACACACACACACAGTGCTGGGTGTGAAGAGCCCTTAAAAGTGCCAAGCTTTTCATTTTGGTCATTTTATCATGCAAAGGCTGCACAGGGAAACAAACAGATCTGTAAATTAAAGTGGAAGCAAGAGGGAATTAATTATACAACTGATGGGAGTTGGGCAGCCAAAAAAGACAACCTCCAGATTAGCACCAGCAGGAAGCCATGGCCACTGGTTGGCTGGAGGGACAAACAGAAACAGTGGTATTACTACAGTCCCAAGGCACCTGGCAGAAGCATTTTAAAACCTCAGGGAGCTTGTTAGAGTGAAAGCTGGGGCCACACAACTACTGCCAGGGCACTGCCCAGGAAAATGCAGTACTGGGGGAAGGGTGCCCTGTAGCCTCTCCCTTCCTCCCTGCTCTGAATTCCTACTGCTGCCTCACACTGGTGGAGCCCAGCCAGGTACCAGCAGACACGGAAGCCTGAGAAACACAGCCTGGAGGGATCAGCTTTCCTGTGCCCCAGCACAGAGCAGGGGCAGGGCGAAAACTAGATCTGCAGGCAAACAGGGACAGGGTTGCACGCTCCTGGTGGTAATGTCAACAAGGAACTACTGGTACAGGACAGAGAGGTCACCTAGATTCAGAAGCTACTCCTAAGCAGGGTTTCTGAGGGAGCCATGACTTGCCTTTCCAACCCGCCTTCCCATACTTCCTTCAGGCACCAGGCAAGTGGGTCTTCTTTTTAGGCCCCCAATAACCAATTTTATTTTTCTACAGCATGCTTATGTAGGGCCTTTCCTTGCCTAGAGGCCAACATTTTTCTAACAGAAATCTTACATGCTTAAACATAAATTATTTGTTTTCCCAAACCCAGCTAATTAATTACTTCAACATTTGCTGAAGGGTATATATGTGCTAGGCACTGGCTAAGCAGCAAGGCTCTGATGACCAGTAAGACACAGTCTCTGCCCAGGAAGAACATGGTCTACAGAGAGGCAGGAACCACACACTGGTTTCTAAGCATGAGAAGGTAGGAGAATGCTTTCCGTATGCCAAGTACCTGGCTGTGGGCAGAACCTGCAGCCACCTCCCATTCTTCCTTCTTCTACAGGAAGATTTTTTAACTAGGCCATGCCACCAAAAACAGAAGTCTTCATTTCCAGCTAGCTATGGACACATGACTAAGTTCTGGTCAAAGAGAGTGAAGTAAAAATGGTTTGTGCAATTCCAGGAACACTCTTAAAAGGCAGGACATGCCCTTCTCTTTTCTTCCTCCTGCTGACTGGAATGAGACCCTGATGGCCCAACCTGGAGCAGCCACTTCAGAACTAGGAACTGAGGCCACAATCAACAGAACAGAAAGGAGCCTGGTCCTGACACTGTGGAGTACGAACCAGCTATGGACCCCCTACTCCTAGACTTTAACATGAGAACAAGTGAAGCTGATGTTTATGGCAGGAATTGGCCAGCTTTTTCTGTAAAAGGCTAGACAGTAAATATTTAGGCTTTGGTGGCCATATGGCCTCAATCACAACCTTCCACACTGCTGCTATAGGATGAAGGCAGCCACGACAGCATGGGCAGACCTCAAAGATACTGTGGGTTCAGTTCCAGGCCACTGCAATAAAGTGAATCTTACAATAAAGAATATCAAAGGAATTTTTTAGTTTCTCAGTGCATACAAATATATGCGCCATACATACAAATATATTACACTATGCTATGGTACGTTGAGTATGCAATAGCATTATGTTCTTTTTAAAAGTATCTTAATTAGGTTCCGGGAAGATGGCGGCATGAGCAGGGCGGCAGAAATCTCCTCCCAAAACCATATATATTTATGAAAATACAACAAATACAACTATTCCTAAAAGAGAGACCAGAAGATACAGGACAGCACCCAGCCTGCATCTACATCCGAGAGAACTCAGCAAACTGCGAGGCGGGTAAGATATGGAGCCACGTCCCAGCGGGAACTGAGCGCTCCCCGACCCCAGCGCACTGGCAGGAGGAGAGGATTCACAGCCGGGAGGGAGTGGAAGTACAGGCCCGTGAAATAACCAGCCCTGTTGATCTGCGCCAGGAACACTGACACACATCGCGTGGTGTATCGGGGATTGGAGAGACAGAGGGTGCAGGATCTGAGCCGGGGAACACACCAGGTCCTTGCAGCCGGCTCCCCGGGACAAAAGAAAAGCGCGTGTTTGTTTTAGCGGTCTTAAAGAGACAGGGGCCCAATGGAGTAGCAGGATCGTCCAAGTGCACTCAGCCCAGCAGGCAGGGAGTCCTGGGGAATTTCGGACACTTTGGTTGGCAACTGGGAAAAAGTAGCCGCACTGAGACTTCTCACAGAGATCAGCAGCCTCCCATTCGTTCCCGCCCCGGCCAGAGCTACAAAGGGCCCTGTGGAGCGGCACAGCAGCGGCTGCGGAATAGTGGAGCAACAGCGCCACCTACAGCATCCTCACAGAATCTACTCCCGGTGGGCGTTTGTGGTTTTTTTGTTGGTGTTTTTTCTTTTCTTTTCTTTTCTTTCTTCCCTTTCTCTTTTCTTTCTCTTCTTTCCTTTTTTTTTCTTTTTTTTTAAAGTCTTAAAGAGCCCAGCTGACATATGTGGCACGTATCAGCAACCACTTCTATCGCCATGAAAAGACAGAGGAATATGGTATAAACAAAGCTTATATAGACCCAGACACCAGAGAGGGAGTCTGAAGGGATGGAAGTGCACAGACTTCCTGAAAAAGAATTCAGATTAAAAGTCATAACCATACTGATGGATCCACAGAGAAATATGCAAGAGCTGAGGGAGGAAGTGAGGGAAGTGAGGAAAGACAAAGCAGAAATCAGACAAGCGATCAACGGGCTTAGCAGCAGACTGGAGGAGATGCAAGAGACTGTTAATGGAATAGAAATCAGAGAACAGGAATACAGAGAAGTTGAGGCAGAGAGAGATAAAAGGATCTCCAGGAATGAAAGAATATTAAGAGAACTGTGTGACCAATCCAAATGGAACAATCTTCGCATTATAGGAGTACCAGAGGAAGAAGAGAGAGAAAAAGGGATTGAAAGTGTCTTTGAAGAAATAATTGCTGAAAACTTTCCCATGATGGGGAGGAAATAGTCTCGCAGTCCACGGAAGCCCAGAGACCTCCCAACACAAGGGACCCAAGGAAGACAACACCAAGACACATAATAATTAGAATGACAAAGATCAAAGATAAAGACAGAGTATTGAAGGCAGCTAGAGAGAGAAAAAAGATCACCTACAAAGGAAAAACCATCAGACTATCATCAGATTTCGCAACAGAAACCTTACAGGCCAGAAGAGAATGGCATGATATATTTAACATAATGAAACAGAAGGGTCTCGAACCAAGAATATTGTATCCAGCACAATTATCATTTAAATGTGACGGAGGGATTAAACAATTTCCAGACAAGCGAAGGCTGAGAGAATTTGCGTCCCATAAACCACCTCTACAGGATATCTTAAACAGACTGATCTAGAGGGAAGCACTCCTAAGGCTAAAAAGATGTCACCAGAGAAAATAAAATCATAGCAAAGAAAGCAGACCATCCAAATACTAACTAAAGGCAAAGAATAAAACACCTAGTATATAAGAATGAAGGAGGAAGAATAAGAAGGGAGAGAAATAAAGGAACATCAGACTGTGTTTACAATAACTTCACAAGAAAGTTAAGTTAGATTGTCAGATATCAAAGAAGCAACCCTTGAATCTTTGGTAACCACGAATCTAAAGCCTGCAATGGCAATAAGTACACATCGATAATCACCCTAAATGTAAATGGACTGAATGCACCAATCAAAAGACATAGAGTAATAGAATGGATAAAAAAGCAAGACCCAATTATATGCTGCTTACAAGAGACTCACCTCAAACCCAAAGATATACACAGACGAAAAGTGAAGGGATGGAAAAAGATATTTCAGGCAAACAACAAAGAGAAAAAAGCAGGTGTTGCAGTACTTGTATCAGATAAAATAGACTTCAAAACGAAGAAAGTAGCAAGAGATAAAGAAGGACATTACATAATGATAAAGGGGTCAGTCCAACAAGAGGATATAACTATTATAAATATATATGCACCCAACACAGGAGCGCCAGCATATGTGAAACAAATAATAACAGAATTAAAGCAGGAAATAGACAGCAATGCAGTCATTTTAGGAGATTTCAACACACCACTCACTCCAAAAGACAGATCAGCCAGACAGAAAATATTAAAGACACAGAGGCACTGAACAACACACGAAAACAGATGGACCTAACAGACATCTACAGAACTCTACACCCAAAAGCAAGAGGATACACATTCTTCTCAAGTGCACCTGGAACATTTTCCAGAATAGACCATATACTAGGCCACAAAAAGAACCTCAGTAAAGTCAAAAATATTGAAATTCTGCCAACCAACTTCTCAGATCACAAAGGTATAAAACTAGAAGGAAATTGTACAAAGAAAACAAAAAGGCGCACAAATACATGGAGACTTAACAACATTCTCCTAATTAATCAATGGGTTAACGACCAAATCAAAACAGAAATCGAAGAATGTATGGAGACTAATGACAACAACAACACAAACCCACAACTTCTGTGGGATGCAGCAAAGGCAGTTCTGAGAGGAAAGTATATTGCAATCCAGGCCTATTTAAAGAAGGAAGAACATTCCCAAATGAATAGTCTAAAGACACAATTACTGAAATTGGAAAAAGAACAAATGAAGCCCAAAGTCACCAGAAGGAGGGACACAATAAAGAACAGAGAAGAAATAAATAAAATTGAGAAATATTAAAACAATAGAAAAAAATGAAAACCAAGTTTGAAAAAATAAACAAAATAGATAAACCCCTAGCCAGATTCACTAAGAGAAAAAGAGAATCTACACACATAAACAGTACCAGAAATGAGAAAGGAATAATAAGGATGAACCCTACAGAAATACAAAGAATTATAAGAGAATATTATGAGAATCTATATGCTAACAAGCTGGAAAACCTAGAAGAAATGGACAACTTCTTAGAAAAATACCTTCCAAGAATGACCAAACAAGAAACAGAAAAACTAAACAGACCAATCACCAGCAACGAAATAGAATTGGTAATCAAAAAACTACCCAAGAACAAAACACCCAGACCAGATGGATTTACTTCTGAATTCTACCAGACATATAGAGAAGAAATAACACCCAATCTCCTCAAAGTTTTCCAAAAAATAGAAGAGGAGGGAATACTTCCAAACTCATTCTTTGAAGCCAGCATCACTCTAATACAAAAACCAGGCAAAGCCCTCACCAAAAAAGAAAATTACAGACCAATATCCCTGATGAATGTAGATGCAAAAATACTCAACAAAATATTAGCAAACCGAATTCAAAAATACATCAAGAGGATCACATACCATGATCAAGTGGGATTCATCCCAGGGATGCAAGGATGGTACAACATTTGAAAATCCATCAACATCATCCACCACATCAACAAAAAGAGGAACAAAAACCACATGATCTTCTCCATAGATGCTGAAAAAGCATTTGACAAAATTCAACATCCATTCATGATAAAAACTCTCAACAAAATGGGTATAGAGGGCAAGTACCGCAACATCATAAAGGCCATATATGACAAACCCACAGCTAACATCATACTTAACAGCGAGAAACTGGAAGCTTTTCATCTAAGATCGGGAACAAGACAGGGATGCCAACTCTCCCCACTTTTACTCAACATAGTACTGGAGGTCCTAGCCACAGCAATCAGACAAAACAAAGAAATACAAGGCATCCAGATTGTAAAGAAGAAGTCAAATTGTCACTATTTGCAGATGACATGATAGTGTACATAAAAAACCCTAAAGACACCACTCCAAAACTACCAGAATACCTGAATTCAGCAAAGTTGCAGGATACAAAATTAACACACAGAAACCTGTTCCTTTCCTATACACTAACGATGAACTAACAGAAAATCAGAAAAACAATTCCATTCATAATTACATCAAAAAGAATAAAATACCTAGGAATAAACCTAAACAAGGAAGTGAAAGACCTATACTCTGAAAACTACAAGATACTCCTAAGAGAAATTAAAGAGGACACTAACAAATATTGGCTAGGAAGAATAAATATTGTCAAAATGGCTGTACTACCTAAAGCAATCTACAGATTCAACGCAATCCCTATCAAACTACCAACAGCTTTCTTCAATGAACTGGAACAAATAATTCTAAAATTCATATGGAACCAGGAAAGACCCCGAAAAGCCAAAGCCATCCTGAGAAGGAAGAATAAAACAGGGGGAATTATGCTCCCTGACTTCAAGTTCTACTACAAAGCCACAGTAATCAAGACAATTTAGTACTGGGACAAAAAGAGACCCACAAACCAGTGGAACAGAGTAGAAAATCCAAACATTAACCCAAACATATAGTCAATTAATATTTGATAAAGGAGTCTTGGATATAAAATGGGGAGATGACAGCCTCTTCAGCAGCTGGTGTTGGAAAAACTGGACAGCCACATGTAAGAGATTGATACTGGATTACTATCTAACCCCATACACAAAAGTAAACTCAAAATGGATCAAAGACCTGAATGTAAGGCATGAAACCATAAAACTCTTAGAATAAAACATAGGCAAAAATCTCTTGGACATAAAAATGAGCGTCTTCTTCATGAACATATCTCCCCGGGTAAGGGAAACAAAAGCAAAAATGAACAAGTGGGACTATATCAAGCTGAAAAGGTTGTGTACAGCAAAGGACACCATCAGTAGAACAAAAAGACATCCTATTGTATGGGAGAATATATTCATAAATGACGTATCTGAAAAGGGGTTGACATCCAAAATATATAAAGAACTCACGCACCTTAACAAACAAAAAGCAAGTAATCCAATTAAAAAATGGGCAGAGGAGCTGAAGAGACACTTCTCCAAAGAAGAAAATTCAGATGGCCAACAGGCACATGAAAAGATGCTCCACATTGCTAATCATCAGAGAAATGCAGATTAAAACCACAGTGAGGTAACACCTTACGCCAGTGAGGATGGCCGACATCCAAAACACAAACAACATAATTGTTGGCGAGAATGTGGCGAAAAGGGAACCCTCCTACACTGCTGGTGGGAATGCAAATTAGTTCAACCATTGTGGAAAGCAGTATGGAGATTCCTCAAAAAACTCAAAATAGAAATACCATTTGACCCAGGAATCCCACTCCTAGGAATTTACCCTAAGAATGCAGCAGCCCAATTTGAAAAAGACAGATGCACCCCTATGTTTATTGCAGCACTATTTACAATAGCCAAGAAATGGAAGCAACCTAACTGTCCATCAGTAGATGAATGGATTAAGAAGATGTGGTACATATACACAATGGAATGTTATTCAGCCATAAGAAAAAAACAAATCCTACCATTTGCAACAACATGGATGGAGCTAGAGGGTATTATGCTCAGTGAAATAAGCCAAGCCGAAAAAGACAAGTATCAAATGATTTCACTCATATGTGGAGTATAAGAACAGAAGAAAAAACTGAAGGAACAAAACAGCAGCAGACTCACAGAACCCAAGAACGGACTAATAGTTACCAAAGGGAAAGGGACTGGGGTGGATGGATGGAAAGGGAGGGATAAGGGGGAAAAGGGGGCATTACGATTAGCAGATGTAATGTTGGGGGGGCACAGGGAGGGCTGTAGAACTCAGAGAAGACAAGTAGTGATTCTATAGCATCTCACTACGCTGATGGACAGTGACTGTAATGGGGTTGGTGGGGGGACCTGATGATGGGGGTAGTTTAATCACCATAATATTGCACATGTAATTGTAGATTAATGATACCAAAATAAATTATTTTTAAAAAGTATCTTAATTAAAAAATACTTTATTGTAAAAAATGCTAACCATCATCTGAGCTTTTAGCAACTCAACCTCTTTTGTTGGTAGAGGGTTTTGCCTTGATGTTGATGGCTGCTAACTGATCAGGGTGTGGCTGCTGAGGTTGAGGTGGCTGTGGCCATTTCTTAAAATAAGACAAAAACGAAGTTTGCTGCATCGATTAACTCTTCCTTTTACAATTTCTCTGTAGCACTTTACCCACAGAACTTCTTTCAAAATTGCAGTCAGTCATTTCAAACCTTGCTGCTGCTTTATCAAAGTTTATGAACTATTCTAAACCTTTTGATGTCATTTCAACAATCTTCACCAGGAGTCAATTCCATCTCAAGAAACTACTTCTTTGCTCTTCCCTAAGCAGCAGCTCCCTATCTGTTCAAGTTTCATCATGAGATTAATGAATTCAGTCATATCTTCGGGCTACACTTCTAATTCTGGTTCTCTTGCTCTTTCCACACCACCTGTAGTGACTTCTTCCACAGAAGTCTTAAACCCCTCAAAGTCATCCATGAGGGTTGTGATCTTCCCCCAAACCGCTGCTAACGTTGATATTTTGACCTATTCCCATGAATCATGAATGTTAACGGAATTTTGAATGGTGACTCCTTTCCAGAAGGTTTTCTATTTACTTTGTTTAGATCCATCAGAGGAATCACTATCCGTGGCAGCAATAAATAGCCTTGTGCAATGTATTTCTTAAATAGTAAGACATGAAAGTCAATATGACTCATTGATCCATGGGTTGAAAAATGGATGTTATGTTGGCAGGCATGAAAACAATATTAATCTCCTTGTCCATCCCCATCAGAGCTCTCGGGCGACCAGGGGTGTTGTCAGTGAGCGGTCATATTTTGAAGTAACTCTTCTGAGTAGAAGGTCCCAGCAGTGGGCTTAAAATATTCAGAAAACCATGTTGTAAACTGATGTGCTGTTTTCCAGGCTTTGTTGTTCCATTCATAGGGTACAGGCAGAGTAGATTTAGCATTATTTTTAAGGGCCCTCAAATTTTTGGAATATAAATGAATAAAAATTCAACTTAGTCACCAGCTGCAAAAGCCCCTCCAAGAGAGTCAGCCTGTTCTTTGAAGGTTTCGATCCAGGTTTTTAGCATCTCCATTCTAGCTGTGAAAGTCCTGGATGGCATCTTCTTCCAATAGAAGGCTGTTTCGTCTACACTGAAAGCCACTGTTTGGTGTAGCCACCTTCACTAATCACCTTAGATCTTCTGGATAATTTGCTGCAGCTTCTACATCAACACTTGCCCTTTGATATTATGGAGATGGCTTCTTTCCTTAAACCTCATGAATCAAGCTCTGCCAGCTCCAAACTTTCCTTCTGCAGCTCCTCACCTCTCTCAGCCTCCTAGAATTCAAGACAGTTAAGGCCTAATTCTGGATTAGGTTTCAGCTTAGGGGAATGTTGTGGTTGGTTTGATCTTCCATCCAGACCACTGAAACTTTCTCCATGTCAGCAATAAGGCTGTTTCACTTTATCATTTGAGCATTCACTGGAGTAGCACATTTAATTCCCTTCAGGAACTTTTCCTTTACGTTCACAACTTGACTGTGGCACAAGAGGCCCTACCTTCTCAGCTTTCAGCATGCCTTCCTCACTAAGTTTAACCCTTTTTAGCTTTTGATTTAAAGTAAGAGATATGCAATTTTTCCTTTCACTTGGACACAAGAGGCCATTGTAGGGTTATTAATTGGCCTAATTTCAATATTGTTGTGTCTCAGGGAATAGGGAGGCCTGAGGAGAAGGAGAGAGATGGTGGAATGGCTGGTGAGTGGAGAAGTCAGAACACATACAGCATTTATCGATTAAGCTCACCATCTTATATGGGCAGTTCATGGTGCCTCAGAACAACTACAGTAGTGACATCAAAGACCACTGCTCACAGATCACCGTAATGAATATGATAATAACGAAAAAGTTTAAAACACTCCAAGAATTACCCAAATATGACACAGACACAAAGCGAGCAAATGCTTTGGGGAAAATGGCACCAACAGACTGGCTTGACGCAGGGTTGACACAAATCTTCAATTTGTAAAAATGCAATTATCTGTGAAATGCAATAAAATGAAGTGCAATAAAACAAGGTATACCTGTGCATAAATGAATGAATATCACTATAGTCCAATAAAACTTGATGGATACTAATATTTAAATTCTATATAATTTTCACATCATGAAATGGTATCCTTTTCATTTTTTTTCAACCGTTTAAAAATATAAAAACCATTCTTAGCTTGTAAGCTGCATAGACAGCAGCTGTATTTGGCCCTGAGGACCACAGTTTGCTAACCCCAGGTTTAAATCACTATATTTTGGATTTGTTTCTTTAAATTGAATCTATACCTAGGTGATACACTGTTACCACATGAGGCAAGCTAGCAGGCACTCAGTAAATGCTTGTGGAATGAACAAGTAAGTGATACCCACTGCCCACACACATAAATGATGGAATTTTATGGAACACAGGGGAGAGACACCTCAGCCTGACTGGATGGATGCATGGGTGAACGTTTGCTGAAAGGGATGACATCCTGAAAAATTCTGAAGAGAAGGGTATTAGCCATGACAAAAGTAAAGAGGCAAGGGTGGGTGGGGAGTTGATATAAGTTTGGGCAGAAAAAGCAATGTGTCAAAAGCCCTGAGGGAACAGAAACCAAGATGTCTCTGAGTACCTGAAGGTGACTCCAAGTCCCAGGGCACCAGATGTGTGTGGGGCACCTCGGGGAGGATGTACCAAGTCCACTGAGGAATCTGACTCCCTCAGGGCAAGAAGGTCCAGTAAAGGAGCTGAAGCTAAGGAATGACATGACTACATCTACATTTTTAAAAAATGACTTTGGTAACAGTGTGGACAGACTGGAGGAAGGAGGTGGGAGGCCAGTCCAAACACCATCTTTACAAAGGTGGTCTTCATCTTCCAGGTTGGAATCGTTGTTGCCTCTGTGCCACCCAAAACTTTGTATGTATAGTACTTCCCATACACTCTTATAGACAGTAATATTTTCTACCTCTTTTCATGCCTCTTTTAAACTACATGCTTCTTGAAAACAGTGAACTATGTATATTTCTCTTCAGATGCCCCCAGCATATCTAGTGTAGGAATTTGCTCATAAATGTTACTGAACAAATACGTTTGATTCTAGGCGACCTGGAAGCATACTAGATTCAGAGCCAAAATTAAAGCAGCTAATTTTAAGGGACAGGTTATGACTATAAGGTAACAAAGACCTTGCCACAGACAGGCAGGGCTGTCATGGCAGCACTCTGCCGGCTGAGGCCAGAGCGGCCCTCCCAGCAGCAGCCTGGGCGTGCGAGAACCTCACCGGCATGGGGATCTTGGAGAGCTCTTTTCCGATGCAGTTCTTCATGATGCTCCACAAGTTGAGGCTGTAGTTTGGCTTGTATGGTATTCGAGTTCTCTTCTCCTTCTTGGTCTCTTCCAGCTGATGCTTGTACTAAGGCCAAAGACAAAGCCATTCCATCACCCACGGAGAACAGTAAACCCAGTATTTGTGACCTTCCCCTCCCTCATGCTAAAAAAATCAGTATTTCGTTTCCCTTAGCACTTTACCAGCAAATCCTTGGGAATCTCACCCAAGTCCATGACTCTTGGTAACTGCCAAGGAAGAGTTACCTGCTCATCAAGGCTGATGTCACTGCTGGCTCCACTGATGTTACTGCCAGTACGTCTACACAAATAAGGAATGTATGCAAGTTAGAACAAAGATCATAGCTAGAGTTTGGTCCCTGCCATGCCTTCACAGAGCAGAACTCTAAGCACACTGCACAAATGTTTTAGTGGGTAATTGAGTGCCGCCACTTACAGCAGAATATGTGTGCATTTTAACATCTCATGTAAAAAACCTCAGTTTCCCACTTACTTAAGGAAAAGGGCCCAGATCTTAGTAAACACTGACAACTACGACCCTCCCACTGAAATATTTCCAGCCTTTGATGGTCAAATACATTCATTTTTTTCAGGAGCCAAGGAGTACATACTTGTGGCCCAAATTTTCAGGCATGGTGATGATCTCAGGAGCATCGAAAAATTCATTCTCATCATCCTCATCACTCATGTCTCCTTTGCCAGAGCAGCACTGATCTACAAAGAGAAAAGCCTCATGTGTTTACTTTGGCCACATTTACTAAGCCCAGCACAACAGGATCTTTTAAGCACTAACCACAAACATGGCAACAAATGGTAGTGAGCAGTAGAAAAGCCAGAAGAAGTAAAGAGCTCCAATTGCACCTCACCTGCGTCACTGATTCTGGAGAACCTGGAGTTCTTCTGTTGACTGCAGAACCCCCTGGCCCGTGTCAGCACAAGTACCCAAGAACTAGGCGTCTTACCCTTGCCAGGACCGGCACTGCCAGGAGTGTTGGCTGGCAGCACCGTGGCTCCCCGGAACGCCCGCTCCAGATGGTTATGCTGCTTCGCCAGCTGCTCCAGTGTCTCTTCCAGCCGGATTCGCTGGTCTCTCTCATACTGAAGTGACTTCTGCCATTTTTTACTATGGGTCTGGGCTAACAAGAGGAAATCTCTGCAGGCCTGTATGGAAGAAGAGTTGGTAGGTGTCACCTCAACTAGTGAGAGATTCCAGAGGCCTCAGTGAGCCCTCACTGAGTAAGCTTATTCTGGGAATTTAAACTACAAATGACAATGAAAGGCTTTCCCTGTTCTCCAACAGTATCAGGGACAACCAGCTCTGTGATGCAATCAAGGTCAACCCCAGAAAAAATCACAGCGTGGTTGTCACGGTTCTTTTATATTTTCATGGTCATGAGGACCAAACAAATGCCAAGTGAGCAAAAAACCCTGACCAAGTACCTGTGGCAACATCACAAACGGCAGCTATGCAAAGTGCCCCAAAGAAGTCTAGTGACTAACAGAAAGATAGGGAAAAGCACGGAATAACTGCTTTCAATAAATTCTTGACTAAATTCAAGTCACCTAAACCTGAGGAATTCAGGTACTGAGAACAAGGAATCTTCACAGAATCAGACTAGTAGTTTTTATTCTGGTCACTAAAAGAAAACAACTGACCTTAAACATTAGGAGCCTACCTGATGAATCAAAGAAGGGATATGGAGCCAAAACACAGATCTGATCAGATGAGTCCCTTGACTGACTCCCTAGTGGTAACAGAAAGGGCCCTTCAGGAATGGCCACCACCTGCCGTGTATCCACCTGTCCAGGCGGCTGCACCCCTGCACTCTGTGGTGGAGCCACACTGAACTGCTCACCATCTGTTGGACATGCAGATTTATTTCAGGCTTGCCTACCATAGTATATGCTTTTTTGCTTTGCTTAGAATGCCCTCTCCTATCCCCTTTCTCTACTTGGCCAAGTCTTCTTCATCCTGTAAGATCTACAGCAAATGTTATTTTCTTCTGTGACATGTTCCTCCTCGGTCTCTACTCATTCCCACAACACTGTGCACATCCTTCTATTCTGCACCAGCTACAGCAGCTTCGTGACTGATTTTTCTGTCTCCAGATGGATTATGTGCAACATGGTTTATACCTTATTCAATTTCATATCCACAGCTCCTAAGTTAGTGGCTTTGAACACAGCAGAAGCTTAATAACGTTTGCTTAATAAATAAGTCAAGAAAGAAAGCAGTGTCAGCTTAAATGTCTACGCCCTATTACAGAGAAACTAAAAGGTAGATAGAGTATCTACTCCCATGGATTCGACCTTTCAACCTTGGCCTGTAGGCTACCGACTACAGAATCAGTAATTCCAGTTCTGGCCTCACGTAGCTTCAGATAAGAATATCTAATTGCCTATTCAATAGCTCAAAGTAATCTCAAAATCAGTGGGTCCCAACTCATCACAGTCCCTTTCTGGCTCTGCTTCTTGCTTTGGTGCCCTCCATCCCAAGAACAGTTCCACCTGCCCAAGCCAGAAAACTAAGAGCCATCCTTCATTCTTAGTTCTTCTTCCCTCTGCACATCCAATTATCAAGTCCTACTGATTCCTTTTCATTATTTCTGGAGTCTGTATACTCTCTCTATCTTCCCCACTCAGAGGCAGCACAGACTGCTTACTCTGGAGTTGGATTGCTGGGGCTCAAATCACAACTCCACTCCTCTATCTAGCTATGCAATTTTGGGTAGGTTATTTAACCTCTCTGTGCCCCACCTTCCTCATCTCTAAACAAAGAATAATAGTAATCTCAAAGAGCTGTTGCTTCACATGTAAAGCATTTAGAAATACCGGGCTCACAGTAAGCACTGAATCAGGGTTAGCTTTATAGATAAGCCTGCATCAAAGCCTCTTATCTTCTTCTAATCCACTGCTACCAAGCCCCTATAGCAGAACCTACACCCCATCCTTTCCCTAACACTTAATTCCTCTCCAGCCTTATCTCCAGTTACTTCCTTGTCCTATTAAGTCAGTTCTGAGCAGTTCCCAAACTTTGGGGAAAAGGGAGGGACCCACACATGCCACACCTCTACCTGGATTAACTCTTCTCCCTTACTTTCTTTTAAGAATACTGATCAAACTAAACTTTAGTGAGAGACAATTATATGCCAGGCAATTTGCTGAACACTTTATATCAATTATCTTATAAAAGCCTTTCAACATCCTTGTGAGCAGCTACGGTATCATTGCCATTTACAGAAAAGGAACTGAGGTCACAGAGGAAGCAGGTTGCCCCAGGTTTTATAGATACTTAACTGAGGCAGTTGTACTTCAGGGCCCCAAGCTTTATATTGCCTTCTTTCATAGGAAGACTCCCTTTGGTCTTTTGGAATTTAGTTAAGGTGTTACCCTCTTTAATCCTCCCAGTCTGAGCTGAACACCTCCAACGCACAGCACTGCACCGCAGCCTGTTCTTGTATCTGTCATGCACTTTGTGCTCCAAAATGATCTGCTGACTTCTGCCTCCTCACTAGAGAGTAATTTCCCTGATGGTAGGGCACATTCCACTGTTTGTTTTATGTCCCATAGCACAGGTGCCAAGAATCCAGAAGGTGCTCAATTGATGTTCACTGAATTAGTAAAGGGGTACAGTAATAGTGCCAGATTTCTCCCTTGGTTAATTCACTCTGGTAGTAAGAAAAGCTATATGCTAGGCAAGGGAGAAACTGAGGGAAATGTATTCTTCTTCTGATATAAAGTTGCCCTTCTAGAGATGTGAAGTGCTAGCATGTTAATTTTAAGGCCTTCCTGTCATCACCTAAAAATACAAAGGAAACAACACAGGGATTAAAAAAACATGTATTTCCAGCAATAACCAGTTATGGAAGAGGCACAGGCAGTGTGCCGGGCAGAACAGAATTAAAAATGGGACTTAACCTCTGCCTTTCATGGGATTATTCCCTTTGACACCAACTAGGGACACTTAGAACTTAGGGGAAAAAAATTGCCCCGAGGAACAAGGAGGGGCATATTTTCAAGAGAAAAGTCCAAACTAAAGCTTCAGTTTTATGAGGAATTTTTAAATCAAGGTGTTTTGAGCAAATTTTTCACATCAGAGTAGGAAAAAAACTATCATGGAGCAAGAGGTTCACTAGCACGGATAAAGGCAACATTCACTATCAGGAGACGGTTGCGTCCCGAGTCGTTCTACTTAAAAAGTATATTCTTTACTAGCGATGAATTGACCTGTATGGTTTATGGAGTCTTCTTGATCACATGAGGACCAGAAAAACAGGCACACAGTCACTAAGAAGTGTGATGCTTCAGAGAAAGAGCAGCAACTAGACATCTGAAACACAGGGTCAGTGCTGATTTGTAGAACAGTCCTGGGGAATAGCTGACCTTCATGCGGTCCTTAATGGACAAAGTGATTTTACACCTCATGTGAATCAGAGCACTGAAGGAAGTGTTCCACACTTCCGAAAATGATATGAAAATAAAGGTTATCACAACTGTGTATTAAGTAACCAAGGGGTTTTAAATGAGAAAAATTAGATTTTTTTGGTCACAGAAAAACACCTCTGATCTCTAGGAGCCACGTGAACTAAACCAGATCTGAACAGATGTCTTATTATGACTCCCCAAACAAGGGAAAATCTGGCCCTAGTGAAGTAATTTCATCCCCTTTAAGCAGCCTAGGGAAAAAACCCACATAAACCCTTTCCCAGAGTATGTTCCTCCTCTGTCTCATGAAATGTGCTCTACTCTTCTAATGTGGAGGCTAAATAAACTACCTGCCAGGGCAGAATCAGTCACCAGCAGAGCGAAAACAGCACTGTTGAAGCCATGAATTCATTTCATACCTACCCCCATACCTGAAATACGTCACTAACACCAGCACTGCTTGAGGTTTACCTACAGCCTTGCGCCCAAGCAGCTGAGATAGCAACAGGCACCCACGGGAGGAGTCGGACAGAGGAAGACGTGTTGGCTCTTTCTTTTTAAAAGAGAAGTGCCCAAGGGTGAGTATTTTTGTCGTATCACCCAGAACTACTCCTGAAATCAAGGACTAAAGATGGGACTAACTATTATTAGGAAGTTCTTGCCAGTACTTGATCCAGCCCCCACTTACCACTGTGGGGCAGACGCATTAGCAAAGTCAGGGTGAGACTCGAACTTAAAACTCAAGGTTAACACGATGGAAAGGATCTACAGAGACTTTAAGTTCCAAAGCTAGCTAAAAAATAAGTAAGTAAATGTGTAAATACATAAAACTGCAAGGCAGAGAAGTTAAGGGACTTCACCAACATCCCCATGAGATGTTCTGCTGGTAGCAGAAGCTGGGCTGGCGGGAACTCTGGGTCCCTCCCTAACTCCCAGGCTGGAGCCAAGTCCTTCTGACCACAGGAGCAGGGCATGCACATCCTTCCGTCTGCACAGCATGTTGTATTTCACATAATGAACAATGTAACCTAAGTCCCTTGGGCAGTGAGGCAGGACCTAATGTTCTATGCTATATCCATCAGAGTTTCCTCACACTTGGGGAGAATGAAATTTTGAAGAGGGAAAGAATGCAAAAGCAACACGGCCACCACCCACACTCACATTGATCATGGCATTGGATGTTATCCTAAAGAGCGTGGCCCGCTCGTTGACCTGTTTGATCTTCTCGTTGCTCTCAGCGGGCAGTCTCAGGGACTCCAGCTCACTGAGGGAGCGCTGTAGCGCCGTGCCATGCTTGGCGATCAGGTCATTGCATGTGCTCAGGTCCTCCACTTTGCTGGAGAGAGTCCGGAGGGTATTCTGCAGCTCGGTCTTGTCAGTTTGTGACACAGACTCTTCATCTCCTGACTCATCTGTAGGGGCGAAAAGGTGACTTATAGGACTCAGAACCCTACCAACTCTGCCCACAACCAAACTGAACTCCTCACATGTGAGCTCTGACCGACCCACAGCTGCCCATTCCCAATGATTTGTCCAGCGCACTCCATGGCCCACCTGTATCACGAACTCGGGTGGTTCTCCTGTTTTTCCCAAGGCACAGAACAGTAAGCATTTGTTTTGCTCATGCTTTTATTTTTCTTCAAGCTTTATTGAGACATAATTGACATGCAGCACTACATAAATCTAAATTGTACTGCATTATGACTTGGCTCACAGATACTGTGAAATGATTACCACAGTAAGTTTAGTTAACAACCGTCACCTCGTACAGATACAAAAAAATGAAAAAATGTTTCTTTCCTTGTGATGAGACGTTTTAGGATCTACTCTCTTAGCAGCTTTCGAATAAGCCCCACAGCAGTGTTAACGCTACTCCTCCTGCTGTACATTACATTCCCAGGGCTTATTTACCAAATAACTGGCAACTTGTACCTTTTGGCAGCCTTCAGCCAATGCCCCCACCCCACCTCTAGGGTTCTTGTTAAAGGGATAAAGTCTCCGGCTGCACCCCAGAACCTGATATGGTGGATGGGAGGCAAGGCCCGGGAATCTGTATTTTCAAAAATCTGCCCAGGTGAGGAATCAAACAGGGGGAATTATGCTCCCTGACTTCAAACTCTACTACAAAGCCACTGTAATCAAGACAATTTGGTACTGGCACAAAAACAGACCCACAGACCAGTGGAACAGAATAGAAAATCCAAACATTAACCCAAACATTTACAGCCAATTAATATTTGATAAAGGAGCCTTGGATATACAATGGGGAGATGACAGCCTCTTCAGCAGCTGGTGTTGGAAAAACTGGACAGCTACATGGAAGAGAATGAAACTGGACTACTGTCTAACCCCATACACAAAGGTAAACTCAAGGTGGATCAAAGACCTGAATGTAAGTCATGAAACCATAAAACTCTTAGAAAAAAACATAGGCAAAAATCTCTTGGACATAAACATGAGCGACTTCTTTGTGAACATATCCCCCCGGGCAAGGGAAACAAAAGCAAAAATCAACAAGTGGGACTATATCAAGCTGAAAAGCTTCTGTACAGCAAAGGACACCATCAGTAGAACAAAAAGACATCCTACAGTATGGGAAAATATATTCATAAATGATGCATCTGATAAGGGGTTGACATCCAAAATATATAAAGAACTCACACACCTTAACAAACAAAAAGCAAATAATTCAACTAAGAAATGGGCAGAGGAGCTGAAGAGACACTTCTCTAAAGAAGAAATTCAGATGGCCAACAGGCACATGAAAAGATGCTCCACATCGCTGGTCATCAGAGAAATGCAGATTAAAACCACAATGAGATATCACCTCACACCAGTGAGGATGGCCAACATCCAAAACACAAACAACAACAAATGTTGGCGAGGATGTGGAGAAAAGGGAACCCTCCTACACTGCTGGTGGGAATGCAAATTAGTTCAACCATTGTGGAAAGCAGTATGGAGGTTCCTCAAAAAACTCAAAATAGAAATACCATTCGACCCAGGAATCTCACTCCTAGGAATTTGCCCTAAGAATGCAGCAGCCCAGTTTCAAAAAGACAGATGCACCCCTATGTTTATTTCAGCACTATTTACAATAGCCAAGAAATGGAAGCAACCTAAGTGTCCATCAGTAGATGAATGGATTAAGAAGATGTGGTACACATACACAATGGAATATTATTCAGCCATAAGAAGAAAACAAATCCTACCATTTGCAACAACATGGATGGAGCTAGAGGGTATTATGCTCAGTGAAATAAGCCAAGCCGAAAAAGACAAGTATCAAATGATTTTACTCATATGTGGAGTATAAGAACAAAGAAAAAAACTGAAGGAACAAAACAGCAGCAGACTCACAGAACTCAAGAACGGACTAATAGTTACCAAAGGGAAAGGGACTGGGGAAGATGAGTGGGAAGGGAGGGATAAGAGGGTAAAAGGGGTATTACGATTAGCAGACGTAAGGCAGCAGGGGCACGGGGAGGGCTGTACAACTTAGAGAAGACAAGTAGTGATTCTATAGCATCTCACTATGCTGATGGACAGTAACTGTAATGGGGTTGGTGGGGGGGACCTGATGAAGGGGGTAGTTTAATCACCATAATATTGCATATGTAATTGTAAGTTAATGATACCAAAATAAATTGTAAATTAAAAAAAAAAAAGATAACAAGTTTCCATCAGTAAATTGTAGAAATGTCAAAAAAAAAAAATCTGCCCAGGTAATTCTGATGGACACTGAAGTTTGAGAACCAGTAACCTGGAGGACAGGATGGAGAAGCTAAATGGCTCTTGGGATTGGACTGAATTACTGAGCCTTTTAACTCTAGCTTGAGGGTTTCAACCCAGTCCACGTGGATTATTACTGCAAATCCACCATCATCTTCTGGGTGCTTGGTTGGCCATGTATGAAACAGTTGTGAATCAGAGCCCAGCTTTTGTAGCCAAAGTCCCCATCACCAAAAGATTCCTTAACCTATCTTTTCTGAAGGAGAGCCCAGGAACCACACAACAGGCTCCTCTGACACTAAAGTGACCACTGCACTGCGAGCGATGCAAGGTCTTCTGCTCAACAGCTCTGCAGTAGTCAGTCCCGTTGAGAGTGGCTGCACCTCCACTATCACTTTTGTACTTGACACTTTGTGAGTGCAAAGTACTTTCCCAGCACTGCCACTTCCTCTGGGGGAGCTAACATCAGCACTACATCAAAACAGAAGGAATAAGGAAAGATTTGCTCCAGCTGCTAGACAGGGAGGCAGGGCCACAGTCAAAATGTCACCGGTACCAAAAACTCACCACCAAGCAGTGAAATTTTCCTGTCACTGCTCAACAGATATTAAATACAGTATGGGAAACGGCAGGGGTTAAGAAAACAGGAGACAAAAAAGTCAGCAGGTGACCTTGGTCAGCTCTAGGTGAACAAGTGCAGCATGATTAAACTGTCAATATTTGGGGGGGAAATCCTACCATTTTCCTTGAAGAAAAATCTAAACATAATTAGATTGCTCCTTTTTGTGAAACTAAGGTAGCCAAATGATGACTTCTCACAGAAAATATCACACATGATGTTTCTGGCAGTCTGTGTTTCAGCTCAACTGACGTATAGTTAAGAAGGTATCAAGAGAAAAAAGTAAGGATAGATCCAAATTGGGAGCTGTAATAATCCTAAGAGTGACCTATCAATAAAATAATTATTTCTCAAAATTCTAGGTTAGTCAGTTGACATTAAAAGCCAAAAGGACAACTATTGTGCCTCTAGGGCAGTTTCCCAACCTCGTCAGGACATTTGGGGCCAGATACCATCTGGTTGTGGGGGGCCGCCCTGTGCTCTCCAGGGGCTTTAGCAGCATCCCTGGCCTCTGCTCACTAGATACCCATAGCAACACCACCCCTCAGCTCTGACAACAGAAACGTCTCCAGACATTGCCACGCATCTCCTGCAGGGCAGAGCTGCTCCATTTGAAAACTACACTCCAGGAGAAATACTGTAGGATGAGGAGGAGCCTGAGATGCCCAGGAGATGGCTGGTGGTTAAAAGACAAACAGAGGTAAAATAAGGTTCATGCCTAGGAAGGACAAAGGAAAAACTCCCCAGACACAGGTTCTTTGCTCCCTACCTGACTCTGCCAGCATCTTGACAGCCTTGGCCTTTGCCAGCTCCAGGGCTGTCACCCAGCGCTGCCGCTCCACCTCTGAGCTGGCCTTCAGGTGGTAGGTCTGAGCACCCCCGTTGGAAATGATGAAGTTGCAGGAGTCCTCCACAGTGATGTTGGCGGTGGCGAGGTTGATGGTGCCACGGCAGGTATGTCTCATTTCTGCCTTTGACCTGTGGTAATGAGATAAAGACAAGCTGAGTAGAAAGCTGACGGGTGGTTTATCCTTCACCACGTCCCCTTTCTTTTTGTAACTCGAAGCGTTTTGAAAATACAGTAGTCTTAGGAATCATCAAGTTCTAATATTTCTCTCAAGTGGCTTCCCGAAATTCCAGAAACCATCAGTAAGGATGTCCTTTCAGAGCCTGTAAGTGTTGTTTCTGAGTCAGATTTTATTGCTCTTCTGTTCCTCTCACCCTCAGCTCTTTAAAAATGGGCTTCACTAAAGCATAACTACATACAGTATTAATTCAGCAATTTAAATGTGTGATTTCAGTAAGTTTTGACAAGTGTATACAATTGTGTAACCATCTCCACAATCAAGATGTAGAACACTTCCGTCACCCCAAAAAGTTCCCTCATGCCTTTTGCAGTCAGGAATTTCTTTTTAAGTAATAAGTTATAATTAGGAAATAGTGCTTTATAAACTCAGTTAACAAAATTTCATTTAATAATCTCATTCCCTAAGAGATTAAGAAAAAGAGCTCCATTTTACATTTACAGAATAACCCACCCCTAACTGTAACTCAGCTCCAATGAGAACTGTCACACTAAGCTGAGAATTATACTGCAGAAGTGTAAGGCACACTTAGGTGGCTAGAGTATTAAATGCTGACAGCAGTGCAAATGATATGAAATAGGAATAACATTTTCTGTGGCTCTAAAGAAGGAATAATCACACAAGAATAACCAAATGGTATAATCTTTCTAGAATATATTCTTTCCTGAGGTCCACTGACCTCTATTGGTGGGAACTCCTAAGCCATCATATTAATGGCTAGGGAATATTCAGCAAATCTGGTCTCACAGGACTGGGTGTAAAAATTTTCCCCGTCTCTACTGACTGACAGCCCTATTAATAGACTAACTTACGAACTTTTCAGCACTACTGGGTGAAAGTAAGCTACAAGAGACTACACATAAAATATCAAGCTGCTAGCACAACTGAGTCTACAGTGCAAACTGTGCTAATTTTCCACCACCCGCTGGTTATGCCCAGTGGTCTGCCTGTTGAGACCACAGTTTCCTCTGACCAACTTGGAACATAAAGAGGTCAAAGTCCTTTGCCAACTGCCACAGTGCAAAACAGAGCCATTTCCCTTTCACTGGAGCCAAGCAGCCCAACACACCTGGCACTTCCAGTATTCCTGCATGCCAGAAATGACACACACCCCATCTCCAGAAATTTAAGATTTGGTATGTTTGAGAAAGTCTGTTTACTGTTCTTTGGAAGACAGATTTGCTATTGCTCAGTTTGTCACATGAAACTGGTTTTTCTTCCTCAAATGCACAAATGAACAGTATGGGATGGACAGGGGGTCTCGATGATCTGGGCCACTTTCCATCCCCTGCACCTGCCACATTGTAACGTGAAGCCCCGTTTTTGCTATTCTTACCTCCCCTCCCCCACCCACAAGCTTCAGTTACATTATGAATAATGCAGGCTGAATTTCAGGCACGCAACTGACAGGCCAGCTCACCCTTGCTTTCTATTCCAAAGGTGCTACTTGGACCTTCTACCACATTTCGCACAAATGTGTTGGTAACTCACACAAACCACTTCCTAGGGATCTCTTCTGCCTGGATGTTTGTGGACTTAAGAGGTTTCTCAAATCAGTCTGTAGCAGCTTTAAAAACACCAAGGAACCCTGGGAAGTAAGGTAGGCTTGAACTCAGGGCTGTTGGGTTTGGGCAGATAGATACACTTATGGTTATAAATGATAAGCACAGAAGCTGAAAAGACATGCTTTTCTGTGTGCAAGATAAGTTCTTCAGGCACTACAGTATTAGGTGGTATTTTCTGGTTAGGAAGTTCTTCCCTGAAAAAGCTAGCTGAAAAGCTAACCAGGAAAACTAATACTATGGCCCTATCACAATGTGTCCAGGAGAGCTGGGATTTCACATGTGGCTTTAAGAAATGGGCCATCTGTGTAACTGTATATAAGGAAGAAGATGATAGTTAAAAAGAGGGGAGTGGCTTGCCAAAGCCTATTAGGGCAATTCTTTAGAAAATGGGTGTAGTTAATACATGATCTCAGCTAATAAGGAAACAGTATTTTGAAAGGTATAAATAGGAGATGACAGGTTTTGGAAGCATGAAAAGCAGGAGGAATGACAACTTCGCTAAATAACTCCTGAGAAGTGGGGACCTGAAGAACTCTGTAGGGAAGAATAAACTCCCAATATAGTTGGCAGGAAGTATTCCAATGTGATTCCGAGGGTAGTGCACAGATTGGATTAACCCTGGATCCTGCGGCTTGGTTGCTTCGTGGGTGGGACCATGCCAGGACAGGCCCGTGGCATATTTCCCAATATGTGGTTTGGTATGTTTTGGAAGTTTTACCTGTACACAGACAGGTACCACTAGCTCTTATAAGAGAGAAGTTAAAAGTGGTTACAAGTACTTGAAGAGACAGCAACACAGAAGTCATTAATGTCCAATCAAGTTCAACACTGATCAAGACTGGTACTGATCAATCAATCAACTGGCCTGGAAAGTGGATCTGGTAAGAATTTGGATGCAGGGGAGAAGGACCACACAGTAAGGCCCTCAGCTAAAAACCTAACTTCCGAGAATGGGGAATCAGTGTGAATAGTGACATACAAGCCAAGTTAGGATATGAATCAGCTGAGCATTAGAATGATTGTCAATGTAAGAGGAAAACTTGAAGTTGAGTAGGGGAAAATTTTTGGAGCAAAATGAAATTTTAGATTTGTGATCTTAAACTGATATTCCTGGATGAGTAATTAGAAAGGTTAAAATTAAAATAAATTCTGAATAATGCAAATGATATACATAACTGTTCACAATTAATGTCAGTTAAGCAGAAAGGATGTGTTAACACATTTTCCACTGTCAGAGACCCAGTAAGAACATGTTCCTACTTCAACCATGTCCAACTCCCACCTTCAATTTCCCCTCAAAATTCTCTAAGAGCCAATACAATTGGAGTGGACAGAAAATGATTCACTCACCCAACTGTCCTGGTGGCAGAGTAACTACTAGCAGAGAAAAAGAAATAGCAAACTGCTCTTAACAGTGCTTGGAGTCCCAAATAGGATGGTCTTTACAAAAAGATTTCAATCAGAAATGCCATTATAGCAAGCAAAGTCTCCCTTAAAGGAGATTTTTATACATTTGTATAAAATACACATAGTAGTCATGATCTATAAACTTACTTACTACATAGTTAAGTAATTATCTCTGTATCTGATTGATTCATTTAACACTAACCTGGATTTTAGGTTATGTCAGTGTGAACAGAACTAGTTTCAAATCCTGACTCCTCAAGACCTTGGGAAAACTGCCCAAGCTAGTCTCAGTTTCCTCATCAGTAAGATGGAAATATCTCCTAATTCCCAGAGTTGTTGAGAATCAACGAAATATCATATGTGAAACACCTATCCAAAATGTCCAGCTCCTAGATGTTTATGTCCCGTCTCCCACATCTGGTATCTTAACCTGTCTATGGTATCATGAGTAGCCAAAACATCTTATGGCAAGATTGTGAGTCACCATAAATATATATGAAACATTCCAAAACAAACATTGTTGAACAGAAGTAATCACACCAAAGATATGGATTCTTCTTTTCAAATAACCTAAGGAATCAGAGACCCCAGAAATTCCCATAGGAGGAGGTGGGTCCAGCAAAAATAGAAGATGCACTGAGTGCACATGTCCATTCTGGGCTGTCCAGAAGGCAAAGCCTGGAGAGATAAGGAAAACAGGGGACAAATACCAAGGCTACTCTGTGCCTGGTGTCCTTGTGCCTCAATTTGGAGAGAGCAAAGGCCGGTACATCCAGGACTGCTAATAACCTTGAATTCTAGAGACTTAGCACAGACAGCCTAAGACTTGGGACTAGCATAGTAAGTCCCTTGAGAGCAGTGCTGGGGCTTTGCTCTCCCATATGTTCCCCTGAACACCTACTACAGCACCTTCCTTGCAGAATTAATCACTACAGCGTTGTGCTGGTGGAAATACAGTGGAAGAGTGGGTCATCTCCAAAAACTGGAAAGGACAGAGAACGAAGGGAGGTCTGGCACCAAGGGTAAGGAAACCAGGTAGAGGGTAAGTCCTGGGGCATTCACTCTCGTGCTGGTGGGCTCGTGTCGCGGGCTGTCAGTGCGCGCAGGTGACGAAAAGGGGGCCTGGGGCGACCTTGGCTGCGGCGCCGGCTCGAGAGGGTGACGGCACGGGGACTGTGGGCTGCGGTGGGGGACGGGCACCCCGGAAGCAGTTACCTGTAGTAGCTCAGGAGCCCGTTGCTCAGCACGAACCACCGCCGCTGGTAGCCTTTGATATAATTGGTCCATTTGAAGAGCCAGCCCTCTCGAGCTGAGCCAGAACCCCCAGCGCCCGAGCCGCCCGCCGGCGGCGCAGGGGCTGGGCCCGCAGCCGCCACTCCACCGGCCCCGGAGCCAGGACCGCCCGCGGCCACTGGGCCCAGGGCGGCCCCGGGGCCTGGCCCGGAGTCTCCGCGGCCGCCGCCGCCGCCTCCTCCTACCACAGGGGGGCCAGCGCCGCCGCCGCCGCCCGGAGCTGCAATGGCTGCCGGGCCTGGCCCCACCACTCCTCTCAGCTCAGTCGCCGCCATGAGCCGCCGCCGCCGCCCGGAGATACAATGCCGGAACCGCCTACGAGAGCCGCCGTCGCCGCCGGGAGCGCCCCACTCGGCTAGCGCCTCAGCCCCCGCCGCGCAGCGTCCCCGCCCCGCCAGGCCCGCAGCGGGGAGGAGGGCTCGGCCGCCGGGAAGGGGAAGTCGATTGGTGGCGCTGAGTGTCACTTGCGAAGGACCCCTAGGACATTGGCATTGCTCGGGCCTGTCATTCCACACCACCCAGTGAGAGTCCAGCAAGGGGCGCGTCTGCCAGGCATGCCGTGATTGGATAAGATGAAGGCCAATCAGACTCATGTAGAAGCTCATTGGCGTTTTTCCGAAGTCTCTGGCGCTCAGGGAGGCCTCAGAATGCAGAGTGCCCGGCTAACTTGATCGTCGATTGGCTTGTGCTTCCGCCACTCACTTCAGTTTATGTTGCCGTCACTGCCACGTCACCCCCTCCCATCACTCTTCTTAGCGTCCTTCTTCCGCCCTTACGGATTGGTGGTTGGTATCAGCTGCTCAGCCTTTTCTACCATTTACTGAACGAGTTGAGGAAAAAGGTGGAGAGCCTCGCTTTCACAGCCCTACTTTTATTTATTATTGGTTGGTATGCATGTCATTCACATGCCGGCGGAGATTCGGGGCGGCTCTTTGAGGTGATTGGTTCCAGGAATTGTCTGTGAAAAGCCCTAAGACAACCAATAAAATCCTGGAAGAGCCCCTGGGGGCGTGCCCGTTTGCTGCCAGTTTCGGAGGAGTTAGTGGGAGGCGAAAGCGACTTAGTTTCTCAGAAGCTTTGGGTTCACCTCCGACTTAAGACCTCCATAGTTCCTTAAAAAGAGTGACTCTCAGCAGCCAACCCCTGATGCTCCCCTTTCTTGGGCCCCTTCTAGCAGCTGGCTCCTAGCGAGGCCCAGAAATAGCTTCCCCAGTTCGCTCCTGGATCCAAGATTCCTGATTCTCTTCCCTGGTTTGCTCATCATCGCACCACACCCCTTATCCTTGATTCTATGCTTCTTCTCACTCTGTCCCACGAGTTGCTGACTTAGCTGTGAAGAGAGGATGACTCTCGAGGACCTGACTTGATGTTCATTTTCTACCGATATCCTCCTCCAGACCCTAAAAGGCCTTTGTTGGTTTTAGCATCATAAGTGGGCGTGTGCATGCGTAACTGCACAGAAAATAGTTATTTTTGATAAACTTTGTTCACACATTTGTGAAAGTAACAGATTCAATAACTCATTTAACATTTAGATCTTGTAAACTGTTGTTACAAATGGTGCTTGGGGATCCGGCAACTGTTAAACAGTTTGCTGGTTCAGACCGGCAATAAAATAGCTGTTGGACACTGTTAAATCGCTTTTCCTTGGCAATGTGCTTCCAGCAGTAAGAAAATAAAGAAAAATATCCTTTTTTTAGAAAATGTTTTTGAAAGGAGAGAAATACTGAATTCTGGAGAGAGAATATACTTTGAAAACCTGCAGTTAGACTATTTGGGATTTTTTTTCTTCTTACTGAGCTAAAGTGGACCTATTTATGCGTGAGTCTTGCCTTTGCTCTTGACTTTGTGAAGTCACTTAAGCACTTCAAGCCTGTTTTCACTTCTGTTAAATAGGAATAAGACCTTACAGAGATGCTGTTGTGATTAAATGCATTTGGACATGATTGATAAACTGTAAGCAGCTACAAATATGTGAATGATGTTGCCAAACTCATCCCTCAGATTACTTCTTGACCATCACAAATGAGAAACACATACCTTTACAATGAGAAAGTCTGGCTGTTCCATCTTAACCCAGTTATCCATCTTAGCATCGTTAACGCTGAGACAATCAACATTTTTATGAGGCCCCTCGTGTGCTGTAGCATGAAGTGTACAGCATTGCTTAATAACATTTTCTTGCCAAAAATGTTAAATCTAAATTCAATCAAGGCTGTAGGTCTAACCTCTGGTTTTCAAGGGCTGGAAGAACCAGTTAAACGACACCCCCAAGGACGCAATCTGATAAATCAACTTGAGGCATTCTGTAAGACAACTCGTTTTAAAGAAGATAAGACAAAGATCAAAGAAAGTTTATGTCATAAAAAAGGGTTGGGGTAATTTTCCTAAATTTTAAAAAATGTAACTAAATGCTTGATTGTATTCTGGTTCTGAAAACAAAACAAAATGGCTTTTTAGACATTTTTGGGATAATTGGGGAAATTTAAAAATGGACTGATATATGATATCAGGCATTATGTAATATTGGTATGATGGATATGGAAGAAAATGCCTTTAAAATTTGGAGAAATGCTTAGGAGTAAAGAGTCATGATGTCTCTCATTTCCTTTAAAATGGTTCAGGAAAGGAAAAAATGAAAGAAAATAAGCCAAGGAAAAATAATACTTTGAAGTGCATACATACACTTACATCTATGTATCTACCTATATATAAAGCAAATATGGTAAAATATTGTTGAATATCTGTCAGAAGTATAAGGATGCTTACTGTACTATTCTACTTTATTGTATATCAGAAAAAACTTTTTGAAGGTTTTAAAAGGCTTAGCTGAGTTATTGTTGTTACCAACCACTACCTCCAGAATTCAACCCAGATTTTTTCAGCTGGCAAATGAGGCTCTGGACAACCTGGTGTCATTTCTCTTCTCCAGCCTCTTACTCTTTGGTCCTGATGGATGCCATGCTCTAATTAAATTGATCTATGCATCTTTACCCACGTGTGCCCTACACTTTCCCAGATTGGTGCCTTTGTGTGTGCCTTCCCTCCTCTCATTGCCCAGCACAATGCTCTCCCTCCACAGTCTCTTCTGATTTTCTGCCTAGAAGTAATGCCCTTCCCGAGGGCTTATAATTTCCTGTGACATTAGTTGTCTTGTCTTACAGTTATGTTCTTAACATATCACCTCTGCTAGAGCGTAAGTTCCTCCAGTGTGTGATATGTACCTGTTTCATCTTCGATTCTCTCATAATAGCAGGCAGCCTTGCATACTCACCCATTTAACAAGTATTTATTGAGCATCTACTAAATAACTTCCAGGCTTCAGCCAAGTGTTGGGGACAGAGTGGTGAAGGTATATATAGGCTCCAGTTCCTTGTAGAACACAAAGGAACTCAGGGACAGACATGTATTAACAAGAAACATACAAATGAATATATACAGTATTTGCACAGAGAAAATATGTGCGGTCCTTTTAGTCATATATACAGTACTATGGAGAACAACCAAGAGAGGAATAGGGTCGACCTGTTTCAAACAGGGATGAACTCTCTATAAGCGATCTGCAGGCCGGGGTGGAGTTAGAAAAGGAAAGACTGGAGAGAGTTATTCTGGTGTAAAGGCCTGAGGGGGAGGAGAGTGGTGGTAACAGGTGGAGGTGGTAGCAGGGACGGAGAGCCCAGATGTAAAAGGCCTAGAAGGTCTCCTGAGGAGCCGGGTTTTATTCCAAGGGCAACAAGAAGCAATAGAAGGGATTAGGGTTAGTGACCCCAATTTTTGTTTAAAATTATTACTGTGGAGTCACAAGAAATGAGAGGAGACAGCAATTAGGAAACTCCTGCAGCCTTTTAGGAGAGAAATACTGGTGACTTAATCGAATGTGATGGCAACAGAAATGGAAAGTAGACAGATTTGGGAACAGGAACAACACCTGTGAGGAGTTGAAGGAAACAGGGTCAGAGGGAGAGATTGAGTTCAGATGCACTTGCAACAGAGGCTCAGCTGGGGGGACACCTGGAGCTTGGTTGGCCTGTCCCAGGTGGCCAGACTGGAGACTAGATGGCCAGGTGCTTATACCACAGCACTGTTCAGTCACTGCATGTGGGCTGCATCCAAGAAGGGGCACAGTCCAGGCATTCCCTTCAGGAGAGGGCAATTCACAGAGGGAGACAGTCTTAGCTGTGACCCATCAGCCACCAACACTTTCAGCAGCTGGGGTGTAAGTACCCAGTCCTAAGGAGGGGATCTTGGCATCACTCCAGAGCATCCACTACAACATTAAGCCATTTTCCTCATAGGTCAGGACTCACATTATGTGGTTCCCTTAAATCACAAGAAAGAAAAAGCATATTGGACACCTGACAGATACCGTATACTTGCTAGTAAGCCTGTCATTATGTTTGCCACAGAGGCACTGTTGGTAGTGCTTCTTATTCATACTTTTTCTGAAAGCCCACTAGTTCCAGGTTCTGTGCTGAGCAGTGGAAAAGAGGGATGATTCTATCTGGTTGCCAAAGAGCAGTCAGCCTGGCATCCCTTGCTCGTGTCTCATTTTTCCTGGAGCAAGGGCTATGTTCTGGCCCCTTGATCTTCCTTTGTTCACATTGGTACAGCAGGATGATGAAATTCACAGAACTAGGAAGACACAAAAGTGAGGTCGAAGCTTGTCTTGCCAATGGGTTTCAGCCCCAGGCAAGTTCACTATGGATTCAATGTGACCAAAGAAATGACAGTAGTATGTTCTTGGGGTGAAAGGGTTATACCCAACTTTATTTCCATGGTGGCAGGTCAATCACTAAAATCTCATTCACTCAGAGTGAGTCTGCATGCAGCAAGCTGTTCTCTGCCTCTGGGCCTCTCTATCTGCACAACTGTCCCAGTCTCTGTCCTCGGCACTGTCACCACTCGAGCCTCTAGTTCTGTTCTCCTGCAGCCTTAGAGCTGTGCCACCGTGTCACCCAGAGTACTGGGAGGAGCTCTTTATAGAGTCAATAGCAACGTATTGCCCACACGTGTGTAGTGAGCTAGCCAACCAGGGACAGGTGAGAATCCTGACCACAGAACTTTCATTTGATCCACAGAGCTGCCAGTATATCAGAACAGGTTCTTTAAGAGTCTCAGAGGAAGTAATTCAACCCCCTACTTTTGGATTACAAGGAGGAGGTTGCTCCTAGAAAGCAAGGACCATATTCTGTGTGTAACTGATAGACAATCACACAGAGAGTATTGTAAAATTTAAAAGGGGGAGTTACATAACAACTCCATAGGGAAAATCACTTCTCTAGGCCTCTCGCAGTAGGCACCACTGATTTACTGAGGAACTATGGTATAATGTTTAATTATTCCATTTTACAGCCCTGACCAAAAGGGTCCAAATCCTGCTTTTTCTAAATGAATGTAATCTTGGGCTATTTACTTAACCTTTCACCAGTTTCCTTATGACCATATTAATAGCATTTATTTCTCAAGGTTTTGGGGAAGGATTACATGAAAATGCATGAAATGTGCCTGGTATATAGTAAATAATAAATGCTAAGTAATTATTAATTATGCAAGACTATCTTTGAAGTACAACATAACTAACCCACACGGGCTCCACATGTCTTCCTTGTGGGTATTAGACATGCCATAGCAAAGCCTAGAAATGCTAGGACTTCATATGAGGTAGAAATGGATTAATAAAGTCAAGGATAAGCCCTTTCACAAATATGTCATTTATTCACTGTCACACTCCCAGTTTTACTTCCCTTTTTACAGATTGGGAAACTGAGACTCAAACAAGTAAAGGAACTTGTAAAGGCAAAGCCACCATCCAAACCCAGTTATTCACAGGCCTATAGCTTTGGTAAGCTGCCCTTTATACTTGTGCCTTCAAATCTATTTTTTTCTTAATAACATAATTCAAATAGTGAAATCAGGTGTCATCAACACAATGAAATGACATTTCGTATAATTTGGATAACAGAAAATACAGTTTCTTTTATTTTACAAAAGTATCACTAGCCTGCCCTTGCTCCTATTGTTCCCAGGAATGATACTAACATTCAGGCTACATAAACCCTCCTGTTTTGCACCAGATAATCATGCATTTCACTTCAGAGAAAATGGAGGCTGTGGGTGAAGAAGTCTCTCAAATTTGTAATAATGTTTTTAGAAAGAGTGTTCAAAATTAATTTCTTTTTCTCTAATAGCACTTAATGAATTCTAATACCAAATATCTGAAAAAGGGCTTTGTAATAATTATGATTAGGTTTATTTGCAAATCAGAGACCCATTTATGTTGGTTTAGACACATGAGTTTATTCTCACATATATAAGAAATCTGGAGGTAGGCAGTTCAGGGTGGGTATGGTAACTCACTGAAGTCTCAGAGACACAGACTCCTTTCTCCTCCACTCTTCATTATTTTTGTTATTGAGATTACCTTTTGCCCCAAGATAGCTGCCAGAGCTCCATTCATCACAACTGCATTCTAGGCAGCACAAAGAGGGAAGGAGGGAGGATGGAAGTTCATTCCCTTCTTTATAAGGAGCAGTTTTGGATGTCCCATACAACATGTCTGCTTACTTCTCTTGTCAGATGGAGAAGTGATTGGAAAATGTAAATGTAATCCAAGTGTTCTATTTCTGCCACTCCCTCACTGCAACCTTGGGCAAGTCCTGTCCATGCTATCTCTCCTATTTCCTTCAAATACAAGCTTGTTATATAGTCATTATAAAAGAAATAAAGGGTTCAGAAATGTAAATATAGAAAATGAAAAAAAGAAAGAAAATGAAAAACCTCCTGTAATCACACCTTCCAGAAATGACTGTTGTCAACAGTTTTATTGTATTCATTCTTCTACTATCTTATGGATTTTAAAAATAATTGAAAAAATTTTAATGATGAAATATTTGATATCTATGCATTCTTAGTTTGCCATGGCTACCATAACAGAAAACCAGATGGGAAGGCTTAAACAACAGAAATTAATTTTCTCACAGCTCTGGAGGCCAGAAGTCTGAGATCAAGGTGTTGGTAGCATTGGTTCTTTCTGAGGTGTCTCTCCTTGACTTTTTGTGGCCATTTTCTCCCTGCATCTCCACATGGTCTCTGTGCCTGTCCTAATCTCCTCTTCTTAAAATGACACCAGTCATATTGCATTGTAACCCAACCTAGTGACCTCATCTTAATTACCTCTTTAAAGACCCTATCTCCAAATATGGTCACATTCTTAAGTCCTGGGTGGGGGGTTAGGACTCCAGTGTCTGAGTTTAGAGGGACACAATTCAGGAAGTAACACACACAGAATACACATGATGTATGAAAGTTATGAAGCACAATAGTAAAACTAATACCCATTGATCCACCACTGAACATAAGAACTATGAAAAGACCAATTTCCTACATCTTTTTCCCAATCCCATTCCCCTAAACACTGCCAAAGGTAACCACTGTTGTAAATCCACTAAAAAAATCTCTTGTCACTTTTGCCTTTTAAAGGCTGGGTCTTCTCATCCTGCAGACAAGGGATACTAGGGATAGTGCTGTTAAGTCCTCTCATAAATGGCCCTTTCTCTTGTCTATTTCCATCTCCATACAGCAGAGTGATTTTGTTTGGTATCATTAATATACAATCACATGAGTAACATTGTGGTTACTTGATTTCCCCCATTATCAAGTCCCCACCACATACCCCATTACAGTCACTGTCCATCAGCATAGTAAGATACTATAGAATTGCTACTTGTCTTCTCTGTGCTATATGGCCTTCCCTGTGTTCCCCCCTCCACGTTATGTGTGCTAATCGTAATGCCCCTTATTCCCCTTCTCCCTCCCTTCCTACCCACCCTTCCCAGTCCCTTTCCCTTTGGTAACTGTTAGTCCATTCTTGGGTTCTGTGAGTCTACTGCTGTTTTGTTCCTTATGCTCCACAGATGAGTGAAATACTTTGGTACTTGTCTTTCTCTGCCTGGCTTATTTCACTGACCATAATACCCTCTAGGTCCATCCATGTTGTTGCAAATGGTAGGATTTGTTTTCTTCTTATGGCTGAATAATACTCCATTGTGTATATGTACCACATCTTCTTTATCCATTCGTCTACTGATGGACACTTAGGTTGCTTCCATTTCTTGGCTATTGTAAATAGTGCTGCGATAAACATAGGGGTGCATATGTCTTTTTCAAACTGTGCTGCTGCATTCTTAGGGTAAATTCCAAGGAGTGGAATTCCTGGGTCAAATGGTTTTCCTATTTTGAGTTTTTTGAGGAACCTCCGTACTGCTTTCCACAATGGTTGAACTAGTTCACATTCCCACCAGCAGCATAGGAGGGTTCCCCTTTCTCCACATCCTCGCCAGCCAGAGTGATTTTTTTAAAAGCATAAATTAAATGTTTTATTTTGTGCTTTTTCCTTAAAAACTGCAAAGGTTTCCCATTACCGTGATAACAATGCCTTCTAGGCCCTTTGTGGTCACCCCACCCCCTCCCTTCACTCCAGCAACACCAACTGTCCATGGCCCTTGAAACCCTCACCATCACCTCAGGATCTTGGTCATCTTCATTTTGCATGGGATAATCTGCAGAGACATTGCATGGCCTGCCCTCTGCTCATTATTCATGTGTCTGCTTAAATGGCACATGTTCACTCAGGCCTTTCCTGGCCCTCTAAATTACAAATTCCCCATCACTCTGGACTTGGTTGCCCTTTGTTCTCTTCTTAGCACTTACCTCTGTAGAAGTGTCCCCCTCAGACTGTAAGCTGTATCAGAGCAGTACCTTCATTTGTCTTTGTCACCACTGTATCTGGAGTAATGCTGGTCACACAGGTGCTTGCCTTAATATTATCAAATTTTTCCTGACCTAGGGGTTATTGTGGTAAAACAAGGGACTGCATATTTTTTGAAGCAGGCCTTGCACATGCAGACGAATTTATTGCATTAAGGCCAGTCTTCTGAATAACCCCTTGAAGCTGTTTCTTCACAGCCTACTTCACAAACAGGCATTGATTGGCTGGATGTCTGCTAGGTGTTGCACGTGCTGGGTCTTGGCAGGCAGCAGTGAACTGCACCATTCTTGCATTCGTGGAGCTCACGTATTAATGCAATGAATTAATGAATGAACCAGTCACCTGTGATAGAATATACCTAATATAAAAATGCACTTCAAAATAATTGGGATACAGGAGAGAGGGTGGAATCAAGCAGTCTTTTTCTCCTTTGCAAAAATGCTTTAAGCAAAAGAACCATACAGGTAGGTGCCTGGCAGCAGCTTTCCTGTAACTGATCCTTACATATTGCGATTGACCTGGATAATTGTGACCTGAATTGTTTGTTTTTTTGACATTACTGAGAGGCAATTATTTACTTTGCCTACTTAAAATGAAGGCATTCAAATCCAATCAGAAGAACTTGAAGATGTGTCCTTAAGTGCTTATAGCTTTTCAGCTGCTCCTGTATAAAGCACAGGTCCTGGAGCAAGATCCCTCTTGTAGCTGGGACTAGACATGGAGCTTAAAACTTAAGGTTTAAATCCCAGCTTTAGCCCCTACTAGCTGGATAGTCTTGCTGATCTAGTTTTGGTAGTGTACAAATTATAGCTGCCCATCCTATTTCAAAAGGTTATAGAGAGGACTGAATTGGAAAGTAAGTTTTCTTTGTACACTATAAAATAGCTGTAACATGTTGTGGGTTTACCTTTGTTCACGGTTGAACAATGACAAAAGTATCTAAAGATCAAATTCTATCAATAGGGCAGCAAATAAATTATGCTGCAATGGCACAGTGGAACACTATACAACCACTGGAAAAAACAGGGTAGCTCCTACATAGTGACAAAAAGCTGTCCATGATGTATCATGAGAAGAAAAGTAAAAATATAATTATGTATGCATATGCATAGAGAAGTTACTTGGAGGGCAATACACTCTTAGCAGTGGTTTTTCTAGGGGTGCATTTGAGATACTTTTCTTTGTAAATCACATGCAGATTTCTCTCTGGTTCTTTCTTGGTATAAAATCTGAGCAATTTAAGATACTCTATTCACAACTAGGAAAGTACACATAATGCTGATTATCTAGCTCCCTTCTGTTTCCCAGCTCTCAAGTCTGATTTAGATTAATATTGCCTTGGAGGGTGAATGTGGCTAAGTTGGGAAGCGTGAAGTCACAATGAAGAACAAATTGATAAGCTCGCTGGAACAAATGTTGCCTTACGAGCAACATTTGCAAAGTAAAAAGCAAAGCAGAGGCTGTTGAGACCTGAGAACTTCAGAACTGTGCCTCTGCTGAAAGAAGGAAAAAGGTCAAAAAATGCTATTAGGTGACTTTAAGATCCTGAGTCCTCAGATTGAAGACTTGTTTCTATAAAAACCCACATGTTAACTCCCCAAGGATCACAGTATGAATATATTTAAACATTGCTGGGTGAAGAAGAAAAATATGAGAAGCCTTCAACTCCCCACTTCTGTTTCACATGCTGGATGGGAGATGGCATCCGCTCTCTGGAGGAAATTCAGTCACATCTTGGCCTTCCTGATTGACAGGGCAACTTTAGCAGCCAGCTGGCTGACAGTCAGACCAAAGCGGATCTTCCTGGAGATAGAGCTGGGATCTAGATTCCATAGTAGGCTTGGAAAAAATGCAATTTAGTGTCAGTATGGAAGCCTACTGGGAGATACAGCTTGGACTAACCAAAGTGGTTACTTGATTCCTCAACTGAATTCCTCACCTTAAATGTTCAGTAACGGAATACCTAACCACCTCTCTCAGGGGAAGTGGCTTGCTTTCACTTGATTTTTTCAGACCCCTAGCACATTCATCTGCTACAAAATCAAATGCATTGGCTCTGAAGTCAGTCATAACTAGATCAGACAACTCTGCCCTGCCACAAACTTATTTTCTCACTAGAAAATAGAGGGCTACTATTTTCACTTTTTAGACAATAACCCCTCTTTTAGTTATAATAGCAATGCGTGTTCATTGAAGACCATTTGGACAATATGAAAAGCAGGAACAAACACCTACACACAAAATCCTCCATGATTTCACCCCCTGAAGGCAACCACTATTCTTTGATCGCCTTTGATTGCATTTTTCCCCCTTACAGATCAAGTCAAACACATATACAGAACCTATTTTACACTCAACACTATATTCTTAATATTTTCCTGTGTAAATTCTTCAAAAACAATTTTTCTTTAAAAATATTTCTTCTAAGAATATAAGCATTTTCTCTATAAAAATTTGGAAAATACTGGAGAGCAAAAGATTGCTCCCCCTATTCCCACACCTACTGGATAGACACCAGTAATCTTTCAGAAGGTATCTTCCCAATATGTATTTTTTTATTATACAGCTGACCCTTGAACTACCTGGGGGTTGGGATTATGAAACCCTCCATGATCAAAAATCTGTATATAACTTCAACTCCCCAAACTTAATAGCCTACTGTTGACCAGCTTTATTTATGAACAGATAACATATATTTTGTATATCCTATGTATTACATATTGCATATGTTATATACTATTCTTACAATAAAGCTAGTGAAAAAATTTTCAAGTTGTTGCAAACCTCCTGTTTTCCAATGTATTTATTGAAAAACACCCACAAGTGGACCTGCACAAGTTCAAACCCATGTTGTTCAACTGTATATGCATTTTCTTAAAAAGGAATTGGATTCAAAGCACATATATTTTATGCTTTTCCCTAATACTGTATCATAAACACTTGCCTTGATTAAATATTCTAATTGTCCATGACACATGGATTATCACTTAGCCATTGTGATGTTGGGCATTTAGGTTATTCCTAATTTTTATATTATAAACAATGCTGTGGTGGTAAGTTATAATTACTTTTGACTCTTTCCTTAGATTTCTAAAGCCAAATTAGTCAGTTAAAGGCTATGAATAATATTTCTGAAGTTCTTCACATTGCCAAATCATTTTATTGAAATTTAAGAATTTACCTCACCAGTGTGAGTGGTAGCCCCAAATTCTCACTAGCATTATTTTAAAAGATGTTAATTTGATAGGTTAAAAAAATACTCTCTTGACTACTAGTGGGGGTGAACTTCTTAATATTACTTGCATTTCTTCTGTGAAAATTATTCACAAGTTTATTACCTATTTCTTGTCAGGGTCTTATTTTATATAAGATTACATACATTGATCTGTTTTCAATGCTGTGCCATATCATAAATTATTTTAATGCATCACCTATTTTTGACATATGTTAGCAGGGAGGTTGACATTGCTCTCATTGGTAACTGAGTCTAAAAAAACCCTTTAAGCACCTAGAACAAACACTATTTCATATATACTACATGACTCAAATATCAGTTTGTAGTTATTGTCAGCTATTGTTATATTCATAAAGTAGAAGCATTTACTTCTTCAACTCAAGTCTTTTCTCATGAGAAACAGAACATCTGTTTTCTGGACTAGGACCAGTATTTCTTAGACTGTGGTAGAGAATTGTTATCTAGAGGGGAGCAGAGGGCATGCAAACCTGTTTCTTCCTTGGCTTTCCATTAACCAGCCATGGGACCATCATGCTGAGCTTCAGCTCCCTTGTGTGTGGACCACAGGATCTCATTTCCCTTACTTCTGACCTTCTCAGTCTGGTCTTCAAAGAATGCAAGAGTAGCCCAGGGCCAGTTCCACCCTAACAAGGCAGGGCTATCTAATGAGACTTTAATGTTCCTTCATAAGAGGTGAGAACAAATCTTACGAGAAGACAGTTATACTCCCTCACAGGAATGAGAATATCCTTTTTGAGTTCCCTGCTCTACTGCTCACTAGCGTGTCACCTCAAGTAAGCTATTTAACCTCAAGGAGCCTGTCCACTCATCAGGAAAAAATAAACTATAAGTATGCACCCTACTTACATGTTAAATTATCCCCCTCCCTTTTTATCATTTTAGACTTTTATTTGCCTTTATTTGCTCAATCTTTTGTTTTCCCAAACCAAAGGCCTCACATATTTCTTACTGAACCAGTTCACTAGTGAAGAAGCATAGAAACAAAGAGAAAAATCATTTTTCCAGTGACACATGTTCCAACTGCCCAGACTGTGGTGATGATTCCAGCTTGATATGGTTAAGATGCTAGTGACCTGGACATAGCATAAACATGTGTGCCATTTCCTGTGAGTCCTTGGAGATCCACCTTCGTTCTTCTCCAGTGTCTCCTCTTGGGAGTTGTACCGGATTTTATTCTGTTCTGAATCCACTGGGGAATGGGACAATCCTGCTTCTGTTCCTTGGCCAGGAATTGCTTGACCCTGAAAAGACTGGTGAGGAAAAGAGTCAACCACATATACCACCATGGCAGAGAAAAAGGGAGAGAGCTGAATCTTTCATTTTGAGCCTCTGAGTGAGAATGATATACTCAAGTCTGAAATTAACATAAATTTATGCTGAAGAATTACCAACTTTCCCCATCTCCTTTGAGGAGATGAAATGTGAGATGTCAGAGCTAACTCTCAAGGCAGCTGAAGGCCAAACTGGGCGACACGAAGCTCTTAAAATAGCCACATATGTCTAGAGATAGATGGGATAGAAAAGATGAACTACAGGGTATCAGCTACAATTTATAATTGTTTTGTAGTTGAAATGTGAGGTGGGGGAACTGAAAGCACCCTAGGTTTTTAAAGGAAGGTTACCATATAAACAAAAGATGTTTCCAACAAAATAAAAAGGCTAAAACAGTAATATCCTTACCAATCCCCAACACCAAGAGGTTTGCCAGTCTAAACAAACTAGAAACACATAAAAATTATGTTCAGAAGTAACAAGAAAGTAGAAGTAGGCACACATTGTTTTCAAGTATACAATTTATTTATTTACAATACCCTATAAAAATGTAAATTTAGAAACTTTTTTTATTAATTAGAACTGAACAAAAAAGATAAAAGCACAGAAAACAAGAAGTAATAATCAAGTCTTCACTTGATTAGTTGTGAAGGGAAGGTAGGAAAGGTGCATAGTGGAAATGGTCAGTAGGTAAGTAATGTCAATGGGAACAGCTGGTGCAGCCTGGGGCTACAGAAATGGGAAGAAATGGCGACAAGAACAAGGACAGCTGGTTGTAACAGAGGAGAGGATTTTACTGTTGTACAACACATATATGTGCAAAATGTTTATTCTCTTTAAATATAACCTGTCCCACCCACTACACTTGAAAAGGTATGAACAGCAAAAAGTCTAACAGGACAGTCAGGTAAGATTAATTCAGGTGAACTTTTCTTGAGGGCTGTAATCACTAGACATCAAAGCCCTCATCCTGGTTGATTGCTGAGTGGGAGAAGGGTAAGTGGAAAAAATCATGAGGGCTGTCCCTGCTGGGCTGCAAACCCAGGCCCCTGGCTGCCTGGGAAAGGGACTTGGGTGAGATGAAGCAGGACAACAGTTCTTCTCACGGTGTAGGGGAGACTGAAGAGCAACAACAAGCCAAGCTTAGCTTGTATGGTTACATTTGGAGGTTTTGACCCATAACACCAAATAAAAACAGGGAAGAGGTAAGTAAAAGCATGGCTTACTGAAGTCGTCTCAGGAAGACAGCAAGTGTGCAAAAGCTACACTGTGGAAGCAGGCTCTAGGTTAGGATCATCTTGGGCATCTTGCATGTACTTGAGGGGACAGGCTCAAGTACACTGTAGATGTAGCGAGAAAAAAGGCTTAACCGTGTGTTGTTTCCACTGAGGTGGACAGAAACAAAGAGAAGACACATGGGGAGGAGAAAAAGGACTTCTCGGCCAAGAGCTGGGCATCAGCCAATCAAGAATTCTGATTTTATTAATGTGCTGCGCACCCTCTATTTATATTAAAACAAGTAGAACCCACCAAATTACAAGATGGACTATGAACAGATTAAAAATATATCAGCTGGCTTGTGTTCAGAGGAGGGATATGTCTCAATCTAAAATTCATTAAGGATCCTCTGGAGACCACATAAATGTACGGTAGTGGTGTGTGTCTATGTGTGTTGAGACACACGCACATACACAAACACACACACGCATATACATACTGATTTCTACTTAATTGGCTCTCCTATAGTCATATTAATATGGGGCAATGAAAAAAGACTTCAACAGGATGAGGGAAGAAATCCTTTGGCAGGCTACAGTCTACTCTGAGCTGGAGTAGTGGTAGTGGGATAAAGGGAGAGATGGTATTTTGCCTCTAGGGCAAAGAAAACCCAGAATTGAGTAAAAGTAGGACATGCAGAATTGTAACATAGATGGCAAGAAGAAACCAGCAGAAGTATCACTTAGCCAAGTTTCACAGAGCAGTAGGGAAATACCTGGCATTTAGAGACAAACCCTGTGAACAGGAATCGGTCCCACAAGAGGCTTTGGGGAATAAGCTACCTTCCCTCCCTCATTAAAAACACTCCATTGGTGATGGCAGCAGTGCAGGTGGCAGCCAAAAGGAGGTACAGGACACATTTGGAGATCTTTTATCGTATCCCCTGAACTAGCCTATGGGTATAAAGAGAGAAAGGAAACTTGTTTGTATAAATGAGTTAAAACAGAAGGCAATCTTTTGCATTAAAGTTACATTCTTATAAGAATTCTAACAAAACACCTAAGATCCCTCTCTACTTTTAGCACGTAACAATGATGAGGGTGCAGGTGCACCCAGTCCCATGTTTTATATTTAGTAAATACTCATATATCTGATAGAAATTGTTAGTCTCTTCCACTAAATTCAGTTTTATGCCCCCCCGACCTTCTTATCATTTACTTCTAAAGTACCAGCTTTTGTGAGATGTGGAACTCTTCTGTTTCAAACTTACTGCAGCTTTGTTTCCAGCAAGTTCAGTTTCTGTCGGTCAACATAGCGAGAAAAGAGGGATACCAGGTTTGTGGGTATAGAGATTGGTTTGGCCAGGGCTGCTTGGGGAATCCGCAGAAGCTCTCGGGTTGCCATGAACATCACCTCCGTCCTGACAGGGAAAACAAATAACCATGAGAAAAAGAATGAAAAGATTATCTGAAAGAACTGAAAAGAAGAAACACAGCCTAGACTGACCACTGGTTGTTTTGCGTCGATTCTGTAGCAGGGTCTGAACTCTGTAGGTCTTCCCCACGGCTCAGGATGACAAGGAGTAGTGACAGGCCAAACTATAAGAAGAAACAGAATCAAACTCAACACTGCATCCTCGCCCCCCACCACTGCTTGGGGGATCCCAGTGCCAGATGAGGAATGGCACTAAATTAACATTACCCCACTGTTGTGCTTTTCTGAGAAATAGGTGAAAATCAGACAACCATGAGCTAAGAGGCTGTTTCTTGCTCCTGGCACATTAACAAAAAGCAGAGTCAATTGAAACAGAAAAATCCCAGTGCCCAGTGTCCTCTCTGCCTCCCAACCCCACTTTGAGATGAAAAGGTAGTTTTTCCTATCATAGATAATGTGGGATTTAGTTTTTCTCCTATTTACTAAAACATAAATGGAATAAAAAAGTCAAATGAAGATAAATATTGATACAGAAAATTACAGTTCATGGAAAAAGAAAAAAACACCAAATAGAGATTTAAAAATACTAAATTAAGAAAAAAAGGTGTTAAGACCTGTGGGAAAATGCACAAAGAAAGGTAACAGAAACAATCATGGTATGAAAGAAAATTTCCTTAAAAAAGGACACACCTATCTGGAAATATAAAAGCTTACACAGAATGTTAACAGGAGTCTAAAAAATGAAGAGAGAAAAGATGAACATATATTCACCATATCTAGGATTATTAAAATTTAGCAACATGCTTTAGAGATTAAAACATACAAAGATTTGTTTCATTAGATTGGTGGGCAGTAAAAGCAGGAAACATGGAGTCTCAAGGGGCATAGAATGAAAAGAAAAAGGGGCAATATGAAGTTCAGTGTATGACTCATAGCTATAATGGATTGTAAAGGGAAGGTGGGGATATTTTAGAATTCCAGCCAACCTCTCTGAGTTCACCTCCAGGAAAGGAAACCTCCCTGTCCCTTCATGTCACTGACAGAAAAACAACACTAGGCTATGTCTCGTCTCATCTCATGGTTTTCTATTGCCTTTATAAAAATTGAGGTAAGAGTCAAACAACATGGAAAGCATAACTGATTACTCCAGAAACCCCTATCTGATGGCCTCTGAGGCACTATCACCTCTTAGCCACTGATGTACTGCCCTTCAGAGCCATGCTCTAGCAGGTTTCCAGGTGTAAGAGAGAAGGCCTGGAGACCACTTTTTCCCTCCACTGTAATGATGGCCCATTGTGAATGCCAACTATGTACCAGGCATTATACTGACTATTCACAGCTGCTGTCTCATTTAACAGGACAACTCTCAAGTTGACCTCATCACCTCCACTTTACGAATCAGGAAACTGTAGCTCTGCAAATTGAAATACCCTGTTCAGGGTCACAAACCTAGAATCTGGCAGGCAATGAACAGAAGCCTGCTCTGCCTAAAAGCTTATATTCTTTCTTCTGTACTTATTATGCTTTCCCTGCAAGTCTCTGGATTTTTAACCAAATGTAAGTGAAATATGAAATGGGATGTTCTACTATTTATAGTCTTATGATAGAAACTGATATTATCTACTTAATATGCTTTCCTCCTCACATCATAACTCTGCTTTTGTTTGCAGTAACAATGGTGTGAACTGAAAGGTATTTTCCAGCCTTCTCTGAGGCTGGGTATGATGTGTGACTAAAACCTGGCTATTGAGATTAAGTCCTGGGAAAGTCCAAACAGGAGACAGTCTACACCATTTGTCTCTGTGCACGTCTCTCTCTTCCTGATGCAAAGTGAAGCCTTGAATTCAACAACCATCATGGACCCCCAGAGGCCACATGCATGGCAACCACTGCCAAGGATGGTAGAGAAGGCAACCTCAAGGAGCCTACATCCCTGACCGCACTGTGGAGATACTACACCAGATTTATTCCATGAGATATATCAAATTTTATTTTGTTGAAACTATTATTTTACTTCTAGCTTCTGTTACTAGAACCTTAAACTAACACCTGAGTGACAGATGCCTTTTTTACAAGTGGCCACAGCTGTGACAGCCAATACTTTATCTGTAACTCCAACCTAGAAGCCTCGCAAAGTTCGAGGACATAGGAGGGCAAGCCCACCTTGTTCTGGAGCACAGCAGTGAGGTGAGGACTGCAGGGTGCTGGTGCAGCTGCACTCTGAGGTAGGTTCATTAGCTGTTGCAGAAGGCTGGTGACAGTCACTGATGGAAGGTGATAGAGGAGGAGAGAGAAGGGACTCAATAAGCATGGCAGCACCTACAAAAAAACAAGTGAGAGCGTTATAACCTGCAATATTATCCAACATCCTCCAACAGTGGGAGTAGATGGTGGATGCTCATCTGTATGCTCAACTGCCGCAAGCAAAATGGAACAAAAAAGGGCTGCCAAGTCTAGCAGATACTAATAGTGTCGTAATAATAGGTTCTCAGGTACCTACTGAGATTTTTCAACTCAATTTGCATAGGAAATGTCAGGACTTTGTGAACCTAGGGTGTAAAATCACTTCTCTAACACACTGCAAGATTCATGATGAAACACCAGTATTTTAATTCATCCCACAAACACTTAAATGTCTACAATGTGCTAAGCACTATGTGCTAAAAGTAAGAGGTAGACAGGACAGACCCTCAGAGACTTAAAGTACAGTGGGGAAGAAACAAGTAAATTGACCATCTGAATAGTGTGAGAAGCAGTCTAAGGAAAATTCTGAGTGCTATGGAATTACCAAGAAGTATTTTCAAACTTAATTATATCTTGCTTTATAAAAGCTCAGTAAGGAAATGAAAAAATGATAACCCAAGTTTTATAAACTATAAACTACTAGAGAAGCTAAGCGATCAGAAGCTCCGTGTTCAGAGTTACGTAGTTGGTAGCCAAAACCTGAATCCAAGGCTATTGAATTCTAGCCTGCTTCATTCATTCCTTTTAGTCATGAGGGCCAGCCTAGAAAGTTAAAGTACAGAGCTTCCAATATACTAGGTTGTAACGCATGAAAGGCATTAAAGAGTGCTTCTAGCATGCAGTGCCCATGGTATAAAAAGTGATGGCTGGTGTTACTTTAGATGGGAGCAGACTTTTTGTGATCTACTACTCTAAATATACAAAGCTTTAAAAATTAAAGCATTTTTAAATATATACAAAAGTATAAAGAAAAGCATAATGTAGTCTGGGTCTCCCACCACCCAACTTTAACAATTAAATGATCAACATTTTGCCCATCTTATGAAACTTATGTTCCTCCTATACCAGTTCACCTGTAACTACTTCAGCTTATATCTTTAACAGAATCTCTCACAATATCACTGCACCTAATGCTTAGCAGTAATTCCTTAGTATCAGCCAATATATACTCCAGATTCACATTTCTTCAATGCCTTAGGAATGTCTTTTAGCAGCTGATTTATTCTAATCATGATTCAAACCAGGTCGATACCCTGCATTTGACTGGTAGAACTTCTAAAATCTGTTAACAGGTCCTTTGCCACTGCTCATCTCCTTTTCTCATGCCACTTGTTTGTTGAAGAAACTGGGTCATTTGTACCCCAGTTTGGCCCTGGCTAGTTCCAACTCTTGGGGTAAAATAATAAAAAAAACTTGATGATTAGAATTAGAGGTTTGATTAGATCCAAGTTCAATGATTGGGGAGTGGGTGGAGGAGAGGAAGAAAGCGCCATGGAGAGAGCTGTGTGCTTCCTGCCGCATCATGTCAAGTAGCACAGTCTGGCTGTCCCCTTTCCTGGTGGGAACAGTGATCAGTGGGTCAGGTGTTGTCAGCCTGCTCTGTTCCCCATCTCCTCTACTACCTAAATGCCTTTAGAAACAGTAATGACTGCTGTCTGCATTGATGACTGCTTGTTTTTCCATCAGTTGTAAAATGGTCATTTTCTAATTTCATAATTTCTTATCATTTATGGCAAATTATTGAAATTCTTCTATCTAAAGAACTTTCTATTATCAATTCTCTAGTTACCAGGATCTTTGGTTGTTAATGGACAGGCAGGCAGGATAAAGGCTTGATTCTTTTCCTTATTTACTAGTTTTCAGAATAATGAGTTGATGGTTTAGCAGTATCTCAAGGTGATTAACATATCTTTTGGCATTATTATGAACTCATTAAATATATTTGATATATTTCAATCCACTGCCATAATTTTTCTTTCTGATGCAAATTATCCCACTTTTGACCAACAGGAGTCCCTTCGAGCTGGTTTTTTCCATCTTTTACATAGGACCCTAGTAATCGGTAGCTTCCTTGCTTTCTGGTACAAGATATTCCAGGATTACCTTGTATATTATGCCTCAGACCTGGGACCAGCTATTATTTCAGGATATGGTATTTAGAGGAGATTTGTTCTATTACTCTTAACATACCAGCAAAAACTTAGCCTCTAGTAAATACATATACAAACCCTCTCTAGAAGGTAAGCTCCACTAAGGCAAGCATCTTTGAGTTCCTAGCTCCTAGCACCCAAAATTAGGTGCTCCTGTTCTAGGACCCTAAAATAGTGCCTGGTATACAGAGGTGCTCAATAAATATTTGCTAAATGAATAAAGCTTTCTCAAACTTGTTTCCATTGCTTAGCTCCTCTGATACTATGATGAAGAGTGCCTGCCTCACTGCTTATAATTTATATGCTATAAAGTAGCTGTTACTTTAATCTTCTTCTATTTTCTAGGATAAACCTCAAATCCTTCAACTTTCCTCCAACTCATTTTTCATTCTTGAAATATTTAAAATATGTACTTGTCTCAATCCCATGTCATTTTTTCTGATGATGAAACCAAAGCTTCATACTCATTTCTCCTGCAGATGCTAAATTTCAGCTTATTATTTCAGAAGGAGTAATTTTCAAGCCTCCTACCATACTACTTAGGTATCTTGGGATCATTTGTTTTCATGGTACTATTACCAGTTGGTTATTACTTAACTTTTAGTCTACAATAATAGGCTCACTCTCACAAATTCTATTATTCTGAATCTTACACTTAATAATACTAGCCCTTTATGTTGCGCTCATCGACTTCTTGCTTTGAACTTCTAGGACTATTCTAAATTCTGCTACTCTTTTCAACTGTTATGAGGAGGGTAAGCTAAGAGCAAATCTTAGGAAGAGTGAACTTGTGATCTTGATTGTCATGTTTCAAATTCCAGCCTCCTTTAGATTGTGATAAAAGTTACTTACAAGCACTAGCTCAATTCCTGTGGGATACCATTCAAACAAGTCTATATAGGCCAATGTTAAACTACTGGTAACTGCCCCATGAGTGATACTTTTATCCAGCAAAGTAACCAAGGCCATAAGTTTGCAAATTTAGTGAGCATCAGATTCAGCTGGGGGCCTTGTTATTGACACAGAAGCCCTGATCTTTCCACTGTAAGTTCTGATTCAGCATGTTTGGGATAGAGATGCTCCCCAAGTAATTATGATACAGAACATGGCATCACAACTCCATCAAGTAAGATGAAATTATTGCTTTCCTCATGTTTAGGAACATGGTCTGTCGGACCAAAAATGGGATTAAAAATATAAACCTGGAGTAAAGTCTTGCTTTAAATAATCAAATCATACTGATGAAAAGTTAGACAAAACAACACAAAAGGAAAGAGGAGAGGAAGAGAAATCTGGATTCTAGAGATCTTATCAACTATGAGGACCCAAAGGAAAGATGTCCCCCATAGTAGATCACCTCATCTTGTGCATCCTTCTTGATAAGAAAAGGGAGATTCCTGGCTGTTGTCATGAGAATGTCAGCTGCCTGCTCTGTGGAGAGGAAGGGAAGAATGCGGGCAACCATTCTCTTCCCTTTTCGTATACACATGATCTGTACAAAATGGTCATCACTTGGCCTGCAGAGGAAGAAAAATAGGTTTGCTTACTTAGGTCAGCAAGAACAATGTAAAAAATTCTTCTTACTGAATGAATATACTGCATTCGTTTTCACTATAATTATCTGTACTACAAAATAAACTTTCTTCTCTAAGTCTCAACCGAAAAGTAAAAAGTAATGTTTCAAGTTTCAGAAATGTAGAGAATCATCATTTCACACATTGTATGTTAAAACAACTTGGTTAAATGATATCCATTAATTTCCTTCACCTTTTAAGTAGCTACATAAATATAAAACACAGTTAATGCAGCAAAATCTAAAAACATAGTGAACAAAAAGGAAATACAAATATTCATAATCCCAAGGTTAATTTATTATTAGTGCTATCATTCTGAAGAGACTTTTGTTGTGTATTGCATATTTTTTCCTTTTAAGAAAAATAAAGCCCACAGAATTCAATAGGCTTTATCACCTGTTTTTTTTTCCACTCAACAGCCTGTGACACTTTTTCACATTAATGAATATACATCAACTACATACACTTTAATGGATGTGTAACATTCCAATCAGTGGATGAACCCACATTTATTCAACCAGTTGCCTATCAGACAAACTCCAGAAGAGAGGTGTTGAAATAAAGGTGCCTCTTCTCATTGTGCTGTTTTGCATATGTTCTGGCTTAGATTCTATCCTTAGAAGAATTAATTCTCTTGAATGGGCAAAGGGAAAGGGAGTTATTAGGAGACACAGTCCTCTTGCATTCGCCAAATTCATTGGGGTTTACAGAACGTTTACTATTAGCAACATTCTGTTCCAGATACAGGGTCAGAGACAGTGACAGAAAAAAGATGTAGTAAGGAACTTAGTCTCCATTCTAAGACTGACTGGTTTCCAGTATTCCATGCAAATTTCAAGGAAGTATAAATGTTCACACTTTCCATCTTTGTAGGGAAGAAAGTACATAAAGATTACAAGGTTGAACATGCTAGTAAGCATATACCAAATACAATCTGTAAGCTCAAAAACAGAAACCAAATATGTTCCCCACTGTATCTCTGTGCCACAAACAGTCCCTACTAGATACTGAATAGGTATTTACTGAATAAATGAATTCAGGATGAAGGGATTTTTTTTTCCTGGCTTGGAAGGACTATGAAATGTTTCATATGAAATGGCATTTAAGTTAGGCTAACAGGACAGACCTTGAATTAACTGGGATGGTAAGGAAGGAAAAAGCAGAAGTGTCCATAGCTGGGTTCATTGAGTAAGGAGTCCTGCTAGTCTCTTGTTTTCCTCAAAGTGCACAAGTCTTACCTCTCTTGTCCAGGCAACTTGCCCCTTAAGTTGTCGTACATGCTACAGATTTTGTGCTTTCTTTCATTCATCAGGGCAGGTCGTTCTTCTTCTAGACTTAGGAGATAACGCCTTTCATAATCCTCCACATCAAGGAGTAAACTATAGGTCTACGTGGGGCACAAAGCAGACCACAGAATGCTAGGTCAGGGTTGCAGAGTATAAGTAGCTTCACACTTTAGGACCACCAGATAAAGAGTGGAAACACATTGTAATATGACTGAGAGATAAAAGGTGCGAAATACTGTTAAGAACTCTTCTGACACTGTTCCTTGTCCCTCATCTGCATCTAATCCAGAAGGTGATGATAATGAAATGATCACATACTTTGCCAACAGTCAGCACCAACAGTACGGTAATACAAACATCACGCACCAACGGTCCAGGTGACGCCTACATTTACAAGATGGTAGTATTTACTGCGGGGTGCCCGCACTGTTCTAAGTACTTTGCACTCAATGTAAGTACTCAATCACTCAATACTCATTACAGCCCAGTAAGAAAGATACTGTATATAGCACATCATCTCCATTTTTACAGATGTAGAAACTGAGGACAGCATAGAAAGGTTAAATAACTTGCCTCAAGTCAAGAGACTCAGAAATGTAAAAAGAGATGATTTGCAGCCTGGTTCCAGTCTGTGCTCTTAATCACTATGCTCTATGGCCTTGCAACATGGTATTTACACTCACAACTCTAGCTGTCTATGTATTACCTCATTTTTTTTAGCACCCAGCACCCAGAGAGTGCCCAGTAAATGTATGTGAACTGATTTAACTAACACACAGGTGGAACAATGTAATTTTTTTTCACATTTTCTTAGAAAGGTGACCTGCTCCAAGACACTCAGCTGTTAACTGAATAAACTCAGATGAAAACCAAGTACTTCTAACTAACTGCAGTGTTCTTTCCATGAGGCCATAGCTGAGGAGGTCCACACTGCTTTCTAGTGTGCTCTGGTACACAAAAGGCACTTACTTAACAAGAACACATTCATTAATTAAACTCACAGAACACGACTGACTGGTTACTTTTCCACTTTTTTCATATACGTACATTTGACAATTCCTTTTTTGATACTATACCAACAAAATCTGAAACTTACTTTCTCAATTATGACAAGGGTTTTTCGTCTCTTGTCCCGAACTTGTTTTTCTTTTGTCTCCTAAAAAAAGACAAGATTATTCATTGTGAACTCTTTACCTCTGTTAAAGATAATTTTCTAAGTGTGCATATATAATTCCATTTGTGACAATACTTTGAGAATTTTGATTGTTTAAAAGTTAATCACCAAAAACTTTGTCTCATGTAGACAAAGGTCACAGAGTTGACTGAATCACCCCCCCCACACAAACTACTAAACTGAACTCATAGACAGGCCAAAGGTAATTGTGGAATGTAGAAGAAAATACTATAGGATAATCTTAAAACACATGGAAAATGTTAATTTTTAAAAATGGAGTAAATAGCTGGTTCTGTTTGCAGCCAGTTACCCAGTTTTAACACTTCTGTCACCCCAGGTCCTACCTGGCTGCCCTAGAGATGAAGGTGTTAATTTCTTGACACATCTGTAGGAAACCAGAATGCCATGACAGGCCAGGTGGGAAGCTCCCAGCTAAGGTGATAAACTCCATTACGCCTGTTTCTATTCCACATGACCCCAAGAGAAGCAGTGATGACCCAGAATTTCTTAAACACACACTTCTGCTGAACTTACATCATCCTCACTCCGAGATGTCACAACAGCATCAATCATTTTTCGGGGATTATTCACACTAGAGACAGTAAGCTTTCCCAGAGAGCCCTCAAACTGCACTGCAAGAACAAAACATTTCCAATAAATAAAAACTCAGCAATGCAGGCAGGCAACTTACAAAAGGGATTTTTATATTCTTTACTCTTTCCTCAGCCTAACATTTTTTTACAAAAATCTATGTATTATATAAAGCAATCTTTTAAAATCTATCCTTTCCCATTTTTGGGGTGTTGATAATCAAATAATAATCTGAAGTATTTCCCCTTTATCTGTTTTAGGGATACTAGAAATTATTAACAGGTTTTATAGTTATGGAATCTCAAGTAGAAAAGCACCTAAAAAGTCATCTGCTAAACTATTCATTTTGTGCTTTAATAAAGGCTGATCTTTATTTATTAAGGACAATGGTACTTTATAAAGCAGTTTCAAGCATCTCTCTCCAATCACCTATACAGTTGTTTATATTTTATCATATCAGCAGTATGTTAAATTTCTTATTATGGGCCTGGGGTTAAGTGTCTTACCTGGCTTATAGGCATGCTCCAGTTTGGCCACCTGAGGTGTAATAAGCTTGGTGCGTTCCTTCTTAGGGCCTTCACCTTGCACTTCTTCAGCAGCTGACAATTTCTCCAGTTTTTCAAAATAATTCTACCGCATGAGAAGATCATTTCAGTTGTAACACAAGCACAGAATATGGCTGTTCTTTATCATTAAATAATTAAACTAGTGGCAGTAATAACTCAAACTCTATAAATGTACTGATAACTAAATTGTTAGACTGCTATAGATTTACTTTATCAAAAAATCCAAGCCTTCAGAAAAGCCAGAAATCAATGGAAATATCTTTAAAGTTCGACTGCTAATTTCTTAATTGGAAGAACCAGATTACTCATGCCAGAGGGATCTAAACATGTTGGTCTGAGAGCCTCTTTGTGTAAGAAGTAAAAGGCACACATACAAACCTTTCAGTGACTAGTGTGAGAGGCTCTCCAACTTGTAGAGGACAAAATATGCCTAGTCACTTCTTTTCCACTTGAAGACTACCTCAAAAGAAAATTCTATCAATATTTAGTTCTACCAAATTTTAAATGAGTGCCTTCACCAGAGGGAGGGATTCAACTGTTATCCTCAAAAAGAGCACAGAGTATTTACCTGGTAATAAAAATCATCCAGGTAGGGATCAGTGCTTTGCAGCTGCATCATCTGGATTTTAGAGACCCAGTCCTTTTCTCGCTGCAACATGAGATTGGCATAGGGATCCTTTCGGAGATGATCTTGATGACTGATCCGGTGAGTTCCTCTATCTCCTGCACCATTGAGAGTCCGATGCTGACTGAAAACAAACATATGCCACATTCACTCCAAGTGGGTATGGTAATTCTGCCTTATAACAATACAGGAACAAACCAGGCCAATAAAAAAAATTATTTGCTTTTGTTAAAAGAGGCATGAAAAAGAACTGAATGTCAAGAGAATATGAAAGAGCTATGCAATACATAATTGAGGAAATAAACCTGAGATATCAGTGCCTTACCATATGCTAAGCACTTTCACCCATGTACTTTTGTATAAGCCCTTCGATAACCCTGAGGTAAGTAGTTTTATCTTTTTGACTTAATACAACAAACCAAGGCCATGAAGATCAAGTAACTTGTCCAAAGTTGTACACTTGGTGGAGAGCAAGAGATCTGAACACAGGCCAATTTGACTACCAGTCAGTGTACTTTTTTTTAAACTTGTTGAAAATCACCAAGTACTTCAAAGTGTAAAGGAAAACTGAGCCAATACTCTAATAAACGCCCATTATCCACTACCTACACTTAAGAAAAAAAACTTACTTGGCCAAATTTGCCTCAGACTTTAAAAAAGGAATATTACAGCAACATACTAATCCATTTATAGTTGAAGGCCCTCTTGTACCCCTCTGGGTCCTATTTTTCAGCTTCCTTTCCTTCCCAGAGGAACCATTATTCTGACCTTGGTAGGTATTCTCCCTGGAAGGTTTTAACACTTCTATTATTTGTGTGTACATCTTTACATATTATACAGTATTATTCCATTGTGCCTTTAAGTTTTACATACATGGTACTAGACATATACTTCTGCTCCTTGCTTCTTACTCAATATTATGCTTTTCATATTTATCCATGTTGATAATATACCCAGGTATATACCGAAAGGTAGAACTGCTAAGATGTGGTGTATCCACATTTTCAACTGTATTATTTACTGCCAAATTCTCTAGCGAGAAGCTCTATACTCCATTTTTGCTGATGACAGCGTTGAGCCACTTCAAGTTTTGCCTGATGATGTAAAATGGTTATCTCATTTAATCTTTATTTTTCTAATTTTAAGTGTGCTTGAAAATCTTTTCATTTTTATGAGCCATGTAGGTTTCTGCTATTGGAAATTGCATGTTCGTATATGGTATCTTTGCTACATATTAGTTCACATATTTTTTAAATATTGTTAAGTTTTTAACAGCTTTATTGAGGTATAATCAGTATACAGAAAAAATCCACATATTTAATACATACACTTTGGAAAGTTTGGACTTTTATGCAAAGACTTTTAATACCATCACCACAAATAAGGGATATACCCAACACCTGCCTGTGTCCCTGGTTTTTTTTTTTTTTTTGGGTGATCATAAATATTTAACCTGAGATCTACCCTCTTAACAAAATCTAAAGTATACCCCACGATATTAACTATAGGCACTAGAAGTTTCATATTTTAACAGTAGTCAAATGTATTAATCTTTTCCTTTATGGTTTGTACCTTCCGTGCCTTGTTTTAAGAGAGCATGTATTTTTTTCCCTGCAAAAAATATCCTAGTTCTTCATTTAAAGTAAGGAATTACACCACAGAACTATAAAACTGAAGGTTGAAGAAGCCTCAAACTTATATTTAATTTTCTTATTTTACATGTATGAATGATTATAGAAAATCAGTTTCATGGCAGGAATTTGACATGTCTTGTTCTTTCAATCCCCCAAATTTAAGAAAATGCCTGGTACACAGCTGGGACTACATATATAAATATATATTGGTACTGCGGAATGAAGATTAAATAATTAGATGCAAAAATAAATAACTGTTGGCTTCATATAAGAACCAAATGTAAGGCTAGCCACTGTATTTCAAGATTATCTCTAAGCTGAGAAGATAAAAAGTAACTAAGAGTATGGTTAAGAACTGTATAAGAAATGAATATAAAATGCTGATGACCCCTTTCTCAGCCAAAAATCAAATCATATCTGAACTGTATTTCTAGTTAATGATCAGAAGAATTATGGTAACTTGGAAAACACCTTGTTACACTGTCAACATTAAAAGCTAAATTAAGAAACCACAAAGGAGCAGGATGACTACTTACTTTCTATTCTGTTGCTGTTTCTGATGCAAGAGTCGACGGTGCTGCGGATGAAGGTGAGTTGTGTCTGGTCTAAACACAGGGGCCTGAGTTCTAGGAAGAAAGGGAAAAGGTTTTTAATTCTGTAGTTCTGATGACTTGGAATTTTCAAGAATATTGTTAGTTTAATTTCATACAATCACCCAAGGGAATGTTAAAGTCTAGTCTAAGATCTTTCAGAAAGAAAAGACAACTGTATTTTGATATGCCTTCTGTAAGGGCTAATTCTCAACTCCTAATAAGGATCATAAAATTTGAGTGAATTAGCAGTAAAGCAGTATAGTTCTTTTTCTTTTAGCTTCTGTTAAACAGAAATATCTAAACAGATTTAACATACTTAGTTTCAACTATTTGAGAAGGACACTGAAAATATACATGTGATGGTTAATTTTATGTCGACTTGGCTAGGCTATGGTGCCCAGTTGTTTGGTCAAACAGTCTAGATGTTGGTATCAAGGTATTTTGTAGATGCAATTAACATTTACAACTGATTGACTACAATGAAAAAAAGAGATGACCTTCAATTATGTGGGTGGACCTCACCCAGTCAGCTTAAGGCCTTAAGAGCAAAAATAGGTTTTCCAGAAAAGGAATTTTGGCTTGACAGTGGAACACAGAAGTCCCGCCTGAGTTTCCAGACTGCCAGCCTACCCTACAAATTTCAGACTCAAGAGTACAACTTCAACTCTTACCTGAATTTACAGCCTGCTGGCCTTTCCTATGAATTTCAGACTCGCCAGTCCCCCACAATCACATAAGCCAATTCCTTAAATCTATTTTATACACACACACACTATTGGTTCTGTTTCTCTGGAGAACCCCGATACAATATGGTATGTAATAAAACACAATTCTGCTGAAGCAGGAACTTGAACATTTCTGTTATAAAACCAGAGTAGAAGTAAACTACATGGCTAGCACAGAGATTAACTGACTACTCAGCATTGAGATCTGTTCCTTAGGTAATTCCTGTTAGGTGATAAGCACTTTGTGTATATGTAAGTATGTGTATGTTTGTTAACATGGATATAAAGTGAGACATGAGAAATGTTAGAAGAAATACAAGAGGCAATAGATGAACAATATGCAAATATACACAGGATGCATGTGACTTGAGGGAAGTGATTCATAAGAAAGCCTGGAGACTGCCAATATTACTCTGTTCGGCAACCTGAGCATCCAATAACATTTCAAAATATATCCCTTGCAAATATCAAGAGACTACAGTAACACTGAATCTCAATGATCAAGAGACTTGGCCAACATTGGATAAACAGTGGCATTTGTTTGTATAACCTTAGGTTTTGTAGGTGAGGTCCTGGGCCAGAGGGATGCTGCTGAGGAGGTGGTGGTGTAGCAGAGGGTGGAGCACTAAAGAAGGCACGGAAGCCTGGTGTTGGGGAAAGCATCTGCCCAACTCGCCCTTGCAGCAACTTGGGATTCATGGCAGCAAGTGGACTACCAACAAATCCAGGGACCCGTGCAAACTGGCTGGGAGACATCCGTCCAGGCTGCAGCTACAAAGAGAGATAAGATCTCAGATTTAGTTAAGCAGCAAGCCCCTTGCTTTTACCTACAGAAAAGTGAATACTGTTTCCATCAATGACTTTGCTTGACAAAGTAAAGGAAAAAAAGAAGAGGCAGTAGACTGATTAATAGTAAAAAAGGGAGATGTCCTCTAGTGAACCTTGGGAAAGTAAGAGAGCTCTCTACAGGTCAGCTAACCACAGGCTTACCTGTGCTCCTCCAAGAAGCTGTGCTCTCTGGAGGGGGCTGAGAACAGGAGGAACACTAGGAGGGAAAGGGTGACCCAGAAGGGAAGAGTTCTAAGGAAAAGAAAAAAGAAACAATTATATTCATACTGTGAAACAGTAAATTAATAATAAGGGAACTCTAGGAATGCAGAATAAACTTGATATAAAAACACTCAAACTGTACAGTCAAGCTGTCCACTGAAGGAATATAAAAGAGTAATGCTAGAAATTAGGAAGAAGTATGATCATGAACATGAAAAAAACAGTAGATGAGAGACTGAAAGAGCAGGAAACCAGATGATCTGGCTGAGTTTAGATTTTTAAAGGTAAGAAATGAGTTCAGGTAAGAAATAACATGATGGACCATAAGATCCAGAAATCATAAAAAATGTGTATAATTTAGGAGATGTCTATAAATGGTGATGACTGGAAAACATATACTTGACATTTTCATTAGGCTGTGAAGTGACATACCGGGACAGCGCACAGCTGGTTTGGAGACATCCTCTCACCATAGGGAGCAGGATAGCGCGGTGGCATTGGGGGCCGAACATGGACAGGCTTCGGACACAGAATCTATCAGAACAAACATATATACAACTACACTCAGTGAAGTCAGTTTTTCCTCCACCTACACCTCCTCCCCTCAAGTACTGGTAGAAACACAGAACTCAATGCAAAGCCCTCTTCTAAGCACACTGCTATGGCTATGGGTTTACACTAGAACCTTTGGTCACTTCCTCTCAGGAATATCACCCAATGTGCCACTTTTAACCGAGGAAGATTTAGCTAATTCTCCAGTTATCCCCACCCTTCCATGCTATCTGAGGGAGGTACCACCAGATATTGTGACTTGCAAATTCTCTCCAAGAGGATATATTTTGGTAGCAGTGAGGGAGAAGGAATGATAAGAAAGCTGGAGGATTAACTAAGTCCTGTTCTAAAGCCCCTGTGATATGGCCGCCATGCTCAGCTCTTTGGTGACACAATGTGACTCCACCATTTCATTGGATATTGAGCCTAACTAGGCCATACCAACACCACCCTCCCCCCATACCTTCCAAATTGGCCTTCCTTTTTCAGCTGCTGGTTTCAGGTGGAGGAAAGTCTATGGAACAGGACTGCACAGGCTCTAGGGAAAGCAGGGATATCTTAAAGGTAAAAAGGGATGTGGACAATGCTGGGTGTCCCCACTCCCCCCAGCTTTCAGTTACCTCTCTGCCAATGTTTTGGGCAGCCAGCAAAACACTTTAAAAAGGATATATACATTAAATGTGGTTAACTACCCTTTTTCTTCCCCAGTTAAGAGGCAGTGTCAATAGGAGCAGTACCAGCAAAGGGCACTAAAAGTGTGTCTCTTATTTGCACTAACTTCTCTAACTGGCTATCTTCTTTCTCATCTAAAGCCTACACCACACTTCCACCCTCCACCCAGCACCACCAATTTCCCAAATAATTTTGCCCAGATTCCCAATATCCTGGGCTGAGTTCCTGTTAATGGGAGGTACCTGCTGGTTGAAGCTGGGTATAGCCACCTGCTTAGGTGGGGTGCCAATAGGGACCGCTCGAACAGGAGGACTCCCAATGACAGGTGAAGTTGACCGCCTTGGTAATGCACGTTCAGAAAGGTCCCGATCATCTTCAGGGCCCTGTGGGGGCCTCTGAGGCAAGGCATATTCTAATACAGACACAGTTGGCATTTCCTAATTGAGGAAGTAGTTAAAAGAGAGAAATTAGTAACTTGAAATGTTTTAATAATCTCCACAGATGCCAAAAATATCTTGAAAAATGATCTTTAAAAGTTTCATTCATTTTTACTGTACATTCAGTCAATTTACTCTTTGGTACACAGTTCTCTGACTTTTGATAAATGCCCAGTCATGGACCTACCACCATAATTAAGATACAGAACACTTTCATCATTCCCCTAAGTTCCTTTGTATCATCTCTTTGTAGTCAACCCCTCCCACCACCCCAAATACTGATCTGTTCTCTGTCCCTATAGTTTTGCCTCAAAATGAATTTTTAAGCAATTCAAATCTTAACTAACAAATCTGAGTTCCAATGGCTCTCTTTCAACCTTTTTGAGATAAAGCACAGTCAAGTTTACCATGCAGGCTGAGGAGGTGTGCACCCAACAGGTACAGCTATGAGAGCTGGATGAGGTAATCAATACAATACTGGCAAATGCAATACATCTCTACATTGTTTCAATAAGGAAAGGATGACAACAGAAGCCAACTTGGACTTTCTGGATATTAGGAATTCTATACAAAAAGAAAATGTTTAATACCTGAGCAAGCAGTGGTCCTCGGATTCGCCGCAGAACTTCAGATCCATCCCAGATGCTGGAATTGAGACTAACTGGTTGGGGCTAACAAAAAAGAAAAACATGTACACAAAGTCTGGAACCATGTAGGTTCACTGGGCAACTTACCTGCTTTTGGTCAACAAGGCTCCAAAACAGTCTCAACTGCTGAGAATAAGAAATTATAATGCTCCAGAATATACATTACTCCACAACTTCATCTCTAGAATTGCTATCATACGGAACTGTATTAATCTTCTATGGCATATGTATCTCCTTTAGGATGGTTCATGAGATAAAACGGCAAAGCTCAATGCTTCACTTAATTATTAGTCTACTATAGTTCTCAAATCAGAGTAACTTACTTACTTGCAAAACTGGCCTGGTCTGCACTGCCCTCATGATAGCTGGATCTTCTAATTCGTTTTCAATCACCATCTTACTGAGCCTTTCTGCAAGATTTTCCTCATGGTCACCCAACAAGTCCATCTCATCCCTTTCTCCATTGCCTGTTTGTTCATTAACTGTCACCGGTAGCTTCTCTTCCAATTCAGCCAGGCGCTCATGTGCTTCCTGCCAATCATCATCTATAAGGAAACCATAAAAAAGAAACAGTTCATATGGGAACTAAAAATATAAAATCCCTCTGTTAACCAAATGAACAATTCCAACTCCAGAAGACAGGTGGAAAGTTAAATTTCTTCTTATAGACATGAAATAAAATTAAAACTAAGCAGCATATTAAAAAGGGCTTTTCACCATTAAAAACAAGTAACACCATATCAAGAATAAAATACAAGCATGTAGAATAATAGCTTAGTACATGATCAATGGGTACAAGTAATACCATACCAGGAATAAAATACAAGCATGTAGAATAATAACTTAGTACATGATCAGTGGTGTCCACTCTATATATTCTGAAACAAATTTCCAAACTGGTGATAGATATGTATACTACAACCTGTTGGTTTTGAGATTCTATAACATTTCAGTCAAAAACTTTAAAAGAAAGTTAAAATTCATTGCACTAGCATATACTTCCTCTTAATTAAAATTGCCATCTTCCTTACAAGCCTTTAAATCTAGTCATTTCATTCCATTAATATTTGAGCCTCTATTATGTGCCAAGCACTAGGTGCATGGGGATGCATCAGGGTATGAAACAAGGATCCCTGCCCACCTGCAGCTTACCTTCAAGCAGAGAAGAGACAAATAGACAATAAACAATGAATAAGTACATTAGACAATGTATTAGAAGATGATAAGCCACAGAATTATGAAGTAGAGGAGATCACTGAGAGGTTGACGTTTGAGCAAAAATTCAAGAGTTAGACAGTCAGTCCTGTGGAAATCTGGGACAAGAGTGCTCCAGGCAGAGGGACAGTCATAGAAGGACCTTAAGATGAAAGACTGACAATTCTGAGAAACAGCAAGGACTGTGTTTGGAATGGAATGATCAAGGTGGGAGAGTAGAAAAAAATGAAGTCAGGAAGGTACTAGGAGGGAGCTCCTGCAGGGCTTCTGGGCTACTTGGATGGAAACGGAGGGCCATTGTAGGTTTTGATGTGGCTTGACTTTTCGAAAGCAACAGTCTGGCTGCTGTGTTGAGAACACTGGAAAGGGGCAACAATGACGGAAGCATGGAGGCCTGCCAGGTGGCCACTGCAGTACACAACGGTGACCTGGACCTGGGTCAGTCTTTGCTATTCCTGCACATTACTATACAGTCTGTAGCTCTGTCTCATTGCCATGCTGACATGGCATTATTTTTAGTTCCGCTACAGCATAGATGAAAATCCTCAGAACCCTTTGTCAGCTTCTCTGGAACTAGATGCCCATCACTGCTCTCATGCCAGTCCTCCTCAGTGCCAACAGTCCATTCTGCTTCCATCACAAAAGCTCTACTCACCCTTTTGCTCCTTTCAGCATTCAAGCTCAGATACCCACCCCTCTTCAAGGAAGCTTTCTTTGAATAATCTCTTCATTTTAATTCTACCTTTACCTCATCTAAACATGTACAACTTTCAAACCCACAAAAAACCCTCATTATTCTTTTGTAAATGTTACACATTTTACTCTTACTTTAGTTTTTCTTTTGTAGGTCCTATAAAACTCAACAGAGAGGGTAACAGGTAATTTCCCTTTACAACTAATATGTAAACACAAAAGTCTGAAGAAGTGTCTTCAGTGACTAAACTCCCTGTCACTGGAAAAAATAATTTTTCTATATACCTCATTAAAAGAAAAGAGAAGGAAGACCTGGAGGTACCATGAAAAGGAAAAAAAAGGTACTTGATATATACTAAGGCTATAATATATGGTAGCTACTTAAAAACAAAAAAAAAGATTTAGATTACAATTTTCTGTAAGGCTCATGTACAACTTGTTAAAATTACCTTTGTTTTTTTCTCTGCTTACAAAGAAAATACACATTTGTTAAAAAACTCAAAAAATCACACAAATATGTAACTTAGAAAGTGAAAGTCCCCATAATTCCACAAGTATATTAACTTCTCAAATTGCAAACTATAAAGTTTAACCTGTTTCTTTTTATTTAAGCAATATATCTTAGACACCTTTTAATGCACATATACACACATAAATGATTAATATCATCTTGTTCTTTTTAATATCTATGTAAGATTTTATTATACTGCTAAACAAATGTAATTTATCCCTTACTGATATTGGAAATTTGGATTATTTGCAAACTTTCAATATAACTATTAATATAGTAATGAATATTACACATACCTTAGTATCATAAATATTTAAGTCCCTTTCAGGATCAGATTATAAACACTTAAAATTTGCTATTTTTATTACACAATAATGTACCACATAACAGTAGTGTTCCACAAAGCAAGGCAAGTGGGATTTCCAAGTTTATAATTTGGTATGATCAGAACCACTGTCTAATCTTTGGGCACTGTGGTAGATCTGAATGTACCCCTTTACTTGTGGTAAAGGGAAAAGATGAAAATTATAGTATTTTTTGAATTATCACTTATTTGAAACAATTTCTTAAAGAATAGGGTAATTAAAAATCAACTGTGACATTAATATTTATATCATCTTTGCTAAGAATAAGCTGAACAAGTTTTTAAAGGACAAATTATTTTTTGCAATTTTACTAACTCAGCAATGCAAAAAAATAGAGAGGAGTCTATAATCCTGGAGGGATTTTCTTACATTTCTCCAATTTAAGAATTTGTCAATGGATTGATTCTAATGCAGCAGAGTTCTAATTTGCATTGTTTCATTCACCACTTCCCATACTCATGTTTATTAACTCTATTAGATGAATAACTCTACCAAAGATGAACAGTCTGTTTGTCTTCAGTGATACATTTAAAAAACACTGGCTAAATAGCCATATTCTATGAGAATGGCTCTGTAATGAACTGATTACACTTTTTCAAACAAGTAAGCAAAGGAATCTATGCTAGAAATTACCATCATCATTTTGGATTTTTCTTGCTTTTATGAAAAATCATCTGAAGCAGTATGTCAGAGATTGCATGCTTTTACTATAAGAGGATAGTTTACTCTGTATCCTTTTCAAATAATCTAAAAATATACTCAGATATGCCAAATACTTGACCCTTAATCCACACTAGTTGAAATGGTAAAGGGAAGACAAAGAGTAACAGAGAATGAAGGGAAAGAGGTAACTGTTTTCCTTCAACTAATTACCTATATGCCCAGATGTGTTGCTAAATTCCTGGCTGGTTCTATAAACTTACACTCCTAATATTCCCCTGAAGATTGTCTCAGCAATATTTCTGAATAAAAACAAAATGAAAAGGAAACAGAGGGGATTTAATTTTAAGGCAATCTCAGTCCCTGAAGATTATAGCAGCTATCAATAAAAGGGAAGCAGAAAGAATGGGGAGCCCTTTCAAGTGGAGGTAAGAGATTCCCAAAGATTCCCCAAAGACTGTTTAAACAGAACTGATAGTTTACACTAATTGTATTTATAGTTACTTAACCTCTCTGGCACTTTCCTTCCTCATTTGTTAAAATGAGGATAATAACAGTACCCACCTATTTCACAAGGTTGCTGTGAGGATTAATAATACATGTAAAACCTTTAGAATGGTGCCTAGCACGTAATAAGCACTTTGAAGTGTAAGTTTTTATTTTTAGAGAATGACTTGAGATTACTGTGGCCCATTACTGTCATAAGATGATGCAAGTATTTTTCCATGCAGAAGTCAAGGACTAGTTTCTTAAGGAAAGGTGACATCAGAGTATTTGTAGTCAGGGACTTAAAACAGCTACTGTACTAACAGGTATTTTCAAGACACTCATTCACTGAATTAAAAAAAATCAAACCAAAATGTGTCGAAGTTCTGCCATTTTACCTCCTGGTTTAAATTCTCTATACCAGCTGTATCTACCTGTAGAGGTATACAAAACAAGCCACAGGTTGACTTAAAAAACAATTTTCTTTTTATAAACCTGTATAGTTTTTGTACCAAGATGATTTTAGCTTTATAATTCTATATGTTATATTGTCAATGGAAAGGGTTCACATTTGGAAATCTTTTCTCCATTATAAACTTTGTTGACCAAGAAATCCTTCTTATCACCCTTATGCCCCAGGGTACAAAGTGGGCTAACCATATGCTATTTCACTGCCTTTATTATTTTTTTTACTATCTGTTCTTTTACTTTTTCAACCTCTGTATACTTTTCTTTTTCCCATCATATAAAAATATAGTTCAGCACACTAACATCCTTATTAGCTCTAAGACAATATTTTCCCCATTTTGGAACAGAGAAATTCAGAAAAGAAGACTGTCCACAGTACTCAGGAAGTCAAGAATGCAAGACTATTCCTCTTCTGTCCAGGTTCAAAACTGAGGACATATTACTATGCTGCCTCATCTTAATACAGTATCTATAACCAATTCCATCAACCTCACTTTAATACTGAGGAATCTGCCAAAACATGGTGTCAGTACTGTATTTTAAAAAGAAAGAGTTCTAGAAACAAGCACACATTGTTTATAGCTTCTGTTGTCTTCTATAGGTTATTACTAACTTAACTTCCAAAACAATTTGCAATTCACATCAGTTTCCTGCTTTTCTAATTCTATTTACCTTCCTTTCCCTGTGATCTCCACGGAGAGAGAATAGCATTTTAGATCATGTCATCCTCTTGGACAATCTCACCTCTTAGGCGGTGGCTATCATCCAAAAGGGCTTTGGTTTCCTTCTGTACTGAACCCAGCTTCTACCTTAACCACTTCTGTTGCTGCTCCCAATAGTAGCAGTTTTAGATCTCTCCTGAATTTTGTATACCCTACTTGACAACACTATACTTTTTCATTTTTGCCAGATCATTGAACTCAGTGAAGCTTTAATAAATTTAAGCTGCTTGCATCATTGCAAAGCCAGGAACCATTAAAACACTTTAAAAACCTCATTTATTTTTGATAATCAATTATCTTGGGATTACACACCACTGCAAAATTTTCTCTTCTTCCTTATATTTGTTGCATAGACAGAAGTGCTGTGATTCCAAAGAAATTACAGGTCCCAACATACCGAGTTATTGCTGCTTTTTAACACCAACAGCTATAGCAAAAATACTTGCATTGACTCTATTACCTATCCATTTTCTTAAAAGTGCAGTTCAATTTTAAGTTATTAGTATACTTGTTCTAGGATTTCTAATTCTTCAACATTGTCATATAAGCTTGCTCCCTATGTTTCCCACCTCAGTAATTTTAAGTCTGTGTCCTATAAGCTTAATTTGCTGCTTTAACTTTTTAACCCTTTCCACCTCCTAGAATATTTATCTATATCCAGGGACAGGAAAATTTCATCTGTGCACAGTACTTTTCTAACTTATGAAGACTTTCTTCTATCACCACAATTCTTTGAATAAAAAGATTTTTACTTTATTGAAGATATTATAAGACAATATAGCAGGGTCATGCAATATACCATAGATAACTGAATTTTAAAACATACATTCCTGAATCCAAGTTTTCTCCTAGCCCACTACACAAGTTTTCCTAAACATGTTCCACAAATAATAACTTCTCTCTTTTGGATTATTTTAAACCACTGTAAAATGTCCATTTTGAATTACTTAGAGTATCAACCTATAAAGGTCATATAGCAAAGGTACAGGGCTTAGAGAATATCTGGTTTTACAAGTGTGGCAAAAAGAGGCCCAGAGAAGCAGGGTAGATACTTCCAAAGAAGATTGGACTATTCTGGGATTGAGAACAGAATATTTTGCCAAATCTGTGAATGAGATTACTCCTACTACGACAAAGCACTTTTAAAAGAGAGCATTTGAAAAGATCAAGAGATCAAGATGACGGTAAGAGAGAAAGATGTCACTTACCAACTGCACCTGATCCAAATGTATCATCATTGAATTGATCAATCTCTTCATCTTCCTCTCCCAGACCTTGAAATGCATCTTCATCTTCATCCAAAGGACAATCCTCCAAAGACTAAGAAAAAGAAAAAAGATAAGAGATTCATGAAGTTCACACCCTCATTTAAGAAACATTAATCTTACCTTCCCAATCAACAGAATGGCTTTATTATGACCTTTTGCAAAGATGGCATTTTTTTTCTATCCTCCAATATCCTCGACATCAGTATCTCCTTTCAGTTTCTCTTTCCTAGTCCTTATTTCATTTAACCTTTCCCCCCAAACATTCCATTTCTCTATCAAGAATCTGAGAATACCATTTTCTCATGCAATCAAGAAATTAGGCCCACAACTTCCTTTACATCACTGGTTGGAATAGTAAATAAAGACAGCTAAAAATAAACACTTTATTATCTTGCTTGGGTTTTGTGTATATTTTTCAACAAAATTCTCATCTTCCCCATTTTCACATGAGCTCTTCAGCTATTTTATTATTCCCTTTTAATGCTCTCTCTTCATTTTCCATCCTTCTCTTTTGCTTCCTATGGGCCCAAACTCTTGTTAAAACAAAAAGCAAAAATTTCAACCACAATTAAGTGAACTCTAGAAGTCTGTGATACATAACAAGTTCATGTTCTGGCTCTAGTCTTACAAGTTTTTGACCTTGGGAAAGTCTCATTCTTTCTGATTAATTCATCAAATACCTCTTGAGTATCCATTGTGCCTCAGGCTCTAATTAAGCTTCAGTTTCTTAAGTGGTAATGAAGGGACAATACCACCTACCTCAGAGGTAAGGCTCAAATGAGGCAAAGATTGTGGATTGCTAAAAAATGCTACCTTAACATTGCTAAAAGATGTTACCTTAACAACTCTGGTGTGGTGTTCTATTTTTAATAATTCTCCCCTCCACTTGAGTTTTCACCTACTTATTTCTCAAGTTTCCTTTTCTCTTGGCAACTCTGCCTACCACATCTCATTATCTCTCTCCATGTTTACACAGTTTGGTCTTGAACCATTCCCATCAAGTACCAAGTGTATGTGTCCCCAAACCTCAAAGACTCAGAATCGGAATTTCACACTATCTCGGTAAGTAGGTTTGTGATGCATCTTGCTAACCTACCTCTTAGAAGGGTTGTTCTGAAAGAACAGGTTAGGCCAATGGGCCATTCTACCCATCTTAAGCCCTCCCAAACTTACACAAAACAGGGATGCAACTGTCTCCACATCAGAGGCAACTTTCAGCAACACTCCCTTCCAAATCACAAAGATCGATTTAATCAAATCACTGCTTTTTTAAGTTTGTACAGATTACTTAGACCAGCCCTTTCATTCTACAAGTCCAGAAACTTTATGTCCAGAAATTAAGGGTCGCTCAAGGTCATTCAGTGAATTAGTGACAGGGTCAGGACTATTGCTACATTCCCGGGATCACCAAACCCACGGTTTCCCTTCACTCGCCCAGAAGGAACTTCTGCTGGACACGCCCCCTCCCAACTTGGAGCCCTCTTTAGTAAACAATCTTCGGCCCCAGGCAAAAGGCAAGACCAGGCCCCTTTAACCCCCTTGTGTGTAATTGGAGGGGAGGTGGTTCCGCGTCCAGGTCGGGAAACGTGTCTTCCCCGAGTGACTTTTCCTTTAGAAGACCCGCCGGGTGGGCTCAAGGCTCTTCCCTGTGCGGCTCCTCCCGGCAGGGGGTGGCCGGTAGTCTGGTTACGGCACTTAACGGGCCCTCCCCGCTCCAAAACAGAGGCCAACTCTCCCTAGCTTCAACTGAAAGGGCAGTCCTGCCCCCTGAACCAGCTCACAGCCCACGGATGAAACCCGCGACCCCAAGCCCCACGCTCCGCGGCCCGGCCTCCCCTCATCTCCCTCCTGGAGCACGGGACAGACCCGCGGGAGTGTGAGAGGGAAAGGGGCGCGGGAGAGAGGGAGGCGCCTCTTCCGGTCGCAACTGCTCACCTCGTAGCGGAACATTCTTGGGGGGGGAGGGAGCGGGGAGGGGAATGGGGTAGGGAGGGAAGAAATGTTGACTCTCTCGCCTCCTTCGCGCGCGGGTCTCCGCCGGCTCACGACCCCGGGCCGCCGCCGTACGCCGGAGCGTGCGTGGGAACGTGAGCAGGAACGCCTCAGGGAGGGCGGCCGCCCCGCTCAGCGCCCGGCGGCGGCGGCTGCGCGGGGACAGATTTGGCGTCCCGCTTCCTAGTCTCAACGGCGGGAAGTAGGTCCCGTGGCGAGCGACTGCGCACGCGCTGCCCGTCAAGTCCTTCTTCGTGATCCCGGCTCGTGGCTCCGCCCCCGGCTTCTCTGCGCCAGCCCCGCGCGCTGGTCAGAATCACGAGTTTTCCGTCACTGATGGGGCGGAGTAAACCCTTGTGATTGTCACAGGATTTGGCTTTGAAGAGTGCGGGGCTGAGCCCGAGCCCGGAGAAATGGAGATACCCCGACTGTTTTTCCTGCGTCCAGTGCTGTCTTCGGGCTGCTCGTATTCCTCACGATATATGATATTCGCCGAGTGGAGGGGCAACAAACGAAAAGTTCAGGCCATCGAAAGGCGCTGAATCCGTCGCCACTTTTAGCGGCACGTTACCCGCTGAATTAACAGCAGGTCGGGGCTGTGATTTATGTCTCCAAGCGATGACGGCCTCCGTTTTTAAAACTTTCGACGGCGTGTTCCAGGAGATTCACCCAGGGTGATATTTTTAGGCGCCAGGCGCTGCGGGCACGGGGAGCGGGAGAGCACAAAAGGGCAGCACGGCAGGCCAGCAAGGTCATCGGAGCTGGGGAGCGCCAGACTGGACCCGCCTCTGGGCGACACCACTTCCCTGGAGCCTCGAGTCCAAAACGGTGTCTGCCCAGGTTGTAAGCCCTGGCGTCCCGGTGCCAGGACTCTGTTTAGTGGCATGTTACCTCCGCTAGCACCTCTTGTGCCCTTTCGTCCCGTTGAGCTCACAGAAAGAGCTCCTTCCCTGTAAGGACTAAGTTTGCACCACCTATAATTCCTGAGCATTTCGCAACTCCTTTCTCCGGGTGTCTTAAATGAGCCTCGCCTAGGAATGGCATACACTAAATTCCTTAAATGTTAGTGTGACTGGATTAGTCAGAGCCTGAGTACTGGACACTTTGATTTGGAAATTGAAGTGCTGGGTGAGAATCAGTGCTTTGTCACTGGCTGTAAGATTTTGGGCAAGTTATCTAGACATGTCTGAGCCTTAATTTCTTTGTAAAATAGGTTTAATGATCCCTGCCTCACAGAATAGTGCTTCAGTGGCATGATGGTGCTAATTCTACTAATAACAATCGAAGTCTGTCTGCCACTCTACTAGGTGTTTTGTATGGATTATCTCATCGAATCCCTCCTTATGCCAACCCCGTGAGGTAGGTACTATTATTTTCTCTGTAAATCACGATCCTGAGGATTAAAGATGTTTAGCAGTTTACCCCAAACCATCCAATGGCAAGTGGCAAAGCTGGCAGCTGAGGTGTCTGATTCCCCAAACCCAATCTCTGAATCACTGTGACAACTTTTAACAAAAGCAAATATTTATGTGTGCCAGGCCTGAACTTTTTTTTAAAATTTATTTTGGTATCACTAATCTACAATTACATGTGCAATATTATGGTTATTAAACTACCCCCTTCATCAGGTCTCCTCCACCAACCTCATTACAGTCACTGTCCATCAGCATAGTGAGATGCTATAGAATCGCTACTTGTCTTCTCTGAGTTGTACAGCCCTCCCAGTGCCCACCCAACATTACATCTGCTAATCGTAATCAGGCCTGAACTTTTAAAGAGTGGAGCAGCACAAGAGTAAGTTGATGGTTTCAAGCATGCATGGAACATTACAAAACGAGCTCTAGATAACAGCAAGTCTTAACAATGACCAACGAATTGGTGCCATATAGACAAGGGTTGGGAAACTGTGGTCCTTGGCTGAATATGGCCAGTTACCTGCTGTAAGTCAAGTTATGTTGGACTACAGCTGCCCTAATTTATTAACATACTGTCTTTGGTTGCTTTAGGGCAACAAAGATGGAGGTGAGTACTTAAAAATGGAGACCATTTGGCCAAAAAAGCCTAAAATATTTACTATCTGATCCTCTACAGAAAGTTTGCTGATCCTTGATGATGCAGGTCATGTTTTCTGATTATTATGTTCAAAATGAGAAATTTGAAAAAAAAAAGCACCTCTAATTCACAAACTATGTAAGAAAGAAAACATAACGGAAAGTAGAAAATATTTAGAACAGAATGCTTATCATTTATCAACATATCAAGATTTTTAGGGTATAGCTAAGAGTTTATATAAGAAAATAGGAAAGCCTAAATATAAATGAATAGGATGAAGCTGAAGGAAGTAGAAGGAAAGAAATAATGAAATACAAAGTTAAACAGAAAACAAGGTGCAGAGGATCAACAAAGTTATCCATTTCTTTCTTACACAACACCTGCCTGAGGGAGATAATGGGAGTCCCTTTGAAGGAATAATGTGTTTTTTTTAAGTTGTGTAACAGGTCCATTATTAAGATGGATAGGGTACCAGTTCTTTGCACAAGTGATTCTTTAGAAATAAGGTATGACATCTCTGGAGAGTGTTCCTTGAGTAGGCTGAAAGAGTAGTCCTTCCTGTGTGTAGGAGGAGGTAGGTGGAAGAGGCTTTTGACAGCTGAGAGAGGCCATCAATTAGAGAAAGCCACTGGGCATTCTTTGGTGTTGTCTGTCCTTTTTCTGTGAAATGCAAATTATCCATGGTGGTATTTACAGGCTCTACATTTTTTTTAATAATTGTAAAACTTTAATTTTTAATATGTAAAAAACATAAAACACTTTCTTGTGAAACTCGTTTCAAACGGTAATTAATTTTCATTAAGTAACATACAACTCTACATCAGTGTCTCTGCATCATTAAGAGGGCTTGTTTAAACACAGACTGCTGGGCCCCAACACAGAATTTCTGATTCAGTAGCTCTGAAATGGGACCTGAGAATTAACTGTGTTTATTACAAGTTCCCAGGTGATACTGATGTTATTGGTTCTACTTTGATAAGCATTGCTTTAAGACATTGTCCATGAATGCTTGCCAAGGGTTATAGAGAGTGAGGAGAAGAGCAGTGGGCTGCCCAGAGGGTCATCTCTCACGTAGTCAACTATGTTATGACAAATGTCCCAGAAACTTATGGAAACCTTTGGTGCAACAGATATCAGGACAAAAAGATAAGCAATATCATGGAAATAAAAATTCATCAAGGTAAAACTTGTTGTGGATTAAACAAGGCTGTAGATTCTTTGGCAGTTCTCCCATGAAGAGGTGGGTTCTTGTTCTTCCTCTCCTTGAATCTGGACTGGACCGTAACTACTTTGACTGATGGATTATGGGAAAGGTGATAACTATGTCAGTTCTGCATCTAGTCTTCAAGAAGATTGACAGTATTAGTCCATATAAGATGCCCAGTTACGTTGCTGAAGAGATCACATGGAAAGGTCCTGAGACCACATGAAAGGGGGAGGGATCCAGCCATATCCAGTTTACCAGCTATCCCAGTCAAGACACAGACAAGTGAACAAAACTGTCTTGGCCTCTCTAGACTGGCTCAGCATGAGCTGAATATCATTAAGCAACACCATACAACACCGTGTGGAGCAGAAAAATCACTCAGCTCAGACTTACCCAGATTCCTGACCCATAATAATGTGATATATAATAAAATGGTTGTGGCTTTAAGCTGTAAGATTTTGGAGTAGTTTATTACTCACTAATAGATAGCCAGAACAAGTCTGTTTTGAAAAATTAGACACAACTTGGAAATAAGGAAAAAAGATTTTGTGTGCCCTTTCAACATTAAAATAAGAGCATTATTTGCCAATCCTGCTGAAAGGTCATTTGAAGTTCCAGGGGGAGGTACCTTTGTTGGACTTAGTATTTACTGTTGATGAAGTCCTAGAGTCAGTAAAGTTAGATGTTAATTTGTGGAAGACTGATAAGTTGCAAATTATTTTTGTCTGGTGGAGATGATTTCATTTTGGTAGAAGAGATAATCCTAAAGGGAACAGTTTTATTGCCCTGCCAGACATTAACTGCATATTTAACTTTTGGATCACAATTCCAGCATTTTTTTCCCACCATGTATAATTGGTGGTTTCTTACTTTCTCTTTTGAATCAGCTTTACCATTCTGCAGGTTCTTTCACTGATGAAATAAATCTTTGTCACATGCTTGTAATATATTTGAATGAGTCGTTGAAAATCATATTTCAACAAACATGTATATTGAACATTAATTTTTGGGGGATATTCAATTCAGTACATATTTGTGGAGAATCCATTATGTAAAAGTTGAGAATCTGTTACATAAAATGTCCTGAGCAAGGACTGGATAGTTGATTAGTATGAGTTAAGTGCTGAACTATAGTATATTTATTTCCTATTGCTGCTGTAACAAATTGCCACAAACTTAGTGGTTTGAAACAACACAAGTTTATTCTGGTTCTGGAGGTCAGAGCCTAATGGGTTACAGTACTGTTCCTTCTGGAGGCTCTAGGAAAGAGTCTGTTTTCTCAAATTTCTTTAGCTTCTAGAGGTGGCTTGCATTCCTTGCCTTGTGGCACCATCCTCCATCTTCAAAGCCAGCAGCATAGCATGTTCCAAAATCTCTCCTTCCCCCCTTCTAACTCTCCTCTCATTACATTTTTCTCTCCCTCCCTCCTGTGTCCCTCTTACAAAGACTCTTGTGATAACAGTGGGTGCACCTGGATAGTCCAGGATAATCTCCCCATCTCAGGATACTTAATAATATCTGCAAAATCCCTTTCACCATATAAGGTAACATAGAGGTTCTGAGGATTCAGAGGTTCCAGGACATGGATATCTTTGTGGGGTGGGGGGAGGCATCTTCTCAGCCAACTACAAAGTATGTGTGAACACTGGGGGTATCCAAAATGAATTTGGGCAGTATAATGAGAAAAGATTTTAAAGTTTAAGTATCTGTTTTTGTACTATTTAAAGATGAAAAGGAAATTTCACTAGGTGAAACGGTGAAGGGTCATTAAAAGGAGAATGAAGAGTGAGTGAGAGAGCGTGCAGGCCCACTCTCCTGCCATGGCTCCCAGAAGGGGCAGGTCAGTGCTCCCAGGCCTTGACAGTGGGATGGCTTATAAGGACACCACTTGTATTAGTATGAGGTTGGCTGTCATTTAGAGGTGACAAAATATGGTGGTTTTCCAGGGTGTTCATGGCATTGGAGAATAAAAGAAGATGACCAGTTTTGGTGCACACTTTGTTCCTCAACTGGTAAGGAGGGTGGGGAGCTTACAGAGCCATTCCTTTCCTTTTCATTCTCTGACCATTGCAGGGCAGGGATGAGTGCCTAGAAAGGTATTTCCCTCATTTATCTACAACCCAGGAAAGGGGTGATGACTCTCACCTTTGTGGGCCCTTCCCACTGAAGATAAGTGATTGAGGGCAGAAGCTATATATTTCTTATTCAGCATTTTATTCTCACCACTTTGTCTACTTCAACACTTGTGTTCAAACATTTTTGAGTTCTTTTCATCACAAACCAATATACAGAAAAGAAACCCAAAATAAAAAATGAACTGGGAATTGTCTTCACACACCTTGTAGGCCCAGGTCCTCTTCAAGTGCCCTTTTAGTATCTCTGTGCCTTGGTTTCCTGTAGTTCTTGCAGAATCGCCAGAACAGGGTTGGGTGGCAGAATCCCATTCAAAATACATCCTTGCTCATTTTACTGGCAATGGCTGGTGCCAAAGAAATGGGGAATGGGATTACGGGAGGACTAAGAAGAACAGTAGGGAAGAAGGGAGGAAATCCTATGAAAGCTGAAACAGCCTCTGTTGATGAACTCCCTGTGCTAGCAAGGCTTACTGGTAGAGTGTTTTGGGAATTAGTCAGATTTCCATGTTTCCCCACACCTAAGTGAGGGGGGGTAGGTTAGCTTCTGGTTTCTCGCTTTTTCCTGGGGCAGTCAGGAAAGCAAAGAAAGAATGAGACTGTTTGCTGAGACTGCTCTCCTGGAGGGACCATGGCTGTATCTCTTTCTTTAGTCAAACCTTGCAAAAAGGAAGAGACTTGTTCAACAAAATCTGAAAATTAACCAAAATTCCATGAACACTATGAAAAGTCTCAAGGCATTCTATTAACAACCATACAGAAGCCTGACATAAAGTAAAAGGATATTTAAGAACTCAGGCACACTTGCTCCCTTCACCTATTAGTGGACACTTAATACAGAAAAACTGATTGAGGAGATGCCTACATTAAGGTTTCTTTTGTTTCTTTCTCCTTGAGTTAGGATGCCCATAATGTAAAGCTCAAGACACTGAGGACTTTGATAGTTAACTTGGGATGTTGCAGTTATCTAATACATATAACAAACTGTCCCAAACTTATTGGATTAAAATACACTGATTTATTTCAGTAATGAATCTGCAGTTCAATCAGGACACAGTGGGAACAGCTTATCTCTGCTCCAGGTAGCACCGCCTGGTACTGCTTGATGGCTAGGAGGGCCTCAAAGTTTGGTTGCTGGAATCATGTGAAGTCTCACTCTATCTGGCAGTTGGTGCTACCTGTCAGCTGGGACCTCAGTGGTTTTTTCAGCCAGAGCACTTCCATGTGGGCTTTTCTCTGTGGTTTCTTACTTTATGCACAGCATGGTGGCTAGGGTCCAAGAGCAAGTGTCCCAGAAGGGCCACGTGTAGGTGTATCCCCTTTTTATGACCTAGTCTTGAAAGTTCCATAGCATTGCTTCTGCCCTAGGCCCACCCAGATTTGGGGGAGGAAAGATGGACCTCACCTATGAATGGGAAGAGTGTTAAAATCACAATATGAGGGGAACACGTGGGAGGGGTTGTGTCACCACAGTTATTTTTCGAAAGTAAGTTCCCACAGCAGCCAAGGGTTAGAAGACAAGGCTTTTTGTATAAGATCAGTGAAGAAACCTCTTGAAACAAAAGTCAAACCTTACAAGGTAAATGTTCTTCTCCCCTCAAATAGTTACCAACAGCCCCACTATCTGTGTTCATATAATGGCATGTGAGGATGAGACAGAATCATAGGAGACCTGGGAAAGCTTTGGAATTTTGGAGCTTAGCTTTGGTAAGGACATTTCCTGATTTTCATGGTGGACTATAGGCCATGTGCATGAAACATCCCCCTACAATTCAGCTTGTCATAAGACTGTGTTCATTCCACTCACTCCCAAGGTGGTGGGGGCTATGTTCACTAACATGCTGTGTTAGTGACCTATTGCTGCACAATTACCTCAAAACGGAGCAGCTTAAAATTCAAACCATATATTATCTCACAAAGCTTTGGAGGATCAGGAATATGGGAGCAGCTTCTCTGTGTAGTTTTGGCTCAGAGTGTTTCAGGAGGTAGCAGTCAAAATGTCAGCTAGAGATCTAGTCATCTGAAGGCTTGACTGGGACTGCAGGATCTGTGCCCAGATGGTTCACTCACATGGCTGTTGGCAAAAGGCCTCAGTTCCTCATCACATGGGCCTCTCCATAGGGCTTCTTCATCATTCTCAGAACATGGGAGCTTATCCCAGAGTGAATAATACGAGGCAGAGCTTGCAGCCACAATCTAGTTTATGACTGAGCCTCAGAAGTCAGGGGTTACACTTCTGCCATGTTCTGTTTGCTAGAAATACAGCCCCACTCAAAGAGAGGGCATTGGGCTCCACCTTGTAAAGGAAGGAGTATCAAAGAATTTGTAGACATATTTTAAAACCACGACAGCCTATTTGAAGGCAAACTCCAAACTTTTTAACTGTGGCAAATTTCTGGAAAGATGGATGGCAACATTATGAAATAAATGATGACAAAATATCACTAGTGCAAATAAGGTGGTATTAATGCAGGAATATACAGATTGATTTATGGACCAGAGTAAGAAGCCAAGAGAAAATGTCGCATAAATGTGCATTTATTAGACTTCTGGGAAGATGGCAGCATAAGCAGGGTGGCGGAAATCTCCTCCCAAAACCATATATGTTTGTGAAAATACAACAAATACAACTATTCCGAAAAGAGAGACCAGAAGATACAGTACAACAGCCAGGCTACAGCTACATCTGTGAGAACTCAGTGCCTCACGAAGTGGGTAAGATTCAAAGCCATGACCCGGCGGGACCTGAGCACTCCCCCACCCCAGCACACCGGCGGGAGGAAAAGAATCAGAGTGGGGAGGGAGTGGAAGCACAAGCCCACCAAATAACCAGCCCTGGTGATCTGCACCAGGAGCACAGACACACATCGCATGGTGTATCGGAGATTAGAGAAACAGAAGAGCAGTATTTGAGAAGGAGACTGCAAGCAGGTCCCCTCAGCCAGCTCCCCGGGACAAAAGAAAAGCGGGTGCTTTTTAAAAATTTTTAAAGAGACAAGGGCCCAACAGCGGAACAAAATTGTCCCAGCGCACTCAGCCCAGCAGGCTGGGAGTCTTGGGGAATTTCAGACCCCCTGGCCGGCAGCTGGGCAAAGCCATGCCAAGGCTTCCCACAGAGATCAACAGCCTGCCATTCGTTCCCCCTGGCCGACACTGCAAAGGGTCCGGCGGAGCCACCACTGCTGCAGAACAGCAGAGGAGTGGCCCCGCCCACAGCAACCTCACAGAATCTATGCCAGGCTGGTGAGCAGCTAAGAGGGAAGGGCCCCAGAACCCATAACAAGGTATAGGCTAGGCTGAGGTGGCCCAGCACACAGGCAGCTCAGGGGATTATCCCAGAGACTGCCTCCTGGTGTGCGGGAAACCAGCTCAACCCCAGAGAAGGGCAAGGAGAACAACAAGCAGGAAGGGACTTTGTTCTCCCAGCTGACACATGTGGCACCTACGAGTGACCACTTCTATCTCCTTGAAAAGGCAGAGGAATATGGTCTAGACATGAATCACACAGACAACCCCAGAGAGAGAGCCTGATGGGATAGATTTAAACAAGCTTCCTGAAAAAGATTTCAGAATAAAAGTCATAACCATACTGATGGATCTACAGAGAAATATGCAAGAAGTAAGGGAGGAAGTGAGGAGAGATATTACAGAAATGAAACAGTCGATTGATGGGTTGAAGATCAGACTGGACGAGGTACAAGGGACCATTAATGGAATAGAAATCAGAGAACAGGAATACAGAGAAGCTGAGCCAGAGAGAGGTAAAAGGATCTCTAGGAATGAAAGAATATTAAGAGAACTGTGTGACCAATCCAAACGGAGCAATATTCGCATTATAGGAGTACCAGAAGAAGAAGAAGAAAGAAAAAGGGATACAAAGTGTCTTTGAAGAAATAATTGTTGAAAACTTCCCCAAGCTGGGGAAAGAAATAGTTTCTCAGACCATGGAAGCCCAAAGATCTCCCAACACAAGGGAACCAAGGAAGACAACACCAAGACACATAATAATTAAAATGGCAAAGATCAAAGACAAGGACAGAGTATTAAAGGCAGCCAGAGAGAGAAAAAATATCACCTACAAAGGAAAACCCATCAGACTTCTCAACAGAAACCTTACAGGCCAGAAGAGAATGGCATGATATATTTAACATAATGAAACAGAAGGGCCTTGAACCAAGAATTCTGTAACCAGCATGATTATCATTTAAATTTTAGGGAGGAATTAAACAATTCCCAGAGAAGTGAAAGCTGAGGGAATATACCTCCCACAAACCACCTCTACAGGATATCTTAAAAGGACTACTCTACATGGAAGCACTCCTAAGGCTAAAAAGATATCACCAGAGAAAATAAAATCATAACAAAGAGAGCAGACCATCCAAATACTAACTAAAGGCAAAAAGTAAAATCAAATATCCACAAAAACAGTCAAAGGAAACGTAAAAGAGTACAGAATAAAATACCTAGTATATAAAGAATGGAGGAGGAAGAATAAGAAAAGAGAGAAAGAATCATCAGACTGTGTTTATAGTAGCTTAACAAGAGAGTTAAGTTAGACTTTTAGATAGTAAAGAAGCTACCCTTGAACCTTCAGTAACCACGAAACTAAAGCCAGCAATGGCAATAAATACATATCTATTGATAATCACCCTAAATGTAAATGGGCTGAATGCACCAATCAAAAGACACAGAGTAATAGAATGGATAAAAAAGCAAGACCCATCTATATGCTGCTTACAAGAGACTCACCTCAAACCCAAAGATATACACAGACTAAAGGTGAAGGGATGGAAAAAGATATTTCATGCAAACAACAAGGATAAAAAAGCAGGTGTTACAGTACTTGTATCAGACAAAATAGACTTCAAAACAAAGAAAGGAGCAAGAGATAAAGAAGGACATTACATAATGATAAAGGGCTAAGTCCAACGAGAGGATATAACCATGATAAATATATATGCACCCAACACAGGAGTGCCGACATATGTGAAACAAATACTAATAGAATTAAAGGAAGAAATAAAAAGGAATGCATTCATTTTAGGAGATTTTAATACACCACTCACTCCAAAGGACAGATCAACCAGACAGAAAATAAGTAAAGATACAGAGCCACTGAACAACACACTAGAGCAGATGGACCTAAAAGACATCTACAGAACTCTACACCCAAAAGCAGCAGGATACACATTCTTCTCAATTTGTGCACATGGAACATTTTCCAGAATAGACCACATACTAGGCCACAAAAAGAACCTCAGTAAATTCAAAAATACTGAAATTCTACCAACCAACTTCTCAGATCACAAAGGTATAAAACTGGAAGTAAATTGTACAAAGAAAACAAAAAGGCTCACAAATACACAGAGTTTTAATAACATGCTCCTAAATAATCAATGGATGAATGACAAATTAAAACAGAGATCAAAGAATATATGGAGACTAATGACAACAACACAAAGCCGCAACTTTGTGGGATGCAGCAAAAGCAGTTCTAAGAGGAAGATATATTGCAATCCAGGCCTATTTAAAGAAGGAAGAACAATCCCAAATGAATAATTTAAAGACACAATTACTGAAATTGGAAAAAGAAGAATAAATGAGGCCCAAAGTCACCAGAAGGAGGGACATAATAAAGATTAAAGAATAAATAAATAAAATTGAGAAGAATAAAACAATAGAAAAAAAAATCAATGAAACCAAGAGCTGGTTCTATGAAGAAACAAACAAAATAGATAACCCCCTAGCCAGACTTATTAAGAGAAAAAGAGAATCTACACACATTAACAGAATCAGAAAGGAGAAAGGAGAAATCACGATGGACCCCACAGAAATGCAAAGAATTATAAGAGAATACTATGAAAATCTATATGCTGACAAGCTGGAAAACCTAGAAGAAATGGACAACTTCTTAGAAAAATACAACCTTCCAAGACTGACCAAGCAAGAAACAGAAAACCTAGAGAGACCAATTACAAGCAACGAAATTGAATTGGTAATCAAAAAACTACCCAAGAACAAAATCCCCGGGCCAGATGAATTCACCTCTGAATTCTACCAGACGTATAGCGAAGAAATAATACCCATTCTTCTTAAAGTTTTCCAAAAAATAGAAGAGGAGGGAATACTTCCAAACTCATTCTATGAAGCCAGCCAGCATCATTCTAATACCAAAATGAGGCAAAGACCTTATCAAAAAAGAAAATTACAGACCAATATCCCTGATGAACATAGATGCAAAAATACTCAACAAAATATTAGCAAACCGAATTCAAAAATACATCAAGAGGATCATACACCACGATCAAGTGGGATTCATCCCAGGGATGCAAGGATGATACAACATTCGAAAATTCATCAACATCATCCACCACATCAACAAAAAGAAGAACAAAAACCACACGATCATCTCCCTAGATGCTGAAAAAGCATTTGACAAAATTCAACATCCATTCATGATAAAAACGCTCAACAAAATGGGTATAGAGGGCAAGTACCTCAACATCATAAAGGCTATATATGACAAAACCACAGCTAACATCATACTTAACAGTGAGAAGCTGAAAGCTTTTCATCTAAGATCGGGAACAAGACAGGGATGCCCACTCTCTCCACTGTTATTCAACATAGTACTGGAGGTACTTGCCACGGCAATCAGACAAAACAAAGATATACAAGGCATCCAGATTGGTAAAGAAGAAGTCAAATTGTCACTATCTGCAGATGACATGATACTGTACATAAAAAACCCTGAAGACTCCACTCCAAAACTACCAGAACTAATATCTGATTTCAGCAAAGTTGCAGGATACAATATTAACACACAGAAATCTGTTGCTTTCCTATACATTAACGATGAGCTAACAGAAAGAGAAACCAGGAAAACAATTCCATACACAATTGTATCAAAAAGAATAAAAACCTAGAAATAAACCTAACCAAGGAAGTGAAAGACCTATATCCTGAAAACTACAAGACACTCCTAAGAGAAATTAAAGAGGACACTAACAAATGGAAATTCATCCCATGCTCTTGGCTAGAAAGATTAAATATTGTCAAAATGGCTATACTACCTAAAGCAATCTACAGATTCAATGCAATCCCTATCAAAATACCAAAAGCTTTCTTCAATGAACTGGAACAAATAATTCTAAAATTCATATGGAACCAGAAAAGACCCCGAATAGCCAAAACAATCCTGAGAAGGAGGAATCAAACGGGGAATTACGCTCCCTGACTTCAGGCTCTACTACAAAGCCACAGTAATCAAGACAACTTGGTATTGGCACAAGAACAGACCCACTGACCAGTGGAACAAAATAGAAAATCCAAACATTAACCCAAACATATATGGTCAATTAATATATGATAAAGGAGCCTTGGCTATACAATGGGGAGATGACAGCCTCTTCAACAGCTGGTGTTGGCAAAACTGGACAGCTACATGTAAGAGAATGAAACTGGACTACTGTCTAACCCCATACACAAAAGTATACTCAAAATGGATCAAAGACCTGAATGTAAGTCATGAAACCATAAAACTCTTATGAAAAAACATAGGCAAAAATCTCTTGGACATAAACATGAGCGACTTCTTTGTGAACATATCTCCCCGGGCAAGGGAAACGAAAGCAAAAATGAACAAGTGGGACTATATCAAGCTGAAAAGCTTCTGTACAGCAAAGGACACCATCAGTAGAACAAAAAGACATCCTACAGTGTGGGAGAATATATTCATAAGTGACATATCTGATAAGAGGTTGACATCCAAAATATATAAAGAACTTACGCACCTCAACAAACAAAAAGCAAATAATCCAATTAAAAAATGGGCAGAGGATATGAATAGACACTTCTCTAAAGAAGAAATTCATATGGCCAACAGGCACATAAAAAGATGCTCCACATTGCTAATCATCAGAGAAATGCAAATTAAAACCACAATGAGATATCACCTCACATCAGTAAGGACGGCCAACATGCAAAACACAAACAACAACAAATGTTGGCGAGGATGTGAGAAAAGGGAACCCTCCTACACTACTGGTGGGAATGCAAATTAGTTCAACCATTGTGAAAAGCAGTATGGAGGTTCCTCAAAAAACTCAAAATAGAAATACAATTTGATCCAGGAATCCCACTCCTAGGAATTTACCCTAAGAATGCAGCAGCCCAGTTTCAAAAAGACAGATGCACCCCTATGTTTATTGCAGCACTATTTACAATAGCCAAGAAATGGAAGCAACCTAAGTGTCCATTAGTAGATGAATGGATAAAGAAGATGTGGTACACATACACAATGGAATATTATTCAGCCATAAGAAGAAAACAAATCCTACCATTTGCAACAACATGGATGGAACTAGAGGGTATTATGCTCAGTGAAATAAGCTAAGTGGAAAAAGACAAATATTAAATGATTTCACTCATATGTGGAGCATAAGTGCAAAGAAAAAAACTGGAGGAACAAAACAGCAGCACACTCACAGAACCCAAGAATGGACTAATAGTTACCAAAGGGAAAGGGACTGGGGAGGATGGGTGGGAAGGGAGGGACAAGGGGAAAAAAGGGGCATTCTGATTAGCAGACGTAATGTTGGGGGGGAACATGTAATTGTAGATTAATGTTACCAAAAAAATGTGCATTTACTATGTGTTAAAGATGACATCTCAATTCAATAGTAAACATGATTCAAAAATTATCTGAAGCAGTTGGTTACTTTGGGAGAAAAGCTTAAGCCTTACAGGACAGCATACAACAGAATAAATTCCAGAATGAGAAATAAAAATTCTATGTAAAATTTTAAACCTAAAGCAGCAAGAACAAATATGGATGAATATTCATATGATTTCAGGGTTAAATTTCATAATCCACTATAAAAATGGAGAACTCACAACACAAAAATTTGAATACTGAATTCCATAATGATAACAACTATATGTATACATATAAGTTTATGTATACATATATCAAATTAGCAAACTTCCAAAATATTTTCCACATATACCTATAGAGACAGTGTTGACATAAAATACAGAGACTTAGAAATAAACGTTAAAATTCCTTAAGCATTTTAGAAAAACCTACAAAAATTTAAAGTGGCTATAAAACATATGAAGGATCAATTTAATTAATAAGTAAATGTAAACAGAATAGTTGCTATTGTAAACCCATCAAACTGATAAATAAGAAAGAAAGAAAGGGAGGAAAAAAAGGAAAAGGAAGGAAGAGAGAAGGAAAGAAGGATGAGAAGCAGGGAGGGTGGAAGGAAGAAAGGCAGCCAGTCCAGTGTTGACTATGAAATTATAAAATAAATTCTTTTGTAAAGAGTTTGCAGCAGTATAAATTAGGAGTCCTCTAGAATGCAGTTTGGCAATGTGTAAGTAGAGGTTTAAAGTATTTTAACCCTAAAGAACTAACCAGAGTTACACAAAACAAATGATATTATGAGGATGTTTACCACAGTGATACCTATAATAGTGAAAAATTGGTACCAGCAAAATGCCAATAAAGTTAAATAGATATGTTTTAACAATCATGTTTTATTTTATTTTATTTTAGTAAGTGACTTAGATTTTTGTTGCCAATTAAATATTAAAAATACTACACAGAATTTTATTGCAGGGATTCACAACCCAGTTTTTAAAAACATTCCTTTATATTGAATATTAAAAAAAAAATCTTTTCAAGTTGTGGTGGCCACCATCCCTCAAACAAAACAAGTCCTAAATCCAAATAATTCTGTTTCTGCTAGATGGCAGGGTTTGCTTTCCATCATACCTGGCTGCCATACCTTTCTTGTGACAATGAATGGCTCATGCCATCCCTGCATGACCTTGCCCTTCCAGCTCTTCTACCACATCACAGGGGCAATTACTGGGATCAGACATGTAGACTGACAAGTTTGAGTGAGATAAGCATCCCAACCTATGAAGCACCCTTTGTACCATGTGCCATTTATTAGGGTTTCCATTAAAAGTATTATGTTTTCATACTTTACAACCATAAAAGAGTAAATCATTTCAAAGGATTTAAAACCGTGTTTCATAATGCTACTTCAGCGTGGCAGATGTTTGTATTTCAAATTAGAGAATGAAGTAGGGTGTAAAAGTTCCTCATAATATAATAAACACAATGTATGAAGTACCCAAATAGTATAAGAGGTTTGTTTTAATTGGTGGGGTTATAAATGATCTGTTAACTTTTTTCTGTCTACATTTGTATGTATTGCAGTTTTTCTCAAATGGATGTGTACTGTATTTAAAAATGAAAAAGTGATATTTTTAAAGATAGAACCATTCATTACAAGACAGATTGGCAAGAATGGAAGCAAGAGTTTCTCATACCAGTTCTGCAAAAAAAAACATTAGTCCTTTGACCACTTCTTGAAATTTCCCATTCTGAATAAGAAGAAAATAGAGTAAAGATATTGTCTAATTCTGAAGCATCACCAAATACATTTAAAAAATGACAATACACATCAGAGATATGTGTATTATGTTTTTATAACTTCTCAACACAGATTAGTCTCAGAAAAAACATTACCCAAGACACAGTCCATGGAAAGGAGAAAAATAAAGAGTATATGAATGAAAACTTGAATCATTACTGCTCTTAGACGAAACATCTCTCAGTTATTCTACAAATATTAATTGAATGTCCAGTATGTGCAAATCTCTGTTATAGCATTGTGAGGAGATAACAAAGAAACAGGAATATTCTTTGCTATCACTTGAGTAAATTCAGTAATTTGATTAACCTGTATTGTGTATCTGTGTAGCTAGGCACCAGGGATAGATCAGTGAAAAGAAAGCAGAAATACTTTTCCATTAAGAGTTAAATCTCTCTTATTTTAAGTGTGAGTATCTTAACTTTCAGGAGCACACAATATACATGGGAACCAGGTATAGGAACTGAGGCATGAAGAAGTAGTAAATCCAATTCTCCAAATGTGTAGGTCATCTAATCCCTGAGTTCATCGTTTTCTGAAGGATTATTTCCTGCCGTTTACATAATGAGCCCAGAAACTCCCACCTTTCCTAGTTCAGTAAATGTCTTTTCATCACCCTATTTAGTGCATCTTTCAGCTCCTTGTTTCTCATACTGTAGATCAAAGGGTTCAAGAGAGGGGTGACAAAGGTGTAGACAACAGAAACCACACGGCCCATTTCTGGGTTGTAGCTAGAGCTGGGGCGTAAGTAGATAAGGCTACCACAGCCATATTGGAGGAGAACCACAGTCAGATGAGAAGAGCAGGTGGAGAAGGCCTTGTGTCGACCCGCGGCTGAGCGGATCTTCATAATGGCAGCCACGATGAAGATGTAAGAGATGGAGATGAGGGAGAAGGGGATGGTAAGGGTGATGACACTGACGATGAAGATCATGGCTTCAGGCATTCTAGTGTCCCCGCATGCCAACCGCAAGATCGGGAGTACATCACAGTAGAAGTGAGTGATTCTGTTGTGGCCACAAAACGGCAGGTGGAAAATCAGAGCTGTGAGTTGTAAGGCTTGAAGGAAGCCAAGGACCAAGGCTCCGGTGGCCAGCTGGACACACCGCTGCCACCTCATGATGAGGGTGTAGCGCAAGGGGTCCCGGATAGCTACAAACCGATCGTAAGCCATGATCCCCAAGAGGGTACAGTCAGCACAACCCAGAAAGACAAAGAAGAACATCTGTGTGCCGCAGCCAGATAAAGAGATGGGTATTCTCCCCATGGTCAGGAGGTTGACCAAAGCCAGAGGGGCAACGGTGGAAGAGTAAAAGATCTCCAGCACCGCCAGATTGGCCAGGAAGAAATACATAGGAGTGTGGAGGGCACACTCCGCCCAGACAGTGATAAAGATTGTGGCATTACCAATGAGGCTGCCAGTATACATTAGCAGGAAAGCCACAAAAATACACATTTGCACCTCCACGATGGGTGAAAATGGGTGAAAGTGGAACTGGATCTCTCTGGTTTGGTTTTCATACCCCATAAAAGTGGCACATTGGGCTTCCTAGGACAAAAGAAAAAAAATTATGTTATACAAGCCTGGTTCAGCTTAGTTACTCTGGGTTTAGAAAATATGCTCATTGAAATTTTGCCCATTTTCCTACTTACTAATTTGACTTTAATTCAGTACTCAATTCACAAACTATTTTCCTGCATGAGGAAAATATCCTCTCTCTCCATCTCCCTGAGTCTCTGCTTGAAGGAGATCAGGCTGATGTGTGTTTCTGGTCTGGGCCCTGCCCTGCTCTGGGCCTCACCACTCAAAGGGACTGAACACTGAATGCAAGCTTTCTCAAGACTACTGGTAGGACAATAGGCTAGAATAGACGCTCAAAGGGGAACTAGAAAATGAAAACACCCAGGGTCTTGTGTCAGCTGTTAGTAGTTGCTGTCACACCCATAAACATTGCCTCCCCTCCACTGAACAGTCATCACATAGGAGGTCACCCAAACTCTTATGTTTTGTGAATGACTTCTTGGATATGAGTCAAGCTCATCCTTACAGGAAGGAATGTTAGACATTTACCCAAGGGGTAGGATTTGAATGTCCTTGTAGAGACCCTCATTCATGAAGTTGGTTCCTTCCCTGATAAAATGAAAATTTACCCAGTGAAAACAAAAATGTGAGCTAAGATGGATGAGATGGGGGTATAAATTAAGAGGGTCAGATATCACACCACTGTATCTATCAGAAGCACCTTACCTGACTTTATTTGCCAGAATCAATTCCTCTTCTCTTTGAGGCACTTGAAAGGGGGAACATTTTGGAGTATCTTGCATGTGGGAGGAGAGAGTGACATAAGCTGGGTATAAATCTTGGAGAATGAGTAGATGTCTTAGAGCAACTCACGGGCCATTTGTTATAGACTGTTATATGCTTTTTCAATGTGTTTATGTTCTTGTATCTCATTTAATTTTCTGCAATTGGTCAATAGGTAGAAAGACAGCAATCCATACCTCAGTCTTGTGACTGAGGCACAAAGAGGGTGATAAACTGACCCAGGGTCTTGCAGTGACTTGGAGGTGGAGGACAGGCTAACATTTAGATCTCCTTGTGTTTATCTATGATTACAGAAATCTTGGCTTGATTCTTGTCATGGGACTGCAAACTAGCTGGGACCTTGTCACTAATGCTCCCACTGAAGTCAGGGTAAACCAGCAGATGGCTTGTCCCAGGTCAAGGCTCTTATATACATGACAAAATGAACTTAATGACACTAGAGGAAAAGATAAAGAGGATTCCACCCAGAATTTCTAGCTAAGTCCCTGAATCTACAACGTTTCTATGGCTTGGTCTATTTAAAATAAACCTATGGATTCAAATAAAAATTGCATGGGTGAGACATGGCTTAGCTTGTAAGAAGTTCAGGTATGCTGAAAATTGCAGCTATCTTCACAGGCACCAAAAGTACCAAATTCTGATTCCTGAAAGTACAGTCAGAGTGATTGGTGCACAAAGTTGGCAGTGAAGCCTAGTAGATATAAGAACTTGAACACTGGAATCGAGCACACCTGGGACCATCACCTGGCTCTGCTGTTTACCAATTGTGTGACCTTGACCACTTGTCTCTGTGCACCTCAGTTTCTCCATATTTAAAACACAAATAATATTAACATCAATCCTGTGAAGTTGTACAGATTAAATGAGGTAATAACTATAAAGTGATTTTCACAGTGTCTGGTGGTGATGTCATTATAGGCTAAGTAGCAGCACCACAACTAATTTTTCAAAAGCTGTACTAACGGCTCTGTGTGAGTCTTTCCATGACAGCATGAGTTCTTACTCTGATATAATAGTACATAAAATCAGATATGATCATTTTGGCCTGATTTTTATTTACAATAACATGTCTTCCTGCATCTGACTATCCCCACAGGAAAAGCATAAGTATGTGGCATTATTATTGCACCAATTTGAACTCAGACAACCTAGTCCTGTGCAGCAATCCAGAGACCATACCTTTATGGAATGGTATTGCTAACTCCGTCAGAAGGATCCAGTGTGTCTTTACCTTTCTGGATTTTAATTACCGTAATTGAGGACTTAACTATTCATATAAAATATTCTCTTATTTCACATTATTGAAAAGGAGGGACTCATGGCCCTCATATTTTGTATACCCCATTGTCCACCCAGCACACGTCGTAGAACCAGATCACAGGAGGCAATATAAGAACGAATGTATGAATGCAGGATTTCTCACTTGTATATCTAGGGAAGGGGAGAATACATAGCATAGTCTGGGATATTCTGAGGTTCTTGTAAGAACCTCTTGCTAAGGATTTAAGATTCAACATACAGTCTTAGTATTAACCTCATGAGAAATGAGAAATAGTAGGGAACTTTTCTAGAACATCCTGAATCTTGGAGCCAGAGTCAAGAGAATTTCCACCTGATTCCTTAGGACCACGCAGATTTGTGTTAAATAATGGGATGGTAAGGAGTTAACCTACTAACCCATGAAAATGATAGGCACAGCCTCTCAGTTTTGTTCATTTTGAAGTAATCAGATATTTTTCCATTCTGAATCCAAACTAGAAATTGTTCAAAGCAAAGTAAACCTTTCTAATCCCTTTGTCTGTCTTCACTTGGAGTTACTTGTGAGAACAAGGTGCCATCATTAATGGCAAGTCATGTAAATCCTTGATTATCTGGATAGAAAGTGAGAACAGATCAAATATCTGTGGTGCTGCCAGGTTTCCCGAATTTTGCAGATGTTATAAAACCAAAGGCAGAGATAGAATTTTTATTATTCTAAGGCATAATCAGAATCATTTTGTTATCAAAATGATATCATTTGCTATCAAGAATTCTAACGTCATAACTCCTTTACTATAATCTGTATCTTCCCAGCTGGCTATTGCGCACAAAGGTAAGGAATCTGACGCCCTAGAAGCAGCTAAGAGAGATGCTGGAATTGGCTGAGCACTTACCTTCCTCTAGAAATGAACTTATCTTCTAATCCAAGTGTTATTTCTGAAGGTTTCCCTCAATCCGTAAGCCTTTACAACTCCTGCAGGGACCTTTGGGACCAATTTCCTGGTGTCCCTAGATCCCTGCCCACAAATGAGGGCCAGGTCATGGCATCCACGTCGTCACTGTTCTCAGAACTCAGACTCCACTTCAGGAGTTTCTGTGAAATCAAATCATCCTTCAGCAGTTTTGCATCTGACTCTGTTTTAGTGGAAGTGAGGCACTCACCCTCCCGAGCCTGGGCACTTGGAGTGTTTCAGTATCCACAAGGAAAGGTATATACAACAGCGGTTTAGAAATCCAAAGCAGAAAATGCAAAAAAACGTTATGAGTCCTGTTGAGTGGCTTCTAAAGATTGGACTTACTTTTCATTGGTACTTTGCCTTTTTGATGTCATCTCCTTTCTCTATTGTTTTCAAAATAGTTCTTGGAGTGTTATTTTCTGTGACAGTGTCACTAAGCCAGAAAGCAACCACCAGAATAGTCTTCAGGAGTAAGATCCCTAGTGTGTCATTTTCATAAAGAAAATCATATTAAAAATATGCTAGCTAATTACCTTGATAGAGGGTTGAGAGATTGAGTCAAACACCTGATTATTTTGGCAGAAGCCCCTTGAAATTTTGTGAGATAAGCATTCTATTTTAAATTAAAAGAATATGTCACTGCTTTTCAGATATTCTGATGTGATGTTGGCAAAACTCCAGGGTATGTGTACAAACTTTTGAAATCATTATTATTTCCTCTCTCAGAAACTGGTTTGACATCACTATCAGAATAGGGGTATGTCACCATTATTTTCAAGGGAATTGAAAATTTTCTTTTTTATAGAAGTGGGAAGTTGGAGATAAAAAGTGAACAAATTCTTGTGCAGTTAAGAAAGTACTAATCTAAAAACAAGGCAAAACATATGTAAACTGTGCATATATCAGAATATGTAATATTTTTGGAGTTCTCCTGCATTATTCTTTTATCCTAACACTGTTTTGTGATATTGAGGTTATCATTTTTAACATGTGACGCATGAGTCAAAAAAAATCACCCAGGCTAAGTAATGCACAGTGCTTCAACCAGGGCTTAAATTCAGATTTCATAACTTGGACTTCTTTCTCTTATATCATTGGGCCTTTAGTCTGTATTATTGTGGCTATAATAATTATTAGTACTTGACATTGATATTAAGCTCTCTAGTCTTCATTTTATTGAAGCTTCTCTCTAGTTACTTTTTCCCCTACCCTTTGTCTTTTCCATTCTGTATTTCTCTTGTTTATCCAACTCCTAGAAGAGGATCATTATCATGGTTGCCTAGCTTATAAACCATGTCTGAATTAGAAAAGATGCTGCTTTTTCATGTTAAAAAGTAAAACTTTCTTGTGTTAAAGCAAATTATTTGTTTTTCAATAACACTTAGAAGAAACATGAATTCATTCTGTGTAATGTACAGAGGTCAAATTACTGAACATAAATAATAGAAAATTTGAATTCTTAATTATAATAAATATGTACTCAGAGTTAGTAGGATATAAAAACATAAAACATTACACATTTGCTTTCATGGAAGTGAATTTTCTACAAATATTTCAATGCTTCTTCATTCTAGTATCTCATTTTTTAAATAGAAGTTATCACTAAATTCGACAGTCATCTTTCTTAAGTCATTACAGACCATACGTTTTTAAGGAATATTAAATTCAAGAATCTATGTTCTCCAGTAGCAACTGACATGGCAAAGTTAAAAATGAGAGTTAATAAATCCTCAGAACTAGGTAGTATTTGAAAATGTGTCTAGTAAATTGTGTCTGTACATTTATTGTGCTAGTGAAACAGGAACTCGTAGTAGAGTTCAGGAAACTTTATGGTTTTAAGCCTCTCATATGCTGAGTTATATCAACATCACATTCCTTTCTGTGTTCAGCACTCAGGTACAATGATACATTTTTACATAAGACCACAGTAGTTTACTTTCTTCATAATCCTTTAAGTTACATGTCAACTAAGATACTGAAAAGACTACCAAATTCTCTTAGTTGTATAAATCTTTCTTTGAAAGATAATATTGCTGCATCCAAGAAATGATTGATGATGAAATTATTTCAATTCTTTTTTTTTATTTTTATTAAGGTATCATTGATATACACTCTTATGAAGGTTTCATATGAAAAACAATGTGGTTACTACATTCACCCATATTATCATGTCCTCCCGCATACTCCATTGCAGTCACTGTCCATCAGTGTAGTTATATGCCACAGAGTCACTACTTGTCTTCTCTGTGCTACACTGTTTTCCCCATGACACACCCACACCACGTGTACTAATCATAATACCCCTCAATCCCCTACTCCCTCCTTCCCCACCCGCCCTTCCTCACCCCTCCCCTTTGGTAAGTGCTAGTCTCTTCTTGGAGTTTGTGAGTCTGCTGCTGTTTTGTAACTTCAGTTTTGCTTCGTTGTTATACTCCACAAATGAGGGAAATCATTTGGTACTTGTTTTTTTCTGCCTGGCTTATTTTACTGAGCATAATACCCTCTAGTTCCATCCATGTTGCAAATGCAAATGGTATGATTTGTTTCTTTCTTATGGCTGAATAGTATTCCATTGTGTATATGTACCACCTCTTCTTTATCCATTCATCTACTGATGGACACTTAGATTGCTTCCATATCTTGGCTATTGTAAATAGTGCTGTGATAAACATAAGGGTGTATATGTCTTTTTGAATCTAAGAAGTTGTATTCTTTGGGTAAATTACTAGGAGTGGAATTCCACGTCAAATGGTATTTCTATTTTTGGTTTTTTTGAGGAACCTCCATAATGCTTTCCATAATGGTGAACTAGTTTTCATTCCCACAAGCAGTGTAGGAGGGTTCTGCTTTCTCTGCATCCTTGCCAGCATTTGTTGTTCCTAGTCTTTTCCATGTTGGCCATCCTAACTGGTGTGAGGTGATATCTCATTGTGGTTTTAATTTGCATTTCCCTGATAATTAGCGATGTGGAGCATCTTTGCACGTGCCTGTTGGACATCTGAATTTCTTCTTTGGAGAATTGTCTGTTCATACACTCTGCCCATTTTTTAATTGGGTTATTTGCTCTTTGGGTGTTGAGACGTGTGAGTTCTTTATATATTTTGGATGTTAACCCCTTGTTGGGTATGTTGTTTACAAAGATATTCTCCCATACTGTACGATGCCTTTTTGTTCTGCTGATGGTGTCCTTTGCTGTACAGAAACATTTTAACTTCATGTAGTCCCATTTGTTTCTTTTTGCTCTTGTTTCCCTTCCCCAAGATGTGTTCAGGAAAAAGTTGCTCATGTTCATATTCAAGAAATTTTTGCCTATGTTTTCTCCTAAGAGTTTTATGGTTTCATAACTTACATTCAGGTCTTTGATCCATTTCGAGTTTACTTTTGTGTATGGGGTTAGATAATAATCCAGTTTCATTCTACTACATGTAGCTGTCCAGTTTTGCCAACACAAGTTGTTGAAGAGGCTGTCATTTCCCATTGTATGTCCTTGGCTCCTTTATCATATATTAATTGACCATATATGCTTGGGTTAATATCTGGACTCTCTAGTCTGTTCCTTTGGTCTATGGGTCTGTTCTTGTGCCAGTACCAAATTGTCTTGATTACTGTGGCTTTGCAGTAGAGCTTGAAGTCAGGGAGTGTAATCTCCCCAGCTTTATTCTTCCTTCTCAGGATTGCTTTGGCTATTCAGGGTCTTTTGTGGTTCCATATGAATTTTAGAACTATTTGCTGTATTTCGTTCAAGAATGCTGTCGGAATTTTGATAGGAATTGTATTGAACTGTAGATTACTTTAAGCGCAATGGCCAACTCGACAATATTAATTCTTCCTATCCATGAGCACTGGATGTATTTCCATTTATTAGTGTACTCTCTAATTTATCTCAAGAGTGTCTTATAGTTTTCAGGTATAGGTCTTCCACTTCCTTGGTTAGGTTTACTCCTAGGTATTTTATTCTTTTTGATGCAATTGTGAATGGAATTGTTTTCCTGATTTCTTTTTCTTCTAGTTCATCATTAGTGTATAGGAAAGCAACAGATTTCCATGTATTAATTTAGTATCCTGTAACTTTGCTGAATTCTGATATTAGTTCTAGTAGTTTTGGAGTGTATTTCTTAGGGATTATTATGTACAATATCATGTCATCTGCAGTGACTGTATAACTTCTTCCTTACCAATCTGGATGCCTTTTATTTCTTTGTGTTGTCTGATTGCCGTGGCTAGGATCTCCAGTACTATGATGAATAGAAGTGGGGAGAGTGGGCATCCTTGTCTTGTTCCTGATCTTAAAGGAAAAGCTTTCAGCTTCTCTCTGTTAAGTATGATGTTGGCTATGGGTTTGTCATAGACAGCCTTTATTATGTTGAGGTTCTTGCCCTCTATACCCGTTTTGTTGAGAGTTTTTATCATGTATGGATGTTGAATTGTGTCAAATTCTTTTTCAGCATCTATGAAGATGATCATGTGTTTTTGTCCTTCTTGTTGATGTGGTGTATGATGTTGATGGATTTTCGTATATTGTTCCATTCTTGCATACCTAGAATAGATCCTACTTGATCATGATGGACGATCTTTTTGATGTATTTTTAAATTTGATTTGCTAATATTTTGTTGAGGTTTTTTGAATCTATGTTCATCAGGGATATTGGTCTGTTATTTTCTTTTTTTGTGGTTTCTGCCTGGTTTTGTAATTGAGTTATGCTGCCCTCATTAAATGAGTCTGGGAGTATTCCTTCCTCTTCTACTTTTTGCCAAACTTCGAGAAGGGTGGGTATTAGGTCTTCACTAAATGTTTGATAAAATTCAGTAGTGAAACCATCTGTCCCAGGACTCTTGTTCTTAGGTAGGTTTTTGATTACCAATTCAATTTCTTTGCTGGTAATTGGTCTATTCAGATTTTCTGTTTCTTCCTGGGTCAACCTTGGAAGGTTGTATTTTTCTAGAAAGTTGGCCATTTCTTCTAGGTTATCCAGTTTGTTAGCATATAATTTTTCATAGTATTCTGTAATAATTCTTTGTATTTTTGTGGTGTCCATAGTGATTTTTCCTTTTTCATTTCTGATTCTGTTTATGTGTGTAGACTATTTCTTGATAAGTCTGGCTGGGGGTTAATCTATTTTGTTTATTTTCTCTAAGAATCAGCTGCTTTCATTGATTCTTTCTGTGGTTTATTCTTCTTGATTTTATTTATTTATGTTCTAATCTTTATTATGTCCCTCCTTCTACTGACTTTGGGCCTCATTTGTTCTTCCTTTTCTAGTTTCATTAATTGTGAGTGTAGACTGTTAATATGGGATTGTTCTTCTTTCTTGAGGTAGGACTGTATTGGTAATATACTTTCCTCTTAGCACAGCCTTCGCTGCATCCCACATATTTTGTGGTGTTGAGTTATTGTTATCATTTGTCTCCATATATTGCTTGATCTCTGTTTTTATTTGGTCATTGATCCATTGATTATTTAGGAGCATGTTGTTAAGCCTCCAAGTGTTTGTGGGCTTTTTTGTTTTCTTTGCATAAGTTATTTCTAGTTTCATACCTTTGTGGTCTGAGAAGCTGGTTAGCACAATTTTAATCTTTTTGAAATTCCTGAGACTCCTTTTGTGGCCTAGTATATGTATGATCTATCTGGAAAATGTTCCATGTGCCCTTGAGAAGAATGTGTATCCTGCTCCTTTTGTGTGGAGTATTCTGTAGATTGTCCGTTAGGTCCAACTGTTCTAATGTCTTTTTCAGTGCCTCTGTCTCCTTACTTATTTTCTGTCTGGTTGATCTGTCCTTTGGAGTGAGTGGTGTGTTTAAGTCTCCTAAAATGAATGCATTGCATTCTATTTCCCCTTTTAATTCTGTTAGTATTTGTTTCACCTATGTATGTGCTCCTGTGTTGGGTGCATAGATATTTATACTTGTTATATCCCCTTGTTGGACTCACCCCTTTATCATTATGTAATGTCCTTCATTGTCTCTTGTGACTTTTTTTGTTTTGAAGTCTATTTTGTCTGATACAAGTACAGCAACTCCTGCTTTTTTCTCACTATTAGTTGCATGAAATATCTTTTCCATCCCTTTACTTTCAGTCTGTGTATGTCTTTAGGTTTGAAGTGAGTCTCTTGTAGGTGGCATATAGATAGGTCTTGCTTTTTTATCCCTTCAGTGACTCTATGTATTTTCATTGGTGCATTCAGACCATTTACATTTAGGGTGATTATTGATAGGTATGTACTTATTGCCATTGCAGGCTTTAGATTCATGGTTACCAGAGGATCAGGGGTAACTTCCTTACTATCTAACAGTCTAACTTAATTCAGTTAGTATGCTATTACAAACACAATCAAAAGCTTCTTTCTTTGTACAACCTTTTTCTTCCTTCTCTATTCTTTATATATTAGGTATCGTATTTTCTATTCTTTGTCTATCCCTTGACTGATTTTGGGGGTAGTTGATTTTATTTTTGCTTCGGCTTTCTAATTAATTGGTATAGTTTTTTTTACTGTGGTTTTATTTCCTCTGGTGACAGCTATTTAGCCTTAGGAACACTTCCATCTATTGCAGTCCCTCCAAAATACACTGTATAGATGGTTTGTGGGAGGTAAAGTCTCTCAGCTGTTGCTTCTCTGCAAATTGTTTAATCCCTCTGTCAATTTAAATGATAATCTTGCTGGATAGAGTATTATTTGTTCAAGGCTCTTCTGCTTCATTGCATTAAATATATCATGCCACTCCTTTCTGGTCTTTAAGGTTTCTGTTGAGAAGTCTGATGATAGCTTGATGGGTTTTTCTTTGTATGTGATCTTTTTTCTCTCCCTAGCTGTTTTTAATAGTCTGTCCTTTTAAAATGTCCTGATCTTTGCTATTTTAATTATTATATGTCTTGATGTTGTCTTCTTTGGGTCCCTTTTGTTGGGAGATCTGTGCACCTCCATGGCCTGAGAGACGATCTCCTTCCCCAGATCAGGGAAGTTTTCAGCAACTACCTCGTGAAAGACACTTTTTATCCCTTTTTCTCTCCCTTCTTCTTCTGGTACCTCTATATTACGAATATTTTCCCATTTGGATTGGTCACACAGCTCTCTAAATATTCTTTCATTCATAGAAAGCCTTTTTTCTCTCTGTGCCTCAGCTTCTTTGTATTCCTCTTCTCTAATTTCTATTTCATTTACCGTCTCCTCCACTTCATGTAATTTGCTTTTAAATACCTCCATTGTATGTTTCATTTCAGATACTGTATGCTTTAATGATTGAATCTTATTTCTGAATTCTTCCCTGAGTTCTTGAATATTTTTCTGTACCTCTGTAAGATTGTTTATGATTTTTATTTTGAAATCTCTTTCAGGAAGATTGATGAGTTCAGTTTCACTTGGCCCTCTTTCTGGTGTTTGTGGGATTTTAGTTTGACCCAGGTTTATTTGATGTTTCATATTTGTATGTGGTGCTCTCTGGTGCCCGAAAGGTCTACTATCTGTAGCTGTGCAGTTCCTAGAGCTCTGTGGGGGTTGCAGCCAGCAGTGCTGGTGCCTGTTTGGAGGAAAAATCTGTTTCCTGCTTCCCGCCTGCAGTGACTATTTCCGCCTGCCAGGAACAGTGGGCTGAGCTCACAGGTAGAAACCTCTATGCTTTGCACTTCTAGCTGCTGTAGGCAGGATCTCCCTCTAGCTGGCCTGGTTCAATGGCAGGGGCAGCTGGTTTTTGAGGCTGTGTTGGCTGGGAGAAAGGCACGGCAGGCTTTGTATCACAGTGTGGGGCCACGGATCTGCATAGCCAACCAAGAGAATAGAGTGCCTGAAGCTCCTGAAAGTTCCCATCATACCCGGACAATTTTGTCCACCTCTCCTTCCTCCTGAGTAGCAAGCTTTGTGCAAACCTTGCCCCTTTAGCAGCCCTCTTAGTGTTAGAAAGTCTCTCAGACTGCCTGCCTTTATTTTGTCCCAGAGAAGCCAGATATGGATCCCTGTTTTCCACCATTGGCTGGAATTTCAATCTCTCCAAGTATTCTACCTGTCTTAGCTTTCCAATACCACTAATCGTCAGAGCACCATGTAATGTAGTTTTGTGCTCCCAGAGCAGATCTCCAGAACTGGGTGTTCAGCAGTCCTCTGCCTCTACCCCTTCCTTGTTCTGTACTGCTTCCTCCCGCTGGTGAGCTGTGGTTTGGGAAGGGCTTAGGTCCCTCCAGATCATGGGTTTACCCTGTTCCGTGCATTCTGTTCTTTTTTCCAGGTGTATGCAGCCTCGCAAAGCCTTCTTTCCAGTTGCTCTTTTAGGATTCGTTGTATTAAGTATATATTTACATTTATGTGTTTTTGGGAGGAGCTTTCTGTCTCACCTCTCATTCAGCCATCTTTAATCCTTCCTGATTGGATTTCTTAAAAAATAGTGGAGACAGTATACATAGAAGGAAGATCCCCATGAGTTTTGTTGAATAAAAACATAAGATTTCCAAGGTATTTCTTATTCGTGGCTGATTACCCAGTCCTCAGGAACATAAATTGTCTCTTGTGCTAATTAGAGTATTTAAGTAGAAAGGTTTTACATTTACATGTACTGATATAGGCCATATATTGGCTACTTCTCAGTGGAAAATATAATTCCCCAAACTTCCTAAATCTAAAATCTTGACTTGGAACAGCTTCTCTGTTATTATTCCAATGAAAACAAGTGAAGTAGTAATCAACATTTTCTAACACAGGTATGGCCCAGAGAACGCTCCTAAGGGATAGCTAGTATTTGGAAAGATGTTATATCATCCCATGAAAACTTACATTTATGCAACCAAGAGCATGTCCATGAGTTTTTGTCTTCCATGTAATCTCTGGGCAAGGTGATCAGCAGTCATGGAAGGTCACAGATGCCCACAAAGTTATATCTCTGCCAGGTTGTCTGGCTCATCACTTTCAAAACCATTGCCTGACTTGTCTAAAATTGCACAAGTGGGTGATTTCTTATTCATCTTTTAAGTATATGGTACCCTGGGGGACACAAAGGTGATTGAGATGCCACCTACTCTATGGAGTCACAGGGACAAGACTGTCAGCCAGGAATAACAGACTGATTTATGGCCCAGAGTAATAATCCAAGAATAATCTTAACATAAATGTGCATTTAGTATGTGGTAAAGATGACATCTCAATTCAACAGTAAACATGATTTGAAAATTAATCCAAAGGCACTGATTACTTACTTTGGGAGAAAAGCTCAAGCCTTATAGGACAGTGTACAACAGAATAAATTCCTGAATGAGAAATAAGTTCCATGTAAAATTTTTACATAAAGCAGCAAGAACAAAATATGAGTGAATATTCATATGATTTCAGGGTTAAATTTCATAATCTACTATAAAAATGGAAAAATCACAAAGCAAAAATTTGAATACTGAATTCTATAACAATAATAACTGCATGTATACATATAAGTGTGTGTATACATATATCAAGTTACAAAATGTTCAAAATATTTTCTACATGTACATATATTATAGAGACAGTGTTAACATAAAAGACAGTCTGAAAAATAAACTCTAAAATTCCTTAGGCATTGTAGAAAAACCCACAAAAATTTCAAGTGGCTCTAAAACATGTAAAAGTTCAATTTAATTAATGAATAAATGTAAGCAGGATAGTTGCTATTCCTAGGCCATAAAACTGAAAAATAAAGAAAGAAAGGAATAAAGATAAAATGGAAGGAAGAGAGAAAGAAAGAAGAAAGGAAGAGTGGAGGGAAGGGAGGGAAGGCAGGAGGCCCAGAGGGAGGAAGCCAGGTCTGTGTTGACCATGAAACTGTAAAATGAGTACTTCAGTAAATAGTTTGCAGGAGTATAAATTAGGAGTCTTCTGGAATGTAGTTTGGCAATGTGTAATTAGGGCTTTAAAGTATTTTCACCCTAAAGAAGTAATCAGAACCTAAGAACAAAACCCCTGGGCCAGATGGCGTCACTGCTGAATTTTATCAAACATTTAGTGAAGACCTAAAACCCAACCTCCTTAAAGTTTTCCAAAGAGTAGAAGAGGAGGGAATACTTCCAAACTCATTCTATGAGAACGGCATCACTCTAATACCCAAACCAGGCAAAGACAACACAAAAAAAGAAAATGCAGACCAATATCCCTGATGAACATAGATGCAAAAATACTCAACAAAATATTAGCAAACCAAATTCAAAAATACATCAAAAAGATCTCCATCATGATCAAGTGGGATTCATCCCTGGGATGCAAGGATGGTACAACATTCGAAAATCCATCAAAATCATCCTCCACATCAACAAAAAGCAGGAAAAAAAACCACATGATCATCTCCATAGATGCTGGAAAAGCATTTGACAAAATTCAGCATCCATTCATGATAAAAAAATCTCAACAAAATGGGTATAGAGGGCAAGTACCTCAACATAATAAAGGCCATATATGACAAACCCACAGCCAACATTATACTTAACAGTGAGAAGCTGAACGCTTTTCCTTTAAGTTTGGGAACAAGACAAGATGCCCACTCTCCCCACTTCTATTCATCATAGTACTGGAGATCCTAGCCACGGCAATCAGACAACACAAAGAAATAAAAGGCATCCAGATTGGCAAGGGAGAAGTCAAACTGTCCGTGTTTGCAGATGACATGATTTTGTACACAAAAAACCCTAAAGAGGGGGACTTCCGGGAAGATGGCGACGTGAGCAGGGTGGCAGAAATCTCCTCCCAACACTATATTTATCCAGGAAAACACAGCAAATACAACTATTCCTAAAAGAGAGACCAGAATACACAGGAAAGTGCACAGTGTGCAGCTACACCTGAAAGGACTCGGCACCCCGCGGGTAAGATACGGAGCCACGACCAGGCAGGACCCAAGCTCTCACCCACCCAAGTGCACCAGCGGGAGGAGAGGATTCAGAGCCAGAACGGTGTGGAAGTATCGGCCTGTGAAATAACCAGCCCTGGTGATCTGCATGGGGATTGCTGACACACATTGTGTGGTGTATCAGAGATTGGAGAGATAGAGGGGGCAGGATCTGAGTGGGGAATGCGCCAGGATGCTTGCAGCCGGCTCTGGGAAGGAAAAAAAAAAAAAAAAGAAGAAAAGTGAGCACTTTTTCCAGCAGTCTTAAAGAGACAGGAGCCCAGCAGAGGACTGGATCACCCTGGCACACTCAACCAGGCAAGCTGGGAGTCCTGGGGAGCTTCGGACCCCTTAGCTGGCGACTGGGAAAGGGTGGCTGCACTTAGACTTCCCACAGAGTTCAACAGCCTCCCATTCATTCCCACCCCGGCCAGAGCTATAAAGGGCCCTGCAGAGCAGCGCGGCCACGGCTCTAGGATAGTGGAGCAACAGCGCCACCTACAGCATCCCCACAGAATCCACTCCCGGTGGCCGTTTTTTTGCTCATTGTTTTTTGTTTTTTTCTTCTCTTTCTTTTTTCTTTTCTTTTCTTTTCTTTTCTTTCTTTCTCTCTTTCTTTCTTTCTTTCTTTCTTTCCTTCCTTCCTTCCTTCCTTCCTTCCTTCTTTCTTTCTTTCTTTCTTTCTTTCTTTCTTTCTTTCTTTCTTTC